>OZ024743.1:51103353-51315853 GCA_964016885.1 Eledone cirrhosa | reverse complement strand
TGACAGAGGACTTCAGTTACACCATATATGGGAATATATTCAAATACAAGGCTTGGACAACACCATATATGGTAACAATTTAGTAAAATCAGAATGTATATAGTGGAGGTGCATGGCCTAGTGGTAAATGTGTTAGACTTATGGTCATAATGTTGTGGGTTTGATTACTGTGTTGTGTTCTTGAGCAAAACACTTTATTTCATGTTGCTCCAGTATACTCAGATGAAAATGAATACCAGCAATAACTGGTGGTTTAACCCTGTGATGGACTTGCATCCTGTCCAGGGGGGAGTCTTGTACTCTGTCACTTCACTCTACAAAAACTGGGATAAGCACTGGCTTGATGAGCCTCCTGGCTCAAGACAGACTTTAGAATAATATACAGTAATCTCACAGGATTTCAGCACCATGTATGGAAACAGTGAAGGTGTTTGGCCTAGTGGTTAAGGTGTTTGATTTCCAGATTTTTTTTTTGTCTTTTTTTTCACAGAATCTCTTTTCATAGACTCAAATATATTTATATGTAAATCATCATTTTGATCTCGTCCAAGTCCTCACAATCTAAAATCTAGTCCAGTTTTTAACTATCTAAAATATTTTTTATTTGAAGACAAATTCTAATACAATATATCCCTCCACCCCCATCTAAATTTCAGATTGTAAACCGTTGGTTTCAAAATTAAATCAATTCCTAAGAACAAATGAGATTTGAGCACACAACACACATTTAAAACAAAGAATGGTTGAGTCTAAAATTTGATTTGATTGAATTAGATGCAAAGATTTTTACATTCACATCTTTTTACCGTCTTTGCCATTTGTTTTTGTAAACTTTCATTTTATCAATGACATTTGAAACTTGAGAGAGGGGAAATATACAAGCTAAAATGTGTATCACTGGATTAAATGTATTTATAATTTAAAATCAAATATTCTATGGCTGTGGGGTTTAGATTTTTGCTTTTAAAGCATGTGGTTTGGGGTTCAGTCCTGTTGTATGGCACCTATGTCCTCAGGCTGACCAGTGTGACTTTTGTTGACATTGTTGAAGCCCATCGTTTGTGAGTGTGTTTTTGTGTACACGTCTTTGCATCCCTTTAGATATCATTTTTTTTACTCTAAAAAGTTCTTTTTGAGATAATTCATCTTTGGTAATCTGTAGTTTCAGTTATCAAGATTATATAGCTTTGACATTTTAACTAAAAATGCCAAAATGTTTTCTCTAAAATAATAAATAAAATTGTCAGTGTTTTCTATTAGTTGATGTAAATTCTGGTTTATTTGCTTGTTTACTATTCAAATGTCGTTTTTAAATGTCTATTTTAATTGTACTAGAAGCCAGGGTAGTGTTACTGGTAGTCTATGGGAAGCTGTCTTGAACTAGGGTGGATCCACTCTAGTTTGGTTAATCTGGAGTTTGAAATATTAGGTCATGATGTAGCACATTTCTTTAGTGCTTTGTTGTTGGCGTCATCTATACTGTATATCAAGGTTTGTGTTGTAGCAGGACTAGTTCATGGGGGTTGTTCTACCCAACTTATAAACTTTATAATGTTGAGGACTAACCATCTGCAATAAAGAGATGAAGTTTTGTTCAGCATCTTACACTGCCTCTGTGTTTCATATAATGGTGAAAATAATCAATCCGAGAGGTTTAGTAAAAGATGTAATTCTTTTTCATTTTAGAATGATGTTCGAAGTATAACTTAAGTTTCTTAGATAAAGTTATGAAGTTTTAATTTAAATATGAACACTTCAAAACAAGAATTTTTGTCATAAACCCAAGGTAGTCTTTGGTGGATTGCTATCAAGAATTAATTTCAGAGATTGTGCTTAGGCATTAATAATTAGATTACGGTAATTAATCGGGAGAAATTCTTCCTGCTCTGACTAATGATTTTTGTCATCGGGGTCGGGTGGCGCTAACCTTTTTCTCTAGGGTCAGAAAATACTAGCAGTATTCTGAGGATAGGTAGTGTCCGAAGATCAGACAGGGCAAGCCCTTTCTACTGGGATCAGTGCCAGCTCTTTTTACCAGAGTCAAGCAGTGTCCTGAGGACAGGCAGTGCCAGCAATATTTTTCTGGGTCAAATTCAAGTACTTCGCAATCCTTCCTATAACCGGCCACAAGCCATACTCTTATGCTCAATATTTGTATTAAAAATTGTGAATCACAATCTACATTATTCCATTGTTGCTAAATTTACCTTAATATACTTATGTTAACACTGACTGGAAGATCATTGTTACTTGGATGATATTGGACTCAGTCACTTGATCCACATAATTTTCCTGATGGTTCCTTATAAAATAGTGGTAACCAATGGTTATTAGATTATCTAGTGCAGGTTGTTCATACAGATTAATTACTGAACCAGTTTCATATTCAATCATCATAGTGATAGTGGTGCTGTTTCTGTCATGCTGTTTCACAGAAGCAAGGCTCTGATTGTCAGTACTTTAGTGAACGCACATGGCTTAGTGGTTAGGATGTTTGGCTTCTGATTGTAAGGTTATGATTTTGATCCTCAGAAAGACAAATTTCACATTGCTCCCGTCCACTCAGCTGTGGAAGGCTCAATCACTTGCACGTAAATTTCACAAGGAGACAACTAGAACACTCGTCAGAACCAAGGTCAAACACATGATCACATTTTTGAGACCAAGAATCCATGACTCATGAATTCCAGGTCTGTGGTTCCCCTTGTTTTGTACATCGTCTTTGAAGAGAGGACACTAGTTGCTATTTAACATGTTTCCTTGATTATATTTCTGGTGATCAGGAAATTGTTTCGTCAATTTGAAGTTAATCTCTCTGTTGACCACCTTTATGCAGGATGTGAAATGCTGGTTCCATGCAACAATTTATCTTCCGTCTTTTCTAGAGAGGTTGGAGATCTCTAGTTTCCAATGTACTCTGTCTGTCTGATAGATTTTCATTGTTTTATTGAGGGATGTTCTTGAACAGTTATACATGAATAGGGTACTCAATTCCTTCCTCACAGTTGATGTTGCTGTTCATCAGTTATACAGAAGTAGGGGCCCAAATCCTTGCTCACAGATTTTTTTTTTTTTTTTTGCTGTCCATTTGTCTTGTCAGATAAAAGCTGGGCCTTATATCTATAGGTCATTCCCCTAATCACTACCTGTATTCATGCTCAGTTGCACATAACTATAAGCACCTGTTATGCCTCTTGCTAATAACTACTGCTTCCTCTTCCCTTATTATATTTCATCAGTAGTCAAGATGTTTTCAGGAATGGAGTAGTTTTAAGTTTCTCAAGGAAATTTGTTAATCTTCTTAAGGATACATCTGAATAATTCCTCTTGGTTTGTTAAGGTAAAATAGTATTTTTATGATTTTTGTGTGTCAGCCATTTTCCAATGCCAATCTTTACCTACAAATTCCCTCCAAGTATATCTCTATTTTGAGTTTATTTACCTGTATGTCTTCTGTGTCTGTATATTTATATTTTCCACAGCATGCACTACTTTTGAAGATTGTCATAATTTCCATGGCAGATATGAAGCAAAGGGATCTTCCACCCTTATATCATTTTGTTGAAATATACATTTTTGTTCTTTAGGTCTACAATATATTTTTTTAAATATAAAACCTATTTCATTTTTTATATCATTTTAGCTCCTACATCCCTAGTTTGAGTGAAGTAAGTCTTAACTGGCCATGAATTTTTACAATACCCTTGAGCAAAGCTCTTCATTTCACATTACTCCAGGTCACCCAGCTGAAATGATGAGTACCAACAGCAGCTTGGGTTTAGCCCTGTGATGAACCAGTGTCCCATCCAGTGCCGGGTTTGACACCTATGAAACTGGTATAAACTCTGGGCTTTGTCCTACCGGTGCAAGGAAGTTAAAACAGATGTAAAATAATAACTTTAACTGAACTGGTGAATGGCAGTGGTTATGCTGGATATTTTGTTCATTTTAAGATATTCAAGCAGTTATTGAAATTATAAATAATTCTAACATTATTTTAATGTCCATTTTATTAGGCTGACATTGTTTGCTTCACTGTACAGTATGTCATTTATGTCTCCCTATTAAACACCATCTTGTGTTCTCTTCAATGTGTGTGTGTAATATTTAATGAAACTGCACAACTTCCAATGTTGAATTGGCAGTCTGATTAGTGTCGTGAAATACCTCACTATCATTTCCAGCTCAGTTCTGAGTTCAAATCCCATTGAGATCAACTTACCTTTCATACTTTTGGAGTAAGTAAATAAAGTATTAGTCCTTTGGTGGTGGATTGTTGAGACAGAAAAATGTATAGTGCCTGATCTGGCTCTGTGCCTTGCAAGTTTAAATACTTTGATTGACAAATATTATCGGCCAAGGAAACTGGTTGAGTTTCAGTTCAAATATAGCTTTACTTGTGCCTTCTAGTCGTTGTTTGACCAGACCTATGATCAAAACTATTCCATCTATGACCACAGTCTCTCTCAGACATACCACAACCTGCTGTTGGAAAAGAATGTATGGGGAGATTAGGCTGTTATTTATAGCTCATTGAGTACACATAGGCACCCTCAGTGGCTTGTATATTTCAGTTAACTTTTGGTTAACAATTCGATTTTCTCATCCATTTTAATTTCTATTATTTTGTTAATTCTTAACTGAGTTGTTTGATAAGTCCTGTAATCCAATATTTCTACCAGGGACACTGTGATTATTTATGGCTGTCATTCGATTCAGAATGTCCATCTCCATGTTTTCCTAATTGTAACCGTTTCAGCTTACATCTTGCAGGGTTAACCTACTTCTCAGGTCGTGTCAGTTTTGTCAAGTTTATTGTCAACAATTTTTTTTTTTTTTTTTTTTTTTTTTTTTTTTTTTTTTTTTTATTTGGGGCACAGGACCTATTTGTAGTGAACATTGTGATGAAAATTGCAACATACAACTTAAATTTTCCTTTATAGAAATGCAAATGTTGATCTGGGTTCAAATCGTGGATATGTAGTTCACCTATATATATATATATATATATATATATATATTTTAAACATTTCAAATTCTATTAAGTTATCCCTTATCAATGACACTACAATTTTGAAGTCTGTTCATAGGTTTCTGGTGAGATTTTACAATAGGGGTCTGGTCCTATCAAATCACATATTCTAGATACCAGGATTGTCTAACTGGAAGAAACAACCAAACCATAGTAGGTAATAGAACTAGATATTGAGTGAGAAGAACTGAGGTTCATCACTCTCTGACCAGTCTTATAACACGCTCGTTCACTTCTTGAGTGTGTGAGAGAGAGAGAGAGAACTCTTTTGATAGTTAACTCTAGCAACAGGTGGTTATTCGTTCTTAGGACAGATTTTTGTCTTTGTCCTGTTGGGTTTCAATAGCCACCTTCTTAACCTGGCTGATCTCCGAGGGTAGAGTTGCTTATTTAACTCGTAGTGGTATCCCCTCCATAAAGACCGACGATAAGCAAACTCCTGAAATAAAAAAATATTTACGTCCAAAATTGTGTGATAATTTTCTGAGTAGCAGCTTTTAGACAATTTCTAGAGTTATCTCCATTTTGTAGGCAAAACAGGGGAGACAACCTTTCAGTGGTTGATTAGTTTGCTTTTTACTCTTAGCCATTATATATATGGTTGGTGTTAAGGAGGGCATCCAGCCGTAGAAAACCTGCCAGATACAGTTCTGTACGAGCAATAGTCTCCCGACCAATCGCGCCTCATGTGGGACAAAATCGTCCAACCCATGCTAGCGTGGAAGATGGAGTTAAATGACGAAGGAAAAAAAAAAAAATAGAAAATGCTCATAGGATTTTCTCATAGAATAATACCAAAACATTTTTTAAAAGTAATTTATAGTACTAGTTTCGGCCAATAAACATTTCGGCGTCTTGATGCTACAGGAAATGATAAAAAGTATATAATAAAATTAAGGTATATTAATTAGAAGAGGAAATTAAAGAACATAGTTTACATATATATATATATATATATATATATATATTAAAAAATTCACATTTTCGTTCTCTCTCTCCCTTGGTGGTTTGCTGGTAGTAGCAGCTAATTGGCTGTTGACTTCAATTGCAGTAGTAGTAGAGGGAGTAGGTGTGGTCGTAATAATAGGGGTATAGTAAAGGAGGAAGGAGACGACGGGGAGATGTGGTAATAATATTATTAGTAATAGAAGCTGTCCGTGGGACTGACCTGAAGTAGTGATTGTTTCTAAATATATCTATCTTAGTATTTCTGTAGGAAATACTGTCCTTAATTTTTCCATTGGAGTTATTGTTGGGTGCTTGTTTCAGTTTCGTCTGTGGTGGATGCATTTAAACGAGGTTCGTATTTTGTGATGAAGTATGATTCATTAGAGTTGATTGGGGGTAGAGTTGTCTTTAAATTTATAGAGGGGGGAAAATTCTGAAGTCGGGTTGTTCATTAGAGACGCAAGTGGCAATGTGTTCACTCATTGCTATTTTTCTGTATTCCTGTATTTTAATTTGGATCTATGAACGGTCATACGCTGATGAAGACTGTTTTTAGTTTGTCCTATGTCGTGCTCTTGACAGCCTAAGTTAATACATATATCAGGTTTTCTGATGCACATGTGAAATTGTTTTTCACCGTAAAGCGTTGACCCTGTTTGAAACAGAACTCCGATCCCTCTATTAGGTTGATGCATATACTACAGATGGGTCTTCTGCATTTTTTTTTTTTTTCACTGTTGGTTTTTTTTAAGGTCGACTGGGCTTTGGCCTGTGTTAGGATATTTTTCATTGACTTGGGTTATCTTTTGCTCTTTATATATATATATATATATATATATATATATATATATATATACAGTTCAAGACTAACCAATCTTAGTGTTATGTTTCCTCCTGTTGTATTGTTGTAATGTTTTCTTATTCTATTTTATTTATTTATTGTTATCTCTTGATGTGTGTTCATGTCTGAGTCTGTGTTTGTATTCTACCTTTGGTCACTAGGGTGTTGTATGTGTATCTTATATTTATCTTAGATCACTATTGTATGGTTGTTGGTATTCCATTCATGTTTTCTGTTCAGCTTCGGTCTTCTTAATTCTATTTCTGTTGCTTCCCTAATTTGTCTATTTGTTGAGTCATATCTACTTTTAGGTATTATTTTAATTTCTCTATTGTCTATATTATGATCATGTCCTAGTCAAGCGTGTTCATATAGCACCGAACCATCTTTTTGTCCTTTTAGTTCACCCCAGTGTTCAACTATTCTCTCTCCTATGTATGTCGTCATGTTTCTGCAGGCACCCTCTGTGCATCTTTTGCTATAGACTACATTTCTAGTTTTACAATTTATTTGTGGACTTATTCTACATATAACACATTTCTTATTCGTACAGTGGGTTTTCTTAAAGGAGTATGTTTTGCTGATCAGGGATTTTATGGTAGCTATGGCTTTTCTACTGCTTTAATCTTTAAATAGGTCTTTCTAAATTGTTTAGCTAGTTCACCTCCAGTGGCTGCATCCACGAACATGACACTCTGGTATTTCTGGTTGTCGTACAATGAAGTGGCTTTCCCTATCTTTTGTCTGGTCCTATCTTATGCTATTCCATGATTTGCTCCTGTACAGTGGGAAAATCCCTTTCAAGTCCATCTGTATGAGGGTCTTATATTTCACCATGGCTCCTTTGTATACCTTGATTCTGTCTCATTGGTTGTAGCCAGAGAAATGCATGTGATTGAAGTGTTGTACGTGTCTCTTCAGTTCAGTTGGATCGCACATGCGGGTCACATTCTTCATCACTCTTACCAAGTCTGCCACCAGAATATTAAACTATTGGACATCACTGAGTTTTTGTGTATTAGGTATTTGGAGGACATGGGTTTAGCATAATGTGAGTGGAGGATTTGAACTCGGATTACATTCTATTAACAAGAAAACCCTGCGTCTAATACTGGTAGTTTATTGTTAGGATGTTTGGAAGGGTAGTCGATAGTTACTGTGATGCTCTGGTGTGTGGAATTAGCTATCTGCTGGATGCTCTCCATGGTGTTAGTTTCTAATTCAGGTTTATTGGTACTCTCTTGTGGGGGCGTTTTTATGATTATATTAATGTCATCTATGTAACCAGAGTACATAATGAGGGCTATGGAATTCTCTGCTAGGTGTTCTCTGAGTCTCCTTTCCCACCATACCATAAATAGGTTGGCAATATCGCCAGCTATGCTGACGCTGATTTCATATCAAAAACCTTGCAAAACAAATTTATGTGTGTGTATATATATATATATATATATATAATATATGGTGGAATGTTTCAAATTTATTTACTTTTTTATCTCATTAAAAATGTAGAGCTAGTTTAATGAATGTCAGTAGGATGAGTGCTATCATTGGCTTCTGTTTTAAAGAACCATTAAAACAAGCAATGATTGACATGAAACAGAAATAAGCTAAAAAATACTTAGAGAGAGATAAGCGAATCCTGGTGATATATAATACCAACAAAACATGGTTCAATCCTCATAGCAAGCTGCTGAAAAAGTCCCCATCAATCATTAATTTCGCAAGATTAAATACTTCTGGATATGTTTCATCATATTCATTTGTTGATAATGTTTGCCTCTCTCCATACCTTATTCAGTTGATGTTAGAATCCTGTGGTCACCATCTCTGGGTTCTTGCCTCTCTAATACACAACACGTATAGGTGTCTAAAGTATTTGAAATTACCGTCTTTAGATTCATAGCTACCCAATACACAACAGGTGATGGCACACTACCTCGACAGAGGTAAACTACATTTTCATACTGAAGTCTATACTGATGTAATGGTACATGTCTGAAGGAGTATTTGAAATGACCATTTCTGGGTTTATAGATAGCCAAGGGTCACATAACAATACTTTAAATGATATTCTAATTATTAATTTGGTGGAATGTAGACTTAATGAATGTCCAGGCTGGAGTTCAAATCTCTCGTTTTTAGTGGCAAATTGTAAAGAGCACCAGATTAAATGGTATTTGTTCCAGCCTTCGACTCTTAACATTCAAATCCCACTGAAGACTATTTTGCCTTTCATCCTTTGGAAGTTGATAAAATACCAATCCATGGGTGGTGGATTGGTAGAATGGCTCAAGTCAGATGGGATGCTTTGCAGCATCTGTTTTGACTGTGTGTCTCCTGAGTTCAAATCCCACCTTCTTCTGCTAGACGTTAGGAATGGCAGGTTGTATCAGCAAAAATAAAAATGGAAACATTGTTTTCTTGGTCTTATGATTGAGTTTTTTCTTTTTGTTATCAATAATATGCCATGCAATCCTACAAATCTTACTGATATGAGAAGACAAAGATTGGTTATATAAATACCACTAATATACTTTGCTCATGGCATTACCTGATTGGACATGAGTCATTAGGGTACAGGGTCATTGGATACATCAAGGCTTGGTCTGTAGCCTTAAACCCGCTAACGAGGGTATTTTTCAGCTTTACAAGGTTAGTAAAATAAGTGTTAATAATTACTTTAAGGGAATGCACGTCTCTGGCATGCTCAGCCACTTGCATGTTCATTTCATGAGCAGGCTGCATCATTGATCAAACAACTAGAACACTGTCAGAAGCAACAGAAGTCCAACATACATGCAACTACCTTCCTACCTATGAGAGAGAGAGATTCCAGGTCTGTGCTTCCCCTTGTTTTGTACATCATCTTTGATGAGAGGAGACTAGTTGCTATTTAACATGTTTCCTTGATTATTTTTCTGGTGGTCGGCATATTTTGTTTTGTGAATTTGAAGTTGACCATTTTACTTTGTACAGGATGTGAAACACTGGTTCTATGCAACAATTTATCTTCCTTCTTTTCTAGAGGTTGGAGATCTCTCAACATAATCTGTTCTGAAAAGCCTGGAGATCTCTAGTTTCCAATGCTGCCTGTCTTCGTTATTTTATTGAGAGATGTTCTTGAACAGTTATATATGAATAGGGGACCCAATTCCTTGCTCTCATTGATGTGGCTGTTCATCAGTTATACAGAAGTAGTGGCCCAATTCCTTTCCCACTGTAGTATCCAAGTCCTTACACAGATTCTTTGTGAAACCACAGTTGATTCTACTGTCCATCAGTATAGAGGGGATTCTTCCACTTGAGCCAGACTTAGGTGCTCCACACACACACCTTCAGTTCCATTATCACTAACAAGTCTTCATCTGTTGCCGGCATCTCTGGTCTTTTCTATTTATTGACAATGAACATTCTTTTCCTCAGTTTATCTCATTTTTTTCCAGTGTACTCTTCGATTTAATAACCTTAAATTTCCTTGTTAATAAAGCATAGACAGGACTGTGTGATTAAAGGTTTGCTTCATAGTCACATGGTTTTCAGTTCATTCCATCTGCATGATAACTTAGCCAATTGTTTTCTATTTTTCCAAGCCTCATTTTCCCCAAATACAACTGAAGTCACCAAGTTAAAAAGTGATGGCATCTTTTTTTTTTTTTTTCAGTTAGATGCTCCTGCTCTTCCAGGTCACGACCTTGGCATACACTAAATATGTTAGACGTTCCTGTTCTACCAGGTCATGACCTTGGCATAAACTAAATATATTAAAGAATTCAATCATTAATTCACTATTGTGAAGCACACCATTCCTCCTCGGCTAAGAAGTGTCCACGTATCTTTTACTAATATTTCATATAACTTTGCACATTTGTTTCACTTTTCTTATTCAGTTCATTTAACATTGACTTTCATGTTTAAAGTCCAATAAACAAAATTATCAAATGGTTAATCAATATTAACAGCTTTTGTACCAAATGTTATTTTATATACAATACAAAGTTTTACTCATATTACTGCTAATAAAATGCACAATTTTTAACTTTAATTTCAAATATCAATCAATTCTAGTTCCATTTTCAATACATTTCTTTTCTTGTTCTTTTGTTTTTCATGCTCCTTTCTCTATTTCCTCCTCGTCTGAGAGTTTTGTATTCTTTGGATTGGCAGTATCGGTAGAGGGTTGGACGCCATGTTTTGCAGCAAAGAGTTACGGCCCTTTGTGGTCTGAGTTCAAATCCTGCCGAGGTTAACTTTGCCTTTCATCCTTACAGGGTCGATAAAATAAAGTACCAGTAATACACTAGGATAGTTGCTGGCCTTGTGCCAAAAGTAGAAACAATTATTTCTTCCATTTGTTCTTCACAAATTCTTTATTTACAATTGATAAGATGCACTATTTAAAACAAAACAAAACATGATTACCAATTCATTGTATAATCACCAAATCTAATAGTGTGTCTTATTTGACAGCCAGACTTGTTGTTCACACCTCCATTTTCAATTGTATCCCAACTCTCACTATTGTCACTTTCATTGTCACTCTCTTCATCCACTTCCTCAGGTTTATCATTTTTACCCCACTTCCTTTCCTAATTGAAAGTAAATCATTTTCATTTTTTTTTCTGAACTTTGTACATTCATATTTTCAACTGGTGCAGCTTTCAACTTGATAAAACAAATCACTTTCCTATACCAACTGGTGCAGGTTTCAACTTGATAAAACAAATCACTTTCCTATACCATCCATGAATAAGTTGAACTCTGTATAGTGCATCCTTTATAACTTTGATCACATCAAAGGGGCCTTTCTAGGAAAACTATAATTTCCTTATCTTTTTCACAGCTGGAGAATATAATAGAACTTGATCACCAACTTTGTGTTTTGGACCATTTGCTTACCAATCAAACCATATTTTCTGGCGTGTGCTGCAGTAATATTCTCTCTAATTCATAACCTCTTATCAGGGTTTTGCAGATTTTGCTTACAAAATCTAGCACATTTTAACATCTACTTTGTGAACCCCATAAATATTACATCAACAGGTAAATTGATTTCTCTCCCTGTCATAATAAAGTGGGGACTAAATTTTGTGACTGAATGTTCACTTGAACGGTATGCAAATAAAAATTTTGGGAATTACCTCATCCTAGTTCTTCTGATTTCCATTAACAAACATTTTTAACATCTGATAAAAAGTATGATTCATGTGTTCAACTTGTCCATCTGATTCTGGATGTTATAGTATTGTTCTTGTTTTCTCAATGTTCAGCAACTTGCATATTTCATGTGTTAAGTGTGAGTCAAAATCTGCATCTTGGTCTGTGTATATTCTTTCTGGAATATTGAAATGACAAGACTTCATCAAGTTTTTCAGCAATGGTTTCTGCTTTATCTGGCAAGGCAAATGCCTCTGCCATTTAAAAAAAAAATTTGAAACCTATTCCCCTTTTCTGTTATAGGAAGTGGCTGTAATATATCCATTGCTATCTTCTCCATTGGATATCCTGAAGAGTCTAACACCATTAGAGTTCTAGGTTTAGGACTTGAAAATTTTACCTTTGCACACATTAACACTTTGAACATTTGTACATCTTGTTTCATGGTATGCCAAAACATGTGCAAACTTCTTCTTTTCTGCCTCTACCCTTGCTCAATATACATGACACCTGGCTTCTCTTTTAGCTATCTGGTATTGCTTTCTGATTCCTCTGTTCCTCCATTTTCTCCAGGCTTGTCTTTTTTGTTTTAATGGCTCTTTCTACTTTGTTATTCCACTATCATGTCACTCTCTATCTTGGTGAGACCTTGCTCCAGCCGCAGACTTGGTTCGTGGCTTCCAGAAAGTTGTCCCGTTGAAATTCCCAATTTTTCTCTATGTAATATGTCCCTAACTCCTCTTCCTTACTATCATATGCGTCAAGAAGGATTTCTCTAAATTTGTTTACAGAAGGTTCTTTCATGTCTTCCTTCTCGAGACTGGCTTTTGTCTCTTGGTCCACCTAACGCTTACTCTAAGGTCACTGACAACTAATCTATTTTGGGAGGTACATTTCTCCCCAAGGGAGGACTTCGTATTTATGACCATTTGCCTGTCTTGTTTCCTGGTGAGGATGAAGTCTAATTGGCTTGTATACCCCTGGGTAATTGGTTGGTTGGTTTTTTGAAGTTTGTGTTAAAGATCAATAAATCAAGAGCATTTCAAAACTCCAGAAGCCTAGTCCCTCCCTCATTTCTTGTGCCATTTCCCAACTTGCCCATTAAAGCCACCAACTGCAATCAGTGATAATATCTTAGTATTCAGTTTGGTTGAATCTTTGTCTTTTTGGTGTTAAAATAATTTTTGTCAATTTCATCAATATCACCAATACTGACAACAGAAATGGCATTGCCAAATATGTCTCTTAACAAATTTCCAAAAGAAATGATGGTTTCATGTATTTCTATCAGATCTTCATCTAAGCCCACATCATTAATTGTTCCATTTCCTAATGCTCAGAAGCCATGCATTGGATTCTACTTGCCCATTTATTCACATATTCTCAGTTAAGGTAAAAATTGTCACATCTGTCCACAGTTGAGATGGACATGTTTTCTTGGGGCTCTGCTAGAGTCAGCAGCAACAACCACGTATTGCTACCCTCCAAGAAAGAAAAAAAAGAATGACCTCAACGAGGGAGATTGTATTATAGTCCTGGTGTTCCACATGGAACCTTATAGATATAATACACACAAGTATATGATCTAAGCAGAAAATAAGACAACATATAATCTAATGAGAAGGTTAAAGAAAAGAAGAGAAAAAAAACTGAAAAGAAACAGAAAGCTGATAGGAAAAAAGAGAAAATAATTGAAATAATTATTCTACAAAGTGTCCTGTTATATTGTTTCCTATGTTGGTCAGCTAAAATCTTTCCTCGTTTGATGTTAATGTGATCTTCATTTAATATCAATTGTTTTGTTGACCCAACACAAAAGACTAATGTATAATGCTGAACTTTTTGATTTAAATGGTAACGTTGTTTGAAGCTTTTCTTTTTAGAATCTCACCTATCCTGTAGAAATTACTAATTTCAACAAGAACATTTTGGCCAATAACAATAACAAATATGTTTACTTCGAGCGAAGGCGAGAAAACCTAAGTGGGCGCTTGACCTGTTAGAAATAGCAGCCAAATTTCTTTCCGGTCATATCATACCATCCTAAATTAGGAAAGGACTCTTTGGAAGACTGCTTCAAGCTCCAGTTTAATGCCAATCTGGGACTGAAAAGAAATCAGGACTGAGTGATCGAAGTTTTAGTTTAACATTTTATCTGTAATCATGAGTGACATGTATTTCGTGAAAGCATTATTAGTTCAAATCCCACCGAGGTTAGCTTTGCCTTTCATCCTTACAGAGTCAATAAAATAAAGTACCAGTAACACACTGGGGTCGATTTAATCAACTTTCCCCTCCTCTTCAAATTGTTGGCCTTGTGCCTAAATCAGACACCATTAAAATATTTCCCCTCCACTGTCTTTCATACATCTCATGCTTCTATTTTTACACTTTTATTGAATTTACTGTTTCTAATGTTTCCACACATCCAACATCTCAACATTTCACACACATTTCCTCACTTTGGTACATCTCAAAATTCCTTTTTCAGATTTTGGCTTCCTCTCTTCAACATTTTAGTATATCATTACTCTATTTTTGCAGTTTTTACAGTTATTGAATTTACTGTTTTAAATGTTTACACACACACATTTCCCCACAAACAGATTTCATTTCTGTTGTAGCTTGCTCCCAATCCCCATGTGTGGTCCATACATCCCTTTTCACTGCCCATCCAATGGTAGATTTAACACAGATGGTTGGTTAAAAAAAATTTATTCAGATTTAAATATAAATTATTTTAAAGTCATGCGCTGAGTGACCAGGAGACCTGCATGGTTAAAGGATTTTGTAACATCCTATCATCTTTCATCCTCCCGTTCCCCAGTATGCCCACCTCATTCCAGGAGAGCTAATATCCTCTCCCTCCTATTATCTGATGCTGCCAATCCACCACCAAACTGTGTTCTCTGCTCCCATACCAGTCGATCCCTTCTGATGCTGCCAATCCACCACCAAACTGTGTTCTCTGCTCCCATACCAGTCGATCCCTTCTGATGCTGCCAATCCACCACCAAACTGTGTTCTCTGCTCCCATACCAGTCGATCCCTTCTGATCCCTCCAAGACTTGTCTAAGTTGAAACTCATCAAATAGATCCAAAAGGCTGCTTGGACTAGTTTCACTCATGCTCTCCCCAAGCTGGTGAAGAACAACTGCTTATCCAACATCTCGGATTGGCAGAAACTTTTTTTGTTCGCTCTAGTTTCTCTCCACTTGACAAACGCGAAAACCGGATCCCTCACATCTTCCCTAATACGGCAGTTCAAGTTGTTTGATTCCACCCCAACTCATCTCAGGTCGGTGATCAACTCAGTTCCAATTAATGGACGATCACCGAACTTAAAGAAGGCAGTCAATGCCAAATTCAACAAATTTGACATTAAAGGGGCTGTTCGCCTCCTCTCTTCTCTGTCCTCCCTCACCCAGCACACTCCTGATTTACTCAACCAACTGAGAGTGAAACATCTTCAGGCCCGATCCACCAGGTTATTTGCAACCTGTCTTCACGTTAATGTCAGGAAGGTGGTTATATCCTTTTCGGTGGGTTCTGGTGCTAGGATTGATGGACTTCGACTTCAGCACCTCAAGGATGGTTTCTCCATGTCGGCCAGAGATGCTGGTCTCTTCAAGAACCTCACCCACTTCATCAACTTGTTCTCGTCCGAGAAAGTCCTCTCTTATATTCGTCCCCTGTTTTCTGGCACTAAACTGTTTGGCTTTACAAAGCACAACAGTGATCTCCGCTCCATAGCAGTTGGGTAGACACTACAAAAGTATGTTTGTCTTTGATTTCAGGCAGCCTGTCCACCAAATTTACTCGTATTCAGCTAAGAGTGGGTACCAAGCTGGGTTGTAAGGCTGCTGTTCATGCTACCAGAGTATTTACCAACTTGCCTTCTGAAACTCCCAAGGTTATCTTCCAGCTAGATCTCAGGAATGCTTTTAATTCCATTAGTCGGGATGTCATCCTCCATTCAGTAAAGAAGAGGGCCCTCGGTTTTACTATATAGCTTGACAAGCCTATCGGGATCCCTCCTACCTCTCCTTCGGTGACCATTTCATTCTATCTGCCTCAGGAGTCCAACAGGGGGACCTGCTCTTTTCGCACTGGGCATTGATGATGTCAACAAGATGGGAGCTGACATGGATCTGAATGTCTTGTATCTGGATGATGCTTGCTGGAGTGGTCCTCCAAATAAAGTCCTTGCAGCCATGAAGACGACGATTGAGGAACTGGGTTGTAGGAGCCTTCGTGTCAACAGTTCCAAATGCTAGTTCTTTCTCAACCATCCAGCTTCACACCAGAAGACTGTTGACCTGTATACAGTCCTTCCCCTTTATTGTGGTTTCTCCCTTATCTGTGTAGAGCCCCGATTACTAACAAAGACTTTGAGTTCATCTTTCTATCTAAGTTGGCTAACCTCGAGGCCATTGAGCCACACCAATGTTTTTTTTTTTTATACTTAGGAATTGTCAATCACTAATATTCAGTGAGCCCAAGGGTCTGGTCAATGTCCGACTCTCTCCAGAGTCCCACGACCAGGCTGCCTTGCCCAAATGGCTTGGAGATCTTGGTCTGCACATCTTTGTCTCTACCTTGCTTTCTTTCCTCCATCTATGCTTGCTCCCCTTTAGTGGGTGATATCCTCTCCTTTCCAACATGGACTAGTTTCATCAGGGAGATGGTTGAAGCTTTACTAGTGGAGAGAGCTAGTCAGTTCCCGATAGGAGGATAGACAAAAGCAGAGAGCATGTGACAATCTGTGTTCAAGGGGAAACTTAACTCTCTCTTTAATCATTCTGATTAATTTTCTAGGGGAACTGGATTGATGTTCTGCCTGTGACCAGCATTGGTGGTCTTCTCAGTTAGGACAGGCTCTGCATTTCCATTGTGCTCTGAGTGGGAGCTGATGTCTGTGGGGGTCTGAGATATCACTGTGGTAGGTCCCTCGACTCCACAGGCCTCCATGGTTTGTCCTGCTGCCTGAATGCTGGTTGTTTTGCCCACCACACAGAGTTAAACCTAATCATTAAATGGGCCCTGGCTGAGGTAAATATCCCCTCAGTTCTGGAGCCGGCTGGATTATCAAGAATTGGTGGGAAGAAACCAGACATCTTTACTCTTTCTCCCTGGGTTAGAGGCAGGTGTCTCATCTGGGACACCAGTCAGTGACTCTTTTGCTCCCTCCCACATCATGGATGCCATGGTAAATGTGGAGGTCACTGCTTCCATTGCCGAACGGAGTAAAATTCGGAAAAACCTGCATTTATCTAATTATTTTTTTCCAGCCTGAGACATTTGGTGGAGTTGGGTCACTGACAGCAAAGTTCTTGCTTTTTCTGGTGGCTCACTTTACTGAGGTGTCAGGTGATGCCTGTGAGGGTGCCTGGTTATTTCAGAGCCTTAGCCTCGCCATCAGCCATGGTAATGTTGCGAACATGTTTGGCTTGCCTCAGTGTTCTGTTGACCAATGTGATGGGCGGCCGATTGATGCACTAAGTGGTGAATATAACTTATACTTATTTACTTTATTGTGTTGTATCAGATGAAAGAATGGTATTTAACTAATGTATTGGTACGCGATGGGGCCCCACCCACAGCCTCGGCGGACAGAATGGAGAAGGCGTTTCCCCGGAGGACGGCAAGGGAGACGCGCTTGCAAAGCCACTCCAACTCGTGGGGCTCACACCTGCGGCTGGCCAGCTCAGCACCTATGGTGGTGAGTAAGGAAGTAGCCCTGGGGCCGAGGACACCAGAAGTTTCCACTGCCAGGGGAACGACTGCAAACCTGTCGGAGAGTGACCGGTATTTGAGGAGTTTGGCCCCCTCAGCCCGACGTGCAGCAGAACCTGGGTCAGTTGCAGACTGCACCAGGTTGTGGCTGCATAAAGTGGCATCCCAGATGAAGGGTTTGCCACCGCGGAACGGGAAGATGGTATTGCCATCTGGCCTTTTGCCGTCCCCTTGATCCAGTCCCACCAGCTCGAGCTGGGAAGGGAAGCCTGCAGCATCCAAGCCGTGCTTAATGACCTCGTTGAGGGCAGTATGGCGTGGAATGCGGCTGGCACTGTGGCGACAGGAAAGCGGGTGGAGGCCGAAAGAGTCCACGGTGGATCCACAGCGACATTGGTGTGGCTGGCAGATCCGGAGGCGGAGCCTCAGGGAAACGCCGATTCGCAGGCTATGGTTGTCTAGCTGCGTGCCAGTGGAGGAGGGCAGGGCATGGAGCCAGGCACCACTGTGGGGTTTGGAGGTCGCACGAAAACAAGCAAGGTGGTGCTGGCGCATGAGCCTGTCTGAGACCAGGCTGCACTGGATGGCATCCCAAGTGCGTTGGGGGGACTTGACGTCAACAGGGGTAGGAGGAGGAGGGACGTCTACTGGGCTAAGTCCCAGCCGGTCCCACGTCTCACAGGCAGCCTCACGTTCTCTGAACACAGGGTTCTGTTGTGTTTTGAAGAACCCTGCTGATGAGGAAGCGGCACGAGGTTAATGACAAAAGATACGCCGGCAAAGCTAGTGAGATCGGGGACAGGAGGCCTAGGCCGCCATACCTGACTGGTAAAGTGGCCTGTTGCCACCCTATGTCATCAAACTTGATGTTGCATATCCCCTCGGCTGCTGCTCAGATACAAGTATCGAGGTCAGCGAGGAGAGATTTCTGGGTGTAGCATGGAGCGCTGCGGAGTGTATAGAGGAGCTTCGGCATGGCGAAGCAGTTCCTCAGCAGAAAGACAGCTGGGTGGCCGTCAATCAAGCCCAGTCGGCTCGTGAGAGTCTGGAGCTGTTGAAGCCTGGACCTGATGGTGGAGCGGATGGCCAGCAGGTGGATCGGTGACCCGAGGATGAGGACATCCTCTTTGGGGGTCACTTGAACCTGGCGGAGAATGGACCGCACGTCCAAGACGGAGGCTGCAAAGCTCGCAGCATCGAGGCTGACGTTCACCACCTCCGACTTGGCCAAGTTGACCTGGAGGCTGATTCCCGCCAGGGCAGGAATCACTGATTGAAGGTCATGGCAGATCGTCCATACGAGCCTGCCCAACGTAGCATCATCCAGATACCAAACGTTGAGAGGGGCCGTGATACTCTGGGCGATGTGGTCAATACCAAGGGCGAACAGGAGGGGTCCCAAAGGGTCGCCCTGTTGGACCCCAGTAGCCGAGGGTATGACCGTATCAGCAGCTAGGATCATGCTCGGGGCTCCATATGACAGGTAGGCCAGCGGGTAGGCAGAAGGGGCTCGGCTGAGGCAGGCCTCGAGCAGATGATCCCGGCGTAAAGAGTTAAAGGCATTCCTCATGTCAAACTTGACAATGAGGTGTCTGGATGTCGGTACCGATGGGCAGCTGCTGAAGAACTGCCTGATTGCATGAGAGGCTCCCTCACAACCACCGGACACGCAGACACCCAGTTGCACCGGACTAAACTCCTCACCCGGTTCGTGTGTGACGGACTTGATGGTCGTTTTCGTTTTTTTTTCTTTTTCTCGTCACGTGTTTTGGTAAGGTTCTGGATAGTTGGTTGTATTTTTTTATATACGTTTATCAACGACATTATATTTGTGATGTTATATTGTTATAATATTGCCAGAAATAATAATAGAACACACTCTGATATTTAAAATGTTTCAATTTTACAGTGCGACAAAAAAAAGATTTAATTATAGCAGCATTTGATCCTCTCTTAATGAGTGACGCAGTTTACCTAAAGTCCCTTCCAACTAGAACTTTACCGCAGAAAGGCTTGCGCCAAAAGTAGAAACAATTATTTCCTTAAGAAAAATAAAGTAGAAACAATTATTTGCTTTTAGCAGAATCAGCAGAGGGTCGGACGCCATGCTTTGTTGCATAGAGTTACGTCCCTTTACAGTCTGTGTTCAAATCCTCTCGAGGTTAATTTTGCCTTTCATTCTTACTTTGTCGATAAATTAAAGTATCGGTAATGCACTGGAGTAATTGCTGGCCTTGTGCTAAAAATAGAAACAATTATTTCCTTGAGCAGTAGATCAATACACCTCAATACATTTCCTGAAAGTATTTTGAAAATTTCAATGATGGTTTAGTTTCGCCGTGTGGTATTATCGCTTACTTATGTCTTCACTTCCGGTGCGCCATACCATGCTCGAATTCTTTGGAATTTCATTTTAACTTAATTTTAATATCATTCTTTTTATCTGATGATGGTAGGTATATATATCTTGTATTCTCCACTTGATAGACTCTCTTCTTACAAGATTTAATTTATACTCAGCCTGAACAAATTAATCATAAAATTACAAAACATCACTAATTTACATTTTTTAGATTTGAAGCTTTATTATCACACAACAAATATATAAGATTAAATAGAAGTACATAGGAATTACTTATTGCTAGGAACTTTATAATACACAACAAATATGTAATCAAAGTGAAAAGGGGAAAAAAACCATCAATTCAACACAAAGTACATCAATTTACTTTTAATACAACTTAAATAAGAAAAGAACCAGTAAACTTTATTCACAGTTGTATAAATAACATTACAAATCGTTTGCAATTCTTTCAGAATGAAAATATAAACAGAGCATATAAATAAATTACAGTAGAATAACATAACAAATATGTTTTAAATATATACATAAATAACATTACAAATGCTTAGACAACATTATAAATAGCTCGCTATTCTTTCAGAAAGATATATTCTTTTAATATTAAAGAAAATGTAAAGGAAGGGGTGAACAAGGGAGCCAACTATAAATGTAATATAAAATTATAAAACATAACTAATTTAGCAGTGTTTAAGCTTCTTGTTACATTTCTAATGATAGACATTGTTTAATGTGTTTCAAATAAGAACTTGGAGGAGTTTAGTGAAATAACTGACTTTTTAGTTCAGCTTTTTATTTTTTAAAATTAAATAAGTTTATTTACAATAGTTTATAACTTTGCCTATTAATCCGTATGGTGAGCAAATGGGGTCCAACGTGCTGGCCTCTCCACAGCCCCGGCGGACAGGATGGAGAAGTTCGGGCCATAAAATTACGATGAAAGCTTTTAATATAAGCCTGAACACGTTTGTATCATAAGACAAAGGCGGTTTGTTATAAAAAGGGTTAACTCGTTAGCATTTAAACCAGCCATATCCGGCCAGAATTCTCTCACCTCTTTCTGTTCAAACTGCTGCTCATACTGATGTTAAGGTATTGTTCTCAAAAGAAATAATACCAAAATCTCATAGATTCAATATTATGTGAGGTAAAGCCTTTACTGTGAAAATACAATATTATATATAGAGTAATGTAAATGCCAAAGGGTTAATACAACTTAACAGGCATTCTCTTAGGTGTACCACATATGGCAGCCAGTCTACATGAACTGGTGTTTATTCTCCAGTTAGGAACAGATAAATTAATGTAAACTAGTAAATTCACCAGCTGTGAACCAGTAAACATTTATTTACCCCTAGGGATCGATATGGACCACATTGAGAAGACGGTATAT
The DNA here is from genome assembly GCA_964016885.1 of Eledone cirrhosa. Classification (NCBI taxonomy): domain Eukaryota; kingdom Metazoa; phylum Mollusca; class Cephalopoda; order Octopoda; family Eledonidae; genus Eledone; species Eledone cirrhosa. Next base: position 51,294,384 of record OZ024743.1, on the reverse strand, counting down.
ATAATAGATTTGTTGTATCCATTATTAAAGGCATTTCATACAAGCTACGACCCGACCCGCTGGTTTCAGGGAGATTTGACTTGTATTTCTAGCAGACTCTTTACCATTTACATTCATCTATATTTACTATTGTATTTTCATGGTAAAGGCTTTACCTGATAATTATCTCACATAATATCGAATCTATGAGATTTTCATATTATTTATTTTGAAAACAATACCTTAACATCAGTATGAGTGGCTGGTTTGAACAGAATGAGGTGAGAGAATTCTGGCCGGATATGTCCAGTTTAAATGCTAAAGGGTTAAAGAGATGGGTGAAGATACAATGGCCACCTGTCGCATTAACACGGTCTGATAAACGTTCTAATTTTTATTATTTTGTTTATAATGTTACAAACTTTTGTTTTACTATGCCGCTCGTTTACGAATAGACGGGACGCGGTATTACTGGGAAGAGAGATATTCTAATTAAATGTTACTACTTCTGTACCTTTACAAGGAAATGGTGTAAAATTACACACCGGGACCGAACCAAACTTCCACTGTCAACGCCCCGGTAAGACAAGTGTTTGGGGGGCTAGATGTGAAAATATTTCCATTCATACTAGGAGTTAACGTTCTCTCAACAGTGTTGTCCGTCTGCTTTTCTCTATCTACATGTGTATGTGTATATATATAAATAAAGTGTGGTCAGTAGATTCGTGGTTTACTGTGGAAGGTACAAAAGTCAACATTCTATGCTAATGCAGAGTGTATATATTAAAAACAACATTAAGGTCTTTATTGATTATACACTGTTAGGACCGTTTCACAGATGGCTGGCTCAGGATCTATGTAAAATATATAGGCCTGACTTCAGCCCGATCTGCTCATCAGACATGTTAACAAGTATATATATATACACATCTTAGCATGTCTCAATGGTAGAAACATGGCACGTTGTGTACCTCTGTTTGTCTCCTTGAACTATATATCTATATATACACATACATAGAGAAAGAGAATTACAGACAAAACTATAAGCAAATAACTCAGATCCACAAACGTGAAACCTATTTTGATAAGTGCCATGTTTCTACCATTGAGACATTTTAAATCACTTTTTTTTTTATTACTCCCATGATCCTTTATTGACTACGCTTTATGGTCATTCTGAAGATGGGCTGGAGGGCTCACAACATTAACCCTTTAGCATTTACATTACTCTATATCTATTATTGTATTTTCATGGTAAAGACTTTACCTCAGATAATATCAGATCTATGAGATTTTGATATTATTTATTTTGAGAACAATACCTTAAATTCAGTATGAGTGGCCAGTTATGGCTGGTTTGAACAGAAAAAGGTGAGAGAATTCTGGCTGGTTTAAATACTAAAGGGTTAATAGACAGATTTAGGAACACTATTGTGCCAAACTAAGCATGAAGAACTTAGAAATTACAAAAATCTTTATAAGTAATTAAACACCCTCACAGGCATCACCTTTGGCTGTTTCAGCACCTTGCCATCACCCACAGTAAAGCTGCCAGAGAGTTGGCTACCTCAAACATCTCTGTTGACCCTTGTGCTGTGTGACTAATTGTCACAATGATGAATTGATTTTTTTTTTTCTCTCACTTTGATTATATATTTTTGTGTATTATATTTATAAGGTTCACCATCATTGTTTGTCTATTTTCCATGGGTTAGACTAAGGTTACTAATAATAATTGATTACATGTATGTACTTCTATTTAATCTTATATATTTACTACATAATTAATTTTGGTTTCTGAAGTAAATTGGAGCACAGAAATATTTTTTATATAACATATCTATATATAAACAAACGTTACATTTTATTTATACATATAGTAATAATAATAAATGTGAAGACTAAAATCCAAAGAGGGCTCGATAAGGATAAATATATATCAAATATATAAGAACCCTAGAGCAAATATTTATTAAAATAACAGATTAATATTTAAGCAAAGAATCGCTGCTTTCACCCATAACGGGATCTTCTGAAACTAAAAAAAATCAATCTGTGAACGCAGAAGTAAATATTTTGAAAAACGTTGCAACTGAAGGAAAACAGGAAGACGATACTTTGGTTCGTGAAGACGTTCCCTGGCAATATGCATGCGTGGCGAGTGTTTTCGTGTATGTACGTTTATGGATGTGTCATCATCATCATCATCATCATTTAACGTCCGTGTTCCATGCTTGCATGGGTTTGGACGGAGGGTTTTCCCACTTGAGGCAAGAGTGGTTATCTTGCTCGCATAGGACTATCTGGCGGGTTTTCTACAGCTGGATGCCCTTCCTAACACCAACCACATTTACAGTGTGGGGCTGGGAGGTTTTTACCGTGTTGCCTACACGGCCACATTACAGCGTGAACTGTGTGTTTTTTTGACGTGACACCTACACGATCTCATTTGTTTCGGCCTGGATGTTGTGGCACCAACATAACTTTACATTGAAAGGGGCGGTGGGGGTGGTGGGACGGGGGTGTATTTTGTTAGAGATGCCTACTGACTGTAGTAGGTTTTACTTTGTATTTAGGTAAGGCGGGTCTTCATTACTGAGTACCGCCAAAGGTCTCGGTCCAGTGACATTGTCTTGGTGAGGTGTAAGTGTGTGAGGTCGGAATTTATCAGCTCGTCCCAGGTTTTTCTGGGTCTGCCTATTCCGTGGCTACCATCTATCTTTATTGCCCTGCACTTTGTTATACAGCTATCGTCCTTCATGCGCATCACGTGACCATACCAACGTAGCCTTCTCTCGAGTAAACAACATCTGATCCCTCTTATTTCTAATTTTTTCCTTAGTTCGTTTATGCTTTGCCGTTCACGTATATTACTATTACACATCCAGCGGAGCATGCAAGCTTCGTTTCTCTCTAGTCTGCATATATCCTCTGCACACAATGCCCAGGTCTCACTGCCGTGCAACATTGCTGTTCGTATGCAGGCATCGTACAACCTGCCTTTCATTTTTAGGGAGAACCCTTTAGCGGCTAATAGTGGTATGAGCTCTCTGAACTTTTTCCACCCAGTTCTGACTCTAGCTACTGTACTTTCAGAGCACCCTCCCCCACTGCTGATTTTGTCACCCAGGTAACGGAAGTTGTCCACAATTATTATTGATTCATAATCTCTGTCATTTTCGTTCTAAGTTATTTATATTATTCTTAACTCTGAAGCCGAGAATCATTCGTTTTCCCAAATAGAATATTAGTCTACGACTTAATTTATACCATAAACGTGGTTTTGTCTTTGCGTGTAATTGTTCTCCGCGCTCCACATAACAACGTATTATCTTCGCTTTTTCCGTTCATTGCCAGGGAACGACTTCACAAAACCAAAGTATCGTCTTCCTGTTTTCCTTCAGTCGCAACGTTTTTCAAAATATTTACTTCTGCATTCACAGATTGATTTTTTTTATTTCAGAAGATCCCGTTATGGGTGAAAGCAGCGATTCTTTGCTTAAACTTTAATCTGTTATTTTAATATATATATATTGTTTTATTTAGGAATAGTCATGTTGGCAATATTACCAGTAAAAACATGCACTATTTGATTGTCACTTAAGCTTTGTTATTAATTCGTCGAAGTGTTTTTGTTACAATCACTTGGTTTTTCTCTGCCTCCTCTTTCTGCTCTTATTTTGGAGTACCATAGAAAGACAAGATGGAATAAACAGAATAAGAGGAAAGCAAATAGTCAATGTGTGACAAACTAACTATTAACTAAGGGAAAACGGACATTAGAACTATGATGCTACTGAAGTGAAAATCAAAATATTGCATGAGTTTTTATTGCCAACATGACCCTCCCCAAATATAACTGTTTCAACACATGATTACACAGAAAATCTTGCAAAACAAATACATAAACGTGTATATGTATATATATTTATATTCTACACATCTATTATTGGTGCCATGAAGAACTTCCTCCTTGAACAGACCCTGTCCCGCATTACTGTCTGAAGTTCCCTTGCCTCCAAGAACATCCTTCAGTGTGATGGTTGGTCTCCCAACATCTCTGCAAACAAATGGTTTCCAGTAGAGAACTCTGCCAGCAGGTTTTTTGTGACACTTCACATGTCTGACTAATGTGATCCTCTGTTGCCTTATGATGTAGCGCGATTTCTTTGCTACGTGTGTTTTCCAAGCTCTCTGAACCTTTCTCAGCATTCACCTGAATGTACCATTAATCCTCTTTGGGTGTTTTTGTTAATTATATATGTATGTATATGTGTGTATATATATATATATATGTATGTATATGTGTGAGAGAGACTGATCATAAGAGGGATCAAATGCTGTGTGCAGGAGAGGAGGTTGCATTGGTACATGTGATGCGTATGGAGGATGACAGCTGCATAAAAAGGTGCAAAACACTAGAAGTCGATGGAAGCCACGGAGTGGGGAGACCCAAGAAGACCTGGGATGAGGTGATAAAAGTCGACCTTACCCAATTGTACCTCTCAAAGGCGATGACACGGGACTTTGACCTCTGGTGTCACAGTAATACAGAAGACTCAACTTCCCACAGATACAAGCTGAAGCATATAGACAATATGCCACCACCACCACCACCACTGCAAAGTGGTTGTGGAGGTGCCACGGCAGAAAAGCTCCCAGCCCATACTGTAAAGTGGACGTGTAGGTGCCACGGAAAAAAAGTTTGCAGCACTCACTGTAAATGAGGTTGTTGGTGTTGGGAAGGGCATCCTGCTATAGAAATCAAGCCAGAATCAGTTCCCGTATGAGTAAGGCATGGTCAGCCAACCGGACACTGCCCACAACAGGACAACCTGTCTAACCCATGCTAGCGTAGAACGGTGATGATGATAATGTGTATATATATATATATGTGTGTATATATGTATGTGCGTGTGTTTCTGTAAGGTGGTCATGTAGGTGTCTCGAAAAAAAAGCACCCAGTACACATTGTAAATGTGGTTAGCTTTAGGAAGGGCATTCAGCCATAGAAACTAAGCCAGAACCAGTTCTGTATGAGCAAGACACAGTCACCTGATCTGACTTGTCTCACAATGGGACAACTTGTCTAACCCATGCTAGTGTGGAAAAATGGACGTTAAACAGTGATGATGATGTAGGTATATTAGCCCACAAACATAGCTGTGTTACAGTTTGGTGAAGATACCAAATGTTACTTATTTCATTAAAAAAATTAACCATATTATGTGCTAGAATAGTTAACTATGTTAATATTGGTTTCTTTATATTATTTCAGGAACTGTTTCCATCTTAAGAAAAATATTTCCAAATGAAGATGTTAACAAATTGTATCCATTAATATACACGTTCTGGAGGTTTAACAGAATATTGAAAACTTACATTATAAGATTTATGTTTTGGGAACTGTTAGTTACTATTGTAACTTTTTAAAAGATTTATGTTTTGGGAACTGTTAGTTACTATTGTAACTTTTTAAAAGTTTTGTAGTTGTAAACATTCCTGCAGAATGGAAGACAACAGAGTCAACGAAGAGTCAGCACATATTGAAGAAAAACAACATCGCTGCGATATATGTGATAAGACATTCTCGTATAATAGTTATTTAAAAGTACATAAACGTATTCATTCAGCAGAGAGACCATTCAGCTGTGAGGTTTGTGGTAAATCTTTTAAAAGAAATGCTCACCTAAAGAATCATAAAATGATTCATACCGGAGAGAAACCATTCTGCTGTGAAATTTGTGGTAAATCTTTCTCAACTAATGTTGTATTAAAACAACATATGGTGCTTCATACTGGAGAGAAACCATTCCACTGTGACATTTGTGATGAAGTATTCTCAAGAAAAAATGACTTAACTAGTCATAAAAGGATTCACACTGATGAGAAGCCATTTTGCTGTAAAATTTGTGGTAAAACATTCTTTAATAAAAGTTACTTAAAGAAGCATGAAATGATGCACACGGGAGAAAGTCCATATCGTTGTGATACCTGTGGTAAAATATTTGCATACAACAGTATTTTAAAGGACCATCAACTTGTTCATACGGTAGAGAGACCATTCAGTTGTGAGGTTTGTGGTAAAACTTTTAATAGAAATAATGTCCTAAAGAGACATAAAATGATTCACACAGGAGATAAACCATGCCACTGTGAAATTTGTGGTAAAACTTTTACAACTAATGGGGAATTAAAGCATCATATGTTTGTTCATACTGGAGATAAAATGTACAAATGTGAAATTTGTGACAAAACATTCTCAAAAAAATATTATTTAACCAAGCATAAAATGGTTCACTCTGGAGTAAAACCTTACTACTGCAACTTTTGTGGTAATACATTCTGGAATAATGCTGATTTAATAAAACATAAACTACTCCATACAACCATCTCTAGTCCAAAACGATGCAATATTTGTGATAAAGTATTTGTAAAAAGTCGAGATTTAAAGAGGCATAAAACCATTCATACAGGAGAGAGACCTTACTGCTGTGAAAGCTGCGGTAGAACATTCACATGCATAGATTACTTAAAGTGCCATAAACTGGTTCATAGTAAAGAGAAACCATATAACTGTGATGTATGTGGTAAAGCGTTCTCATTAAAATCTAATAGAAATAGACATAAAAAGCTTCACACCAATGACAGACCATTCCAATGTGAGATCTGTTGTAAAACTTATTTGTGTGTTAGTGACTTGAAGAAACATAGTATAGTTCATACAGACAACAAAACAAACATATGTGAAATCTGTGGTAAAGGTTTCTGGTATAAAGGTGACTTAAATAAACATTACATTGTCCACACAAGAAAAAAATCATCATGACTGCTACCACTACCACCACTTTAACTTAATGTTGACATCATTCTGTTGTACATCATATTAACATTCATTTTAATCTTTTGTCATCTGTGAGACCCAGCGTTTGATTTCACTAAATTTTTCCAATATTGGCAAATAGAATTTTATAATCCAGCATACCTGAGTGATTCAAATAACGCATAACCCTATAGTTGGTTCACATCTCATGTATAAACCCAGTGGTTCACATCACATGTATAACCCAGTGGTTCACATCTCGTGTATAACCCAGTTGTTCACATTACATGTATAACCCAGTGGTTCACATCACATGTATAACCCAGTGGTTCACATCTCATGTATAAACCCAGTGGTTCACATCACATGTATAACCCAGTGGTTCACATCTCATGTATAAACCAAGTGGTTCACATCACATGTATAACCCAGTGGTTCACATCTCATGTATAAATCCAGTGGTTCACATTACATTGTTCAACATGACTTAAACTTCAGATTTTTCTTTCCCACGTGTAAAAACAATGTTCTATTCTATGAACTTTTTATTCTACACTTCACATAAATTTAATATATTTAAACATACTTTGGAAAATTCATACAATTGTATTTATATGATTTCTTTATTTGACATGTAGACTGCAAGGATTTACAATACGTATGGTATGCAATCAACAGATTAATTGGATAAAACATGAAATAAGTATAAAATTATTCTAAAGCAATAATTTAAACAAGATATAAAATATAAAAACATTTAGAATTACCCCAACACATATATTGGTTAGAAGCAACTAAGTCAAAGCATCCCATATGGATTATATATTTCCTGATGGTCACTGAAATCCACTGTAAGCATTTCGGTGGTGTCAATCAAAAGCTCCTACATTCTAATTATCTCCCTTAAATCTGCTACAATTGCATTACAATAAAAACAGGTTTTGGAACTACTCAATCATTATTTTAAACTAGCAGAAGAACCACCCTCGAGCCGTTTTCTGCTAACATATGTAGTGTGCGTATTAGTATTATGCGCGAATGTATATGCATATAGAGATGATATGTAAATTGACAATATCTTCTGAGAGGGTTGTGAGGACAGTCCTCAAACACCTAGTGAGTCTGTCGGAAGCAAACATCGCTAACTGATCCAGCTTGATCCCAAAGCGTGACCAGCCTATCTCATGGATGTTATCCAACTATCTTGCTCTGGGTCTCCTGCCGGTTGGTTTTGCCTGCAAAATCTGTCCAGTGATTCTTTCCTGAGACATTCTAACCACGTCATAATATTGGAGCTGTGATCTCACAATCCGAAGAAGTAGCAGCTCTAGTTGGAGTGACTCTCTGATCTGTGCACTTTATCGACTAAAGTTACTCCAAAGACCCTTCAAAGGAACCTCATTTCGGCCGCTTGTATTTGTGATTGTATTTCAGTCATTACCCAAGATTCATGACCATAGGTAAGGGTTGGCAGGAAGGCAGCGGGTTTGGCTTTTACACTTACCTCCCTTTTGATTATTGCATCAGCTTTTGCAATTAATTCAGCTTCCTGCCTTTCATCTCTTGTGAATACAGCTCCGAGATACTTGAACTTTTCTACCTGCTTCAGTGGAACTCCATTCACATGTATATAAATTTGAGCAACTTCTGTCCATCTATCCATCACACAATGTGTGTGTGTGTGTAAAAGGAAGGAAGGGATACACACATATATATATGTCTCTAACTTAAAAACGGTGACACACACATCTCTGTTTTCGTTCTGTAAGCATTATATTATATTTTTTATGCATATAAATGTATGCACATACACATACGCATCAGCGTGTTGAAAAGAGTACTAATCTCTTCATCTTTCTCTCTACATATATGTCACGTAGTCACTCTGTATCTCACTCTCTCTCTCTCTATATATATATATATATATATACAATTAAGTTAAAAATGTACATCCACATATGTATACTGAAATAGTATGCATATGAATACACACACGTGTACATATGTAGATGTACCGAGTTTTTCACTGGTCACTTTACTGTGAGTGTCCAGCTATTCTGTATGTAAACACACAGACAAACCGGTTTTTAGAGTCATACTGGTTTTTGAGGAAACACCTTTCCTCTATTCTCCAGACAAGGAATATTGGACTAGTTTCGATGTTGTTACATCTCATCAGCAATATTTACCTATCTTCCGGCCTTTCTAGAGAATCGTAAAAGCACATATCGTTATATGCTTTTTCTATGAAAATTAGTAGTGGGCAGACTAATTTGCATAGAGCGTGAGTACGTACCGGTTCAACGGAGACGATAAAAACAAATAACGAAACGAAATTAAATTTCGTTTCGTTTGTAACTCACTTTTGTATGACTGACGCTTAAACAATTAAGTTAAAAATGTACATCCACATATGTATATATAGTTGAAGTGTTAGTGGTGGTGGCGATATACCAGAAGTTGAAATTTGAAACTTTTAAAAGAAGTGAATCTTGAAATAAGCAATACATTAAATTATTTATGTTTAATCCTGTGTTACAAAATTTAGTAGATAAATTATATAATATTCATTCATTATCGGTAGAGAGTCGGACACCATGCTTTCCAGCATAGTTACGTCCCTTTACAGTCTGAGTTCAAATCCCGCCGAGGTTTACTTTGCCTTTCATCCTTACGGGGTCGATAAAATAAAGTACCAGTAATGCACTGGGTAATTGCTGGCCTTGTGCCTAAAGTAGAAACAATTATCGGTAGAGGGTCGGACGCTATGCTTTGACGCATAGAGTTACGGCCCTTGTCATTCTGAGTTCAAATCCCGCCGAGGTTAACTTTGCCTTTCATCCTTACGGGGTCAATAAAATACCAGTAATACACTGAGATAATTGCTGGCCTTGTGCCAAAAGTATAAACAATTATTTATTCAAAGTAATCCAACTTATTTTACGAGATAAAAAGATATAAAACAGACGTCCGGCACTCCTTCCTTTGTTTTATAGATTCATATTAAGATCTGTGGTTATAAAGTGATTCAAACCCTTTGTAAGTGCATTCCGTTTGAATACCAAAGACTCAGGATCTTCTAATGTTTGTTCAACTCTTTTGACTAATAACTTCCTTTTCTCTCTAGGCATTTCTTTAATGATTTGTGAAGCAGGTTTAGAGTTTCCAGACATTGCATAAGTTACTCCACCTAAAAAATAAAATAAAAATATACCATTATTTCGATATTCTAAGCCACCTAGTTTAACAGTATTTAGGAAGATTATGAGTACCAGCATTAGCTGGGGGTTTAACTCCTGCAATAGACTAATTTCCTGTCCAGGGGTTGGGAAATGGGATCTCTATCATTATAATACCTGAGAAATGTATGATGTGCAATCTTGTAGCAGACTGGTACTTGACAAGGAGTCTTGATGATACAACTGGGGCCCCTATCATTGAAACTTTCATGAAACCTATAAGATGTAACCTCATAGGAGGCCAGCTAAATCTGGATAGGTGTGAGCTATAAAAATACATACAAACCAGCTCCCGTCTTTCCCTTACATTCTCTCTCTCTCTGCCATGTAATCATGTCAACAGACTTTTCATTATGAACAGAAAAACTAAACAAAATAAAATATTTTCTGCATTTGGGAGCAGTCAGCAAAGTTAGGGTTAACAATGACTATAGCGAGGAATTTAGCATACAGGTCGGTGTCCACCAGGGCTCTGTTCTTAGCCCTCTCCTGTTCATTATAGTATTGTAAGCAATAACAGAGGAGTAAGACCGGATGCCCATGGGAACTCCTGTATGCAGATGGTCTCACACTTATAGCTGAATCTATGGTGGAACTAGAGAAGAAATTCCAAACATGGAAGCAGGGACTAGAAAAAAGGGTCTCAAAGTGAACCTGACAAAGACTAAGGTCCTCGTAGGTAGATGAGAAAACAGAGCCCAGATTCCCTCAGGGAAATGGCCTTGCTCAGTATGTAGGTAGGAACTCCATCCTCTGCCTCAAATTCAAACAATGGGTACACGAGATGTAGTGGGATCTCGGGAAGCTTAGCTGAGAATGTAGGCTTTACATGCAGCAAACAAGCACTACCAAATTCCGGGAGGGCTCTGTAGAAACAGTAGACAGCTTTTTCTACCTAGGTGACCGAATTAGCAGCGGAGATGGGTGTTCGGAAAGTACAGTAGCCAGGGTAAGAACAGGATGGAAGAAGTTCAGGGAGTTGCTGCAAAAGTCTTTTGCCTCAAAATGAAAGGCAGACTGTATGATGCGTGCATACGAACACCAATGTTACATGGTAATGAGACCTGGGCGCTGTGCCTAGAAGACTTGCGTAGATTAGAAAGAAACGAACCTTGCATACTCCGATGGATGTGTAATAGTAATATACGCGAACAGCAAAGCATAAACGAATTGAGAGAGAGACTGAGCATAAGAGGATTCATGCTGTGCAAGAGAGGAGGTTGCATTGGTATGGACATGTGATGCGTATGAAGGATGACAGCTGCATAAAAAGGTGCAAAGCACTAGAAGCCGTGAAGTGGGGAGACCCAAGAAGACCTGGGATGAGGTGATAAAAGCCGACCATACCCAATTGCATCGCTCAAAGGCGATGACACAGGACCGTGACCTCTGGTGTCACACAGTAATACAGAAGACCCAACTTCCCACAGATACAAGCTGAAGCATATAGACTATGCTCCCACTACAAAGTGGTCGTGGAGGTGCTACGACAAAAAAGTACTCAGCCTACACTGTAAAGTGGACGTGTAGACGCCATGGAAAAAAGCACCCAGCACTCACTGTGAGGTTGGTGTTAGGAAGGGCATCCAGCTGTAAAAATCAAGCCAAAATCAGTTCCCGTATGAGCAAGACAAGGTCAGCCGACTGGGCACTGCCCACAACAGGACAACCCGTCTAACCTATGCTAGTGTGGAAGAATGGACGTAAAACGGTGATATTGATGATGATGATGATAACTTACCAATAAATAAACCAATAAGAGGTCCAAATACAATTCCTCCAGTGAGACCAGCCAACCCAGTTAGCATATGACTTTTGGCACTTTTTCTCAGATTGACGCGAAGTTTATGTTCATCACACAACTGACACATCAAGCTTATAAAGTCATCTTCATTAAGTACAACTAAAGGAGAATGAGAAGTTTTGAAAACAATATATTCTTTCATGAAATAGAAAAAAACAAAGTATTAGGTAGATCATATTGAACTAGCTGAATGACCCGGTGTTGCCCGGGTTACTGCTGTTCTTATTAAGATTAGTAAACTAAATATAGAGATATATATTTTTTCTCATAATTATTTCAAAATATCTACATTTTATAGAAGAAATATCAAAATTGTAATGATAATAGAATTTAGAAATGAAAATCTGAATCTTGAAGCACCTCAGGGTAGACAATATCCATTGTGTAATCCTTTGTTGGTGTCCAAATGAATAAATTGTTGCTTCCAACTCGTGAGCAACCAACATAGAGTTGACCATGAGAGAAACGTAGTAGAGAGATCAAGTCTAACTACCTTGAGTGATTGACCCTGAGATTTGTTAATTGAAATAGAAAAACTTAGTTTGACTGGTAACTGAAGCCTCTTAAATTCAACCTCACATACACTCACACACATATGTATGTGTGTGTGTGCGTGTTTAATTCTCTGTATCTGATTAAATATTTATGTGTATGTAATGAACGCGCAAACACATACATACTCATACAAAATGTGACGTCATGTTATAAAATGTCTGTTTACATATATTCGATAGTTTATTATTTTAGATAAAATGTTATATTGTTTTAATCCAAATGAAAATAAAAATTACATATTAATCCCAAGATCTACTTCTATTACCGTGTAAAATTTGATTTGATTTGGTCCAGCCGTTTGAGAATGCATAAGGAAAAGACAGACGGAGAGACAAAGAATTTTATATACAGAGAGATTGTAATCCGCAACCCCTTTGAAGAGCCAATGAGCAGGGATTTCTTGTATCTGTTTTACAATATTATCTGATACAGCTCCCTCTCCTCCTTTCATGAATTGTTCACTATCTCTATATATATAAAATTCTTTGTCTCTCTGTCTGTCTGTTCCTCTACATTCTCTAATAATATTTTTATAGTCGACTATAGTAAACCACTACCACGACATCACATTTTGTATGAGTGTGTGTATGTGTTTGTTATGTACGTTAGGCCTCAGAGAATTAAACACACACACATATACACATAATGTGTATGTGTGTTGACTGACATAACAATATTTTCTTTAGTCAACTATAGTAAACCACGACAACGACGAGGTCACATTTTGTATATAAGTGAGCACACAGACAATTGCACACGTACAAATACATATATGAGGATAGACAGGTGTGCGTGAGAGTGTCATCATCACCATCGTCATCGTTTAATGTCTATCTTCCACGCTAACATGGGTTAGACGGGAATTATTCCACTTGAGGTAAGATTGATCGAGTGACCGTGTCTTGCTCATGTAGAACTGTATCTAGCAGGTTTTCTACGGCTGGATGCCCTTCCTAACACCAACCACATTTACAGTGTGGACTGGGAGGTTTTCACCGTGTTACCTACATGGCCACATTACAGCGTGGACTGTGTGTTATTTTGTCGTGACACCTACACAACCTCATTAGTTTGGACTGGATGTTGTGGTACCAACATAACTTTACAGAGAGAGGGTGGTGTTGGTGGGAGTGGGAGGATGGAGTAGAGTAGTGGGTTGGGGGGTCTATTTGGTTAGGAGGGGCCTACTGACTGTAGGTTAACTTTGGACGTAGGGAAGGCGTGTCTTCTGTATTACTGCGTGGTGCCAAAGATCTCGATCCAGTGACGTTGTCCTAGAGAGGTGTATGTGTGCAAGGTCGGATTTTATCATGTCGTTCCAGGTTTTTCTGGGTCTGCCTACTCCGTAACTTCCATCAATTTTGATTGCCCTGCACTTTTTTTATACAGCTGTCGTCTTTTATGCGCATTACGTGACCATACCAACATAGTCTTCTCTCAAGTAAACAGCATCTGATCCCTCTTATTCCTAATTTCTCACTTAGTTCATTTATGTTTTGCCGTTCATGTATATTACTATTACACATCCAACGGAGTATGCATGCTTTATTCCTTTCTAATCTGCGCAGATCCTCTGCACACAATGCTCATGTCTCACTGCCATGTAACATTGCTGTTCGTATACAAGCATCATACAATCTGCCTTTCATTTTTAGAGAGAAACCTTTAGTGGCCAATAGTGGTATAAGCTCTCTGAACTTTTTCCATCCCATTCTAACTCTGGCTACTGTACTTTCAGAGCACCTTCCACCACTGCTGATTTTGCCACCCAGGTAACGGAAAGTGTCCACTATTTCTATAGAACCATCTGGGCAGTAGGAGGAGCTAGTATCCTGTGGGCACTTGCTACTTATTGCACCTGAGCATCGGCCACATATAAAATCTACATTCTTAGATAGCTTACCTGTGATCCTACTACATCTTTTATGTACCCATAGTTTGCATTTGGGACATATAATGGAATTTCCACCTACTCCTTTCCTACACACTGAGCATGGCTATTTCCCAGAGGGCACCTGTGCCCTATTTTCCTTTCTACATACTAGAACTTTAGTCTTAGACAAGTTAACTTTAAGGCCTTTTGATTCTAGGCCATGCTGGAGTTTCTTCTCTAGTTCAACCATAGATTCAGCTATGAGAGTCAGATCATCTGCATATAGAAGTTTCCATGGGCAGCCAGTCTTAAACTCCTCTGTTATGGCCTGAAGGGCAATAATAAACAGGAAGGGGGCTAAGGACGGAGCCTTGATGAACACCTACTTTTACGCTAAATTCTTCACTATATTCAATGTTAATTCTAACCTTGCTGACTGTTTATTTATACATGGCTTGTATAGCTCTCACAAGCCATTCATCTACACCTAGTTTTGTAAGAGCCCACCAGATAATGGAGTGGGGGACTCTGACAAAGGCTTTCTCCAAGTCAACAAAAGCTAAGTAGAGAGGTTTACTTTTAGCTAGATACTTCTCCTGTAGGAGCTGTACAAGAAAAAGAGCATCTGTGGTACTTTTACCTGGCATAAACGCAAACTGCATTTCATCTAGATCAATTCGGTCACTAATTAGTGGTGCCAGAACTCTTTCTGTGACCTTCATGACCTGGTCTACTAACTTAATGCCTGTATAGTTTCCTCTATCTAGAGTGTCTCCTTTACCCTTGTAGCAGTTAACAATGATGCTGCTACGCCAGTCATTTGGTATTTTTTTATATAATTACCCCATTCTGTATTACTTGGTTTACTATCTGGGTGACCATAGTATGTCCCACCATTCCAGATGCTTTCAACATCTCAGCATTTATCTCCGAAGGCCCAGCTGCCTTGCCTGTCTTCATATCTTTGATTGCCTTACTTATACTACTGTTAACTTGCACCGCTGGTCCCTCTATTGGATCGATTTGGGGCAGACTATCTTTCTCCCATTTATTCTCCTGATTTAGTAGTCTCTCGTAGTGACACTTCCAAGCTACCTTATCAGTATCAGTGAGGGTAAGTGCACCATCATCATTACAGACACACTATTTGTGGGTATGGTGTGGCGTGCGGTGGCCGAAAGCGGGGGAGTGCTCGACCGGAAGGGTGCTTGGCCAGAAGGATGCTCGACCGGAAGGGCCAGCAGATGGGTCTCTCTCTAGTGGTGACCAGCAACGATGTGAACGCGAGTTTTGGTAGCTCCCGGTGTTAAGGAGTTGGACGCACGTGGAAGAGGAGAAACCAGCAGTGGGATTTAGCGGCGCCTATGAAAAGCGGTAAGTGAGATAGATTTTTCTAACCACAAGCTATTTCGGCACTGGAAACTGAGATCTGATTGAAAAAAAAAAAAAAAAAAAAAAAAAGCTACTGGAAAAACAGAGAGGAGTCTGTTGTTTTTTTTTTTTATCACATACCGCAAGACAAATTAGAAGATGGTGACAAGACTACGAACAAGCGAAGCTATCAGGGCATTTACTGGGGAAGGTGATGTTGTCGCTTGGCTGCGAAAAGTCCGGCTGGTCGCAAGCTTGCAGAAGATAGAAGATGTGGCTGGTCTCATGGCACTGTACCTCGAGGGGGACGCGTTGGTACTCTTCCTTGAGTTGGACGAACACAGCCAAAGAGATGCGCAAAAGATTGAGAGGCGCATGATGGAAGCGTTCGCAGAGCGACCGTTAGTCGCTTTTGCTAAGCTGGCAAGAATTAGATGGAACAGTGAACGCGTTGACATTTTCGCAGCGGAAATACGGCGATTGGCCATGTTGGCTGGATATCAGGTGGAATGCGAACGCACGGTGCGGTTGGCGTTCATAAATGGATTTCCAGACGACATAGCGGTGAAACTGCAGCAAGTCCCGGGTTACAAAGAAATGGAAATGCGTTCACTGGTGGAACAAGCCCGGATCATAGCAGAAGATGCCAAGAAGAGTGTTACGGCGATAGCAACTACAGAGGCTCAAGACAGCTGGCAGCGAAATGGTGAAAGGGAGGCAACCACGGCACGCGGTCGCCCGCGAACGTTTAGAGGTTGCTGTTTTCGGTGCCAGGGCCCGCACATGGCTAGAGACTGCAGAGAGTCAAGGCCGGAAATAATATGCTACCGGTGTAAGCGACCAGGCCACATCGCTATTAACTGCGACCAGGGAAACGATCCAAGGGGAACTACTGCGCCGGTAGTTGCCCCTTACGAGTAGAGGCGCTGCCCGTGGTGGAAGTCTTCTTGAGGGGAAAGCCACAGCGAGCCCTCGTGGACACGGGCTGTACGACGACACTGGTGACTGCGGGGGTGGCGCAGAGGTGGAGAGAGAAGAGCAGCGTAAGGGCAGTCGACGGCAGGAAAATTGAATGCTGAGGTCGCAAGATGGAAATAGCGGTACGGGGAAGGAAAATAAGGCTTTCTGCCATCGTAGTAGACAGCGTGGTGGATGGGATCAGCGTGGTTATGGGCATGGACGCAATTGGCCGTCTAGGAGGCGTCACAGTGACCAGGCTCGGTTTCGGGCTGAGCTCCGCACCGAAGATCATGGCGGCGGTCCTCAAGACTATTCTGGGAAAGGCCGACAAGATGAAGAGGGCCACTAACTCTTATATTGACGACATCCTAGTGGACAAGTCTGTGGTGTCGGCGGCGGAGGTCACGAGCCATTTACAGGGGTATGGACTGGCTGCGAAGCCGTCAGAAGCTATGGAGGGAGGAATCGCGCTGGGACTTAGGCTACGGCGAGACAGGACGGGCGTCTTGGTATTCCAGAGGGGAAATGAAGTTCCAGAACTGGGCCCAAGTATGAGTAGGCGGGAGCTTTTCTCGGTGTGTGGAAAGTTGGTGGGTCACTACCCGATTGCTGGGTGGCTCCGGACGGCATGCAGCTATGTCAAGAGACGAGCGGGAGGAGTGACAGAGTGGGAGAGAGGACGGTGGCCATGATGCAGGAGATCGTGGGGAGGGTGAAGGCCGACGACCCAGTGCAGGGATGCTGGTATGTTCCCAAATCACAGAGCGGGACCATATGGTGCGATGCCAGCAGCATAGCGCTGGGTGTCACATTGGAGATAGGAGGTGTTGAGGTCGAGGATGCAGCCTGGCTTAGGAAGAAGGACGACTGCAACCATATCAATGTGGCCGAACTGGACGCAATGTTGAGAGGGGTGAACCTCGCCCTGAGGTGGGGACTGTGCACCATCGAGATACGCACCGACTCGGCTACTGTACTCGGATGGGTGAGATCAGTGCTCACCAGTGAGAAGAGAGTGCGAACGAGAGGGGCGGCGGAGATGCTGATAAAGCGCCGCCTGGGAACTTTAGGAGGGCTGGCCACCGAGTTCGACCTGAGGCTGAGCGTAGTTTTCGTGCCCTCAGAGAAAAATAGGGCGGACGTCTTAACTAGGTTGAAGAAAGCCTGGATGGAAGCGCCAGAGGAGGTAGAAGATGAGATAGCTGCCGTGTGTCGGCTGACCAAGTCGGATCTGAAAGGGTTGCATGACATGCACCACATGGGAGTGGATAGGAGCCTGTTCCTAGCCAGGAGTGCACGAAACGGGAAGCCTCCCGGTGGATCGCGACTGGTAGCGATTGGTGGTGGATGTAACGCACTACCGACAGTGAACGTACCTCTCGATAGTCGACTGTGGACCAGGACGTATGGCGATATGGAGGGAGATGAAGACTGGAACGTCCGAGGAAATCATGCGGACGTTGAGACAGGTGTTCTTGGAGCGGGGCCCTGTGGACGAACTGCTGATGGACAACAGTGCAGCGTTCCGCTCGGAGGCGCTGAGGGAGATGCTCGATGGATGGAAGGTGGACCGTTTCTTCAGAGCAGCGCACAGGCCGAGCAGGAATGGAATTGTGGAGCGACACCACCGGACGATCAAGGCAATGGTGGAGCGGGGCCATATCTCACCAATGGAGGCAGTGTTCTGGTACAACATGTCCCCTCGGGTGGGACAGGTCGAGGAATCGGTGCCACACAGAGCAGTATTCAGATACGAGTGGCGGCACCCGTGCACGCCACCACAACGGCCAGTGGGGAGAGAGAGTGCATTCGTGCAGGTGGGCGACATCCAAAACTTCAGAGTTGGTACCATGAATGTAGGCACATTGAAAGGTTGCTCAAATGAGGTTGTAGAGATGCTTGAACGTAAGGAAGGTGATGTTTGTTGTGTTCAAGAGACTAGGTGGAGAGGTGGGTCTGCTAGATTCATTGTGGGTAAAAAATGATGCTATAAACTTTTCTGGATGGGAAATGACAATGGGCTGGGTGGAGTAGGAATTATGTTAGCAGAAAAATGGGTAGATAAGGTAATTGCCGTAAATAGAGTGAACGACAGAATAATTAAAATAAGACTAGTTCTAAATAGAACAACTGTGACAATAATATCCGCTTATGTGCTCCAATCTGGTCCACCAGACGTTATAAAAGACATGTTCTATGAGTCGCTAATGCACACTACCTCCCAAATAGCCGACAGTGACTACATAATTATTGCTGGCGACTTAAGTGGTCATGTGATGGCTATGACGGAATCCATGGAGGCTATGGGTTTGGTACTAGAAATGAGGAAAGCAGCTTCAGGATCCTGGAATTCTGTGATGCTAATAACTTAACTATTTGTAACACAAACTTCAAAAAACAAGACAATCACTTGATCACCTATAGATCAGGGGAACACGCCAGCCAGATAGATTATATCCTTACTAGGAGACGTGACAGAGTGTCTGTTGTAAACACTAAGTCCCTCACTCGCTAAATGAACTACGAAAAGGAGAGACTAGAAAATTGAAGAGCTTACATTTCTCAATTGAACAATCACAAATGTTGGGGGAGAGGTGAATTCGAAGCTCTGCCATGATATTTATCTAGTAGAATATCCATACCTTTGATGATGACACCATCCATTTCAATTTTCAATCAAATAGAAGAGATATCTTAAAGCAGCCAGCCAATACAAATGTCACTACCACCTTTAAACTAGGTCACTCACATATTGTCATAAACACTATTAAAAGAAAACATTTTCTAAGAAAATCTTCTTCTCATCCTACCCCCTTTTCTTCTGTTTATTGATTGTTTAAAACTTATTTTACATTTCTATATTTACTATTATATTTTCTAAAATATATTATTATTATACTAAAATATATTATTATTATACTAAAAGATATTTACTATTATATTTTCTAAAATATATTATTATACTAAAATATATTTACTATTATATTTTCTAAATTATATTATTATACTAAAATATATTTACTATTATAAACGGAAAAAATGAAACGAAATTTCATTTCCCACTCTTAGTACGGCTGTTACTTAAATATAAGTATGTACACATACATACATACATGCATACAGACGTACAGTAGTATGTATATATATATATACATACATGCACACATATATATATATATGTACGTATGGATTTACCGAACATTTATTATAATGCTCGGTGTGTTTGTAAACAAACATCCCGTATTAAGCCGTAGTGTCTAGCAACCATCGTTGCTCGTTTGTTCAACACTGACAAAGGAACGCTGTACTAGTTTCAAGCTTATTAGCTATCGTCAGCAACGTATACCTTCCTGCCAGATTGTTAACGTATATACTTACCTTATGTATATTAATGGCTGAGTAGCCCAATTTGCATATCGAGTGGGTTAATCGGCCGGGTGCACGGAAAACGATAAACGGAAAAAATGAAACAAAATTTCATTTCCCACTCTTAGTACGGCTGTTACTTAAATATAAGTATGTACACATACATACATACATGCATACAGACGTACAGTAGTATGTATATATATATATATATATACATACATGCACACATATATATATGTACGTATGGATTTACCGAACATTTATTATAATGCATGTATGTATGTACGTGTACATACTTATATTTACTATTATATTTTCTAAAATATATTGTAGCAGGAGTTGCCTCCCTTGTTGTGACACTCACATCACCATCACCATCTCTAGACAGGAAGTAGCTGGAGTTGCTTCCCGTTGGGGTCATAGAACCCTTTTTATCACTTCCGGC
The DNA here is from genome assembly GCA_964016885.1 of Eledone cirrhosa. Lineage (NCBI taxonomy): Eukaryota > Metazoa > Mollusca > Cephalopoda > Octopoda > Eledonidae > Eledone > Eledone cirrhosa. Next base: position 51,273,966 of record OZ024743.1, on the reverse strand, counting down.
AGAACCCTATAAAACGAATAACTTTCAGTTCCCTCTCTCTCATTTGCCTTTTCGGCCAGGCGCGTTCGCCTGGCAACCAAAACGGTAACTAATAACTTTGCTTCATTCTTTCATCTATTCATTGACATGTCAACTATACTGTTCTATATATCCACAAATTGATGATTAAATATTATACACACAAACCACGTCTCCTTGTTATATTCATACAACCCAGTATTTTGTTATAATATAACTTTGCCTTTCATCCTTACGGGGTCGATAAAATAAAGTTCCAGTAATACACTGGGATAATTGCTGGCCTTGTGCCAAAAGTAGAAACAATTATTATACTAAAATATATTTACTATTATATTTTCATGGAAAAGGCTTTATCTCACATTATATCGAATCTATGTATAGAAAAGGAGTAGGCATAAACTCCATAGAATGTACACAATGTAAATCTTGGGTACACAAAAGATGTAGTAGGATAATGAGTAGACCAACAGGAAGAGTGAAATTTACATGTAGAAGATGCACAGGAGAAATCAAGAGGAAGAGGGCCAATGATATAAACGCCCCTAGATCTACCTCCCCCGAGGTCCCCAGCCCACACTGTAAAGTGGTCATGTAGGTCTTGCGTAGGTGTCATGACAAAAAGCGTCCAGCCCACATTGTAAAGTAGTCATGTATGTGACATGACAAAAAGTGCCCAGTCCATGCTGTAAAGTGGTTGTGTAGGTGTCAATACAAAAAGCACCCAGTACATATCGTGATCTTGGCGTTATGTAGTAATACAGAAGACCTGCTTCCCATGTGCATGGGTTGAAGCATACATCTAGTATGCACTACTCTCCCTCCCCTTCTATACATCTCCAATGTCATAACACCCCTCACCAGATAAATGCTCCACCCTAGATCTACCCCTCCAATCCCCATGAACCTCCCCCAATCCACACTGTAAAGTGGTCGTAAGGTGTCATGATAAAAAGCACCCAGTCCACTATGTAAATGTGATTGGCATAAGGAAGGACATTCAGCTATAGAAGCCAAGCCAAAAACATTTCTGTATGAGCAAGAGATGATTTTGACCTGGTTTGTCTTACAACAGACCAACTAGTCTAACTCATGCTAGTATGGAAAAATAGATGTTAAAGTGATGATGATGATATATATATCCTAAACGGACGGTAGTCCGTTTAGTAATATTGTTGTGGTCATGTTTTCGTTGGCAATTGTCTGTTTACGACAGTACAGCGCGGCTCTACTTTATTTAACAGATAAAACTTATATGAGCATGAACAGTAGATCATTACGCATCTTTTGGCTTAAAAATCTAGAAATTTGGTCCAGCGGGAAAAAGTTTATAATCAAAGTTTGCTGATAAATCTTGTGTTCAAGTGAGTGAGTAGTAAGCGTGACGCTAGGGGAGGTAATCCAGAAATGACGACGTTTGGAAAAGTTTAATTACTGCATGAAAGAAATGATTCAAAAATTGAACTTGCCCAGTCTTCACAACATTGAAAATTGGTCAAAATTTGACAAATCTGACTTCAAACCAGATATGATTCATTTGAACAATGTTGGAAATCTTAAATTGACACAAATTTTTGCCAATGATTTTGCCACCTGATCCTTGTTCTATGGCTGACTGACTAATTTTGTGACTTAATAAAATGTCATCATACTAGTAATGCACAATGGTCATTTTTAAATTTAAATTTTATTAAGTAGTTGTTGCTTGCATTGCCTTAAAATAGTAACAAGAATGTACACATACTTTTTAAAAATACATCATTATCAGTCAAATGTCACTAAAAGCCAGGTGGTCGATAACAACTTCTATAAGATTAGTTACATCCTCACACATTGGATCACCTCTCATCAATGGCATTGGGTGTCTGAGATAATCGTGGAGATAACTGATGAAGTCACAAATGAAGTGATGGTCTTCCAGTGTGAACAACTCCCTATATCCATTGATATATGTGATGGCTTCCGATTCATAGGTGCATTTTATGAGGAATTCCATGCATCCGATTTTCAGTGATTCAATGGGCATTTTATCAGAGATGATAAGGTATTTGACCACGTTTTGCTTTGTAAGTAAATTGGAGAGAATCACTGCAGTCAAAGTCATTTCTTTGCATGGGTTTTTGTCCATTCTAAAAAGTTAAAATGATAAAGTATTACTACTATATAACTTACATCTATTGTTGTAACATCATTGAAATGCACAAGTTTCACCAATTCACTATTATGCACTAATCATCTCAAATGCATTCATGATTTACTAGCTTTGTCATTAAGCCAGTTGCCTCAACTAGATTGCAATTATACTCAAAAGAACTTTAAAATGTCAATCACTTGTCAGTAATTCACTATGATCATTTAATTATTAGATAGTTGTTGCTTGCATTGCCTTAAAAAATAGTAGACCAGATAGAAAAATGCGTACAGCAAAAAAAAAGTAATATTGTTGGAATATAAACCTTTAAAAATACAGGACAAGAAACTAAAATAAAACTTTAAAAGAATAGGACAAGAAACTAAGATAAAACTTTAAAAGAATAGGACAAGAAACAAAGATAAAACTTTAAAGAATTGGACTTTTTTTTGCTGTACGCATTTTTCTATCTGGTATAACACATGTATAGACATTAGTTCATGGCTGGCTTTGTTTTCTGAGTGTATTATTTACATAAAGTACCAGTAATACAATATAATTGCTGGCCTTGTGCCAAAAGTAGAAACAATTATTTACATATAGGGCATTCAATGATTGTTTTGTGTTTTTCTGGGTGTGTCTGCATTCGAATTTGTGTTTGGTATCCTACTTGCCTGTTTGCATATATATATATATCCCAGTAGGGCAGTAGAAGGAAGACCACGAAAAACGTGGGCGGAGGTGGTGAGGGAAGACCTCAGATCGCTGAAGCTCACGGAGATGACAAAGGACCGTGACGAATGGAGAGATGCCGTGCTTAATAAGACCCGCTCCACCCTTGCAAGCAGGAAAAAGTGGACATAAAATGATGATGATATATATATATATATGTATATAAATATATATATAAGCAAAAGGGATATTCAATTTGTTGGTAATTCAACAAATATAAATGTTTATAACTGATTTAGAGCACTCAACAGTTATCTGGAGTATAATATTCAATGATATTAAAATAAATGGAAATTATATTTATAAAACCATATTTATTCTATTATATTATACTTTATTTCATAAATATATACTTCATAGTTGCACAAACAACATTACAAATCGTTTGCAATTCCTTCAAAATGAAAATATAAACAGAGCATATAAATAAATTTACAGTAGAATAACAACAAATATGTTTTAAATATATACATAAATAACATTGCAAATGCCTCAATAACACTACAAAGGATGATACAATGAAAGATATATTCCTTCAATGCTACAATATTAAAGAATATGTAGAGGAAGGGGTGAACAACGGAGCCAACACCAGAGCAAAAGACAGCAACGTTGCGAGTACTGGGCAACCTCTCTAATGATTTTTGAGGCAAGCCAAGACACTGGCAGCGTTGCCTCGGGTGATGGTGAGGCTGATGCGTTGAAACAGCCAAGCACCCTCACGAGATTCGCCAGTTACCTCTATTAGGTGAGCCGTTAGTGAGGAAAGGAACCTCGCAGTCAGCGGCCCGACTCCCCCAAACGTCTCGAAAGCCACAGGCTGAAAAATGTAGCTGCCCGACAGATTTTAGGGTCTTACTCCGCTCGGCTGTGGAAGCTGTGGCTCTTGTCCTAACTGCAGCATCCAGGATGTGGGAAAGAGCAAGAGTCACTAACAGTGACGTCCCAGACAAAGCACCTGCCTCTCGACCAGGGGCACAGGGTAAGACCGTCACTTCTGGATAACCCAGATGGTTCCAAGACTGAGGGGATATTCGCCCGGGCCAAAGCTCTCTTCAGAATGAGGTTTAGCTCCGTGTGACGTGCAAAGCGGCCGGCATTCAGGCGGCAAGAAAGACCGTGGAGGCCTGGTTGAGGAGTTTGCTGCATCAGCACCTCAAACCCAAGCAGACGTCAGCTCCCACTGTGAGGGCGATGGAGACACAAAGTTCATCTAGGCTGAGTAGGCCACCAACGTTGGCCACAATAATTTCATTATTCTATATCACTATTGCTGATTCCTCCTGATATATGGTCAGTGTGTTCCTGAGATGATCAACCACATTGCTGAATAGGGTGCTGTAATCCACGTACACCAGGTGGGTAAGAAGGTAGTTCCTGAAGGCAATACCAGAAACCCACTCACAAACCTTGGTTATTAGATAGTCGATGACACAGTTGAAGGGCAGCCACACAGCCCTATCTGACCCTGCTGTTAATAAGTCGGCGTCCTTCCTGTTGACCCGCACACAACTCTCAGGACTGCTATAAAGCTGCTGGTACAGGGTGGTGATCTTGGGAAACATGCCAATGAGCTTGAGAATTTTTCAGAGGGATGTGTGGTTGATCGTGTCGGAAGCTGTCTTGAGGTTGACGAAGGCAACAATCCCGGCGGAACTCCCAAGATTTTTCAATGAGATAAAGGGCAGAAATGTGGTCAGTGGTAGATGGATTTGGCATGAATCTGGCTTGTGGTGGGCGACATCAGCTTCAAAGGCGGGAAGGGTACAGCTGAGGAGGATCTTGGTGAATACCTTGCTTGGGATGGAGAGGAGAGTGATGCCCCTGTAGTTGCTGCAGATGAGTTTGTCGCCCTTCCATTTCCAGAAGGGACGGATGATGCCCTGGGACCAGTCATTTGGGAGCTGCTCTGACACCCATACATGGTTGATGATACGGGTGAACCACTGGATTATGTTATCTCTGCTCACAATCAGCACCTCCGTGGTGACAGTGCAGATTCCAGGGTCTTTGAGCTTCTTCAAGGTGGGTCTGATTTCATTGGGAGTGACAGGGTCGAGTCTGCAGCTGTATCTGCGGTGATGGCTAGGCAGGGATCAATTGGGACTGGTGGGTGATGTGAAAGAAGGCTGAAGTGCTCCTTCCAGCATTTGAGGCAGGTGCTTTCTGTGGTAATGAAGTTGCCATTGGTATCCTTCACCAAGCCTGTCTTGATCCGGGCTTTGTGGAGTGTGTTGAATACCTGGCTCAGGTTGTTGTTCCTTGCTGCTGTCTGCAGGCCCTTGCCTTCTTCTGCTCATGTGATGGCCTTGTTGTGTAGCTGGTTGAGCTGGTGGTGCTCGTTCAGGCTGATGCACAGGTGAGTTAATTACATCCAGCAACTGGAGTGAAATCCAGGGCCGTTTCAGAAGAGGTCTTGAGTTTACCAGAATGTCACACACTGACTGGGTGATGCTTGATTCAAAGGTCTTCCAGTTATCAGTCTCATCCTTGGCCAGGGCGCTGAAGTGATTGGTGATGGAGCACACAAATATAGCGGGGATGTTGGGATCATGTATGTACAGAAATAGTACACTTGGTAGGCCTTATAAGTGTAGTGTGTATGTGACAGCTCACACCTGAGTGTGTGTTTGAGAGCTCACACCTATGTGTGTGTGTGTGTGTGACAGCTCACACCTGTGTGTGTGTGTGTGACAGCTCACACTTATGTGAGTGTGACAGATCACACCTGTGTGTGTGACAGCTCACACCTATGTGTGTGTGTGTGTGTGTGACAACTCACACCTATGCAGGTTTAGCTGGCCTCCCCCAAGGTATATCTTGTTGGAGGTGTATTGGATAATTTAATGATAGGGACCCCAGTCCTATCATCTCATTTCTACAGCTGAGTAAACTGGAGCAACGTGAAATAAAGTGTCTTGCTCAAGAAAACAACACATCACGCGGTCCGAGAATTGAACTCACAACCTTTCCATTGCAAGCCCAATTCACTAACCACTAAGTGTAGTAGAAGCCATGAAATGGAGGTACTAATTTGCATGTTATTAGTCCTTATGTTAGTATATATTAAATTGTGCAATAAATAGTTGAAGGCTCCAAAGTTGAACCCTACCTCCTTGGATAAAGGACCCTGACAATGCTGACAGCAGGAACAAGCTGAAGTTGAAGCATATAGACAATACCCCCCCCCCCCCCCCCCTGCAAAGTGGTTGTGGAGGTGCCACGGCAAAAAAGCACCCAGCACTCACTGTAAATGAGGATGGTGTTAGGAAGGGCATCCAGCTGTAGAAATCAAGCCAGAATTAGTTCCTGTATGAGCAAGACAAGGTCCACCGACTGGACACTGGCCACAACAGGACAACCCGTCTAACCCATGCTAGTGTGGAAGAACGGACGTAAAACGGCGATAATGATGAGTATACAGACATAAACATACCACATTTATATATTTTCTTAAACAATGAAAAAAGTCTCTGGATCACTTATAACATAAATTGTAGAAAAACTGCTGAAATGCAGGCATATGGATAATCTCATATATTTCTGTTTAGGGAGGAATAGTTAAAAGTGTTTACGTTTCACATTTCTTTTAAAAGAGAAGGCTTCTAATTTAAAAATGATAGTTATATCTACATTACATTTACCTTCAATTTTCAAATGTACTGTGTTCTAGCATATCTATTATTAAATTACATCAACTGCCTGCGTGTCATGACTGCCCAATTCAGGTATTTTGTATATTCTGTATAACATATAATGAGGTTGTAGTAATATTCCTCTGTATCATAGAGGTAGCTACTCTCTAATTGAGATAAAAATCTCTGAAATGTGCTAGAGGAAAGGTTTTTACACTACACAGTCCATTCTTCAACACTGGAGGCTTCTAATTCAAACACTGTAGTTATATCTACAGGGTTTGATCTTTAAACATAAAAAGCTGGGACAAATATCACAAAACATTTTGTCCAATGTCGTGACTGCTGATCCACTGCCCAATAATAAATAAAGCAGACTTTTAACATTTTATTATGCAACAAATAAGCAATCATCATCATTTTATGCCTGTTTTCCATGCCAGCATAGGTTGACTTGGTTGTCACTATTCACGATGTGTTAGGAGGGAACCATGTCACACTCATACATTCCTTATTTTGGCATTAAAAAAACCCCCAAAACATGAAACAACTTTAAAAAATCTAAATTCATCAAAAATATTATTAAATTTTCTGAAAAATACACTAGAAGTTGATTAAATTGATTTTATTCTATGGTTGCCTGCAATGAACTGTGGTGATATGATGAGTTTTATCAACAAAAGTGTCTAAAGAAACAAGACAATTCTGTAGTTTGAATTGTTTGTACACCAACACCAACTCTTTCGGAAAATGGATAAACATCACAACTTCCCAATTCTCCTCTGCTTGAAATCTCAGGTTTTATATCTTGTCTCCACCAGAAAGCAATATTTACAAATTCAGATAATAATCAGCATCATCATCCTCATAATGAATTCTTGGCTTATAGGTTTAATTCTGACTGCAAACATTGTCTTAACTGTATTCTTGATGAAATACACACTCTTTCAATTACTGTTTTTCCCTACACTGAATATGGAAAATTTATCTAGCATCTTAGAGGCCGAAAGTTGTGTTAGTCATAATCCTAAACATCTTTTTTTCCCCTCAAAATGGGTGTGTGCATGACATTGGGGTGCATGACATTTCACACTGGGAAATATGGTAATTAATGAAGAATTTTGAGGAACTTACTAAAATTATTAATTATTTAATTACCAAGATGTAACTTAATATATGTTTCTTACATAAAATTATGTCGGAAGATTTTAATTTAAATACACTTTAAAATAGGTGGTTTCATAAAAGCAGGGGCAGTTATAGGTAGTTTGGTAGCAAAAAGGTTAAAACTCCTCATTCATCCAAAGGTTTTTAATCCCCACCCCACCCATCTTATTCAGAATACATTTACAAATAAATGCAGCTTGTTGTTTTCTTGAATGACTTCCTTGTTGGTAGATGAAAAGTTGTAATTTATTGGTCAATTGATAGATCTTAGGTGAACCTGGACAGAAAGCAGACATCAGTCATTGTCAGCATCATCTTCATCTCCTTTTGCCAAAGAATCTGTAGCATTCATGGCAGTTACCAAGTCTTGACTATTGCCTTTCAGACGATCTCCTGAAAATTCAAACATTAAATAATTATATGGTGAGGAAAAGACAATATTAGCAAGACATTCTTGAAAAATACAAAACAACACTTTGCATCATATTATAAATTTTCTCAATGATTTGTCCATTAGTTAAGATACTATAATCTTAACCAACTAAAAGTACAAGATTCCTCCTTGCAGGTGGTGGTGGTATTCATTGTTTTTAGCTGAGTAGACTGGAGCAACAAAAAACGAATTACATTGCACAAGAACACAGCATGCTGTCTGATTTGGAGATTGTACTACACAGCTGTGAGACCAACATCCTAACACCTAGGCTGTGCGTCTTCATCATCATCATCATCATCTTCGTTTAACGTCCATCTTCCACGCTAGCATGGGTTAGACCACTGTATATAAAAATCTCACAACCACTAAAGATGATTGAGGTGGGTGTACGTCAGATTAACAAGAGAGGACAAGTGTAGAGTTGCAAAGTTGGGCATCAAAGATATTCTTTATTCTTCTATTTGCTTCAGTCATTAGAGTGGAGCTGTGGTGGGGCACCTCTTTGGAGGGATTAGTCAATCATATCAACCCTGGTACTTCATCATCATCATCATCGTTTAACGTCTATCTTCCATGGTAGCATGGGTTTAGACGGGAATTGTCCTACGAGCAAGATTGGTTGTCTTGCTCGTATAGGACTGTCTGCTCTTCCTAACACCAACCACATTTACAGTGTGGACTGGGAGGTTTTTACCGTGTTACCTACACGGCCACATTACAGCGTGGACTGTGTGTTTTTTTTGTCGTGACACCTACATGACCTCATTTATTTAGGACTGGATGTTGTGGCACCAACATAACTTTACAGAGAAAGGGGTGGTGTAGATGGGGGTGGGGATAGAGGTAGTGGGATGGGGGTGTATTTTTGGTTAGGAGGTGCCTACTGACTGTAGGTTTTGCTTTGTACATAGGCAAGGCGGGTCTTCTGTATTACTGCGCAGCGCCAAAGATCTCGGTCCAGTGACATTGTCTTAGAGAGGTGTGTGTAAGGTCGGAATTTATCAAATCGTCCCAGGTTTTTCTGGGTCTGCCTACTCCGTAGCTTCCATCTATTTTGATTGCCCTGCACTTTTTTATACAGCTGTCGTCTTTCATGCGCATCACGTGACCATACCAACGTAGTCTTCTCTCGAGTAAACAGCATCTGATCCCTCTTATTCCTAATTTCTAACTTAGTTCATTTATGCTTTGCCGTTCACGTATATTACTATTCCATATCCAACGGAGCATGCAAGCTTCACTCCTCTGCACACAATGCCCATGTCTCACTGCCATGTAACATTGATGTTCGTATGCAGGCATCATACAGTCTGCCTTTCATTTTTAGGGAGAAACCTTTAGCGGCCAATAGTGGTATAAGCTCTCTGAACTTTTTCCCTATTTTCCTTCCTACATACTAGAACTTTAGTCTTAGACAAGTTAATTTTAAGGCCTTTTGAGGCCATGCTTCCAAGTTTGGAATTTCTTCTCTAGTTCTGAGCATTAGATCATCTGCGTATAGAAGTTCCCATGGGCAGCCGGTCTTGAACTCCTCTGTTATAGCCTGAAGGGCAATAATAAATAGGAGTGGGCTAAGGACAGAACACTGATGAACACCGACTTTTACGCTAAATTCTTCACTATATTCGTTGTTAATTCTAACCTTGCTGACTGTTTCTTTATACATGGCTTATATAGCTCTCACGAGCCATTCATCAACACTTGTTTTCTAAGAGCCCACCAGATAATGGAGCGGGGGACTCTGTCAAAGGCTTTCTCCAAGTCAACTTATTTAATTAATTTCTTTTTGACAAGCCATGAAATTGCAGGACATAAACAATGTAAACACAAAACCCTAATACACTCACATGAATATATTATCGCTTTCACATCGACTGAACAAGACTTTTGAGGTAATGTTTTACAGTCAAATGTCCTTCCTGACACTAACTCTTTTAGTTACTTCATATGACACGGGCTTCTATAGTTTCCATCTACCAAATTACACTCACAAGGTTTGGTCAACCTGAGGCTATAGTAGAAGACATTTGTTCAAGGTGCCATGCCACATGGTTGTTAAACTCATTAACACACATACCGACATACATTAAAAAAAAAAAAATTTAACACTTACTTATTAATAAAGCAATAGCCCTTTGAGTGCGACGTTCCAGTTTTGCCAATCTTTTTGTTATGTCTCTCTTCAGATCCCAATCAGGTTTGCGAGGTGCAAGGTTAAAGAGATCCTGTAATTTAAAAGATTAAGATAGAATTTTTAAAAATAAAATCATGAATTGGCTTTCTAAGAATGAGAAAGATCTTTAAATTTTACTGTTTTCAGTCATTAGTCTGAGACCATTCTGGGGCACCACCTTAAAGGGATTTAGTCAACAATATCGACCCCAGTACTTCTATTTTTTAATAAATCTTGTACTTATTTTATCAATCATTTTTCTCTTCAAACCACTAAGTTATGGGATATAAATACAGATTCTAAAGCCATTTTTCCAGCTAAAATTGGGGCTAGCCCAGTGGGCTCCATGATAAACGTTTCAATTTTGCCAATCTGCCTCTCATGTATTTCTTGGTCTTACTCTTCCTATACACACAGAAAACACAACACGCTGCCTTGACCAGGAATCAAACTCACATATTTACAATTATAAGCTGAATGCTTTATCCACTTGACCATGTGCATTCATGAGACAATAACTAGATGTTGGTCTATTTTAAAAAGAAGTAAATCTAAGCTCACCACATCTTCAACAGAAGTCTTCACATTGGCAGCAGCCAGTTGATCCTGAATGTTATCTTCAACTAGAAAATAGCAACAATAAAATGGCTTCATCATTATTATCTGTTTATTATTTATTTATTATTTAACTTGTTTCAGTCATTAGATCACAGTTATGCAGGGGCACTACATTTTTTTTACTGTTTGTCATAAGAATGTGGCCATGCTGGAACACCACATTATTTTATTCTTTGAATTGGCAGTATTGGTAGAAGGTTGGACGCCATGCTTTCTAGCATAGTTATGTCCCTTTACGGTCTGAGTTTAAATCCCGTCGAGGTTAACTTTGCCTTTCATCCTTACAGGGTTGATAAAATAAAGTACCAGTAATGTACTAGGTATTTGCTGGCCTTGTACCAACAGTAGAAACAATTATTTTATTCTTTTACAGGTTTCAGTCACTAGTGTGTAGCCAGGCTAGGACACAACATTATTTTACTGGTTTCAGTCATTTGACTGTGGCCAGGCTAGGACACCACATTCTTATATTCTCTTACTGGTTTCAATCAGGCTGAAGCCATGTTGGGGCATTGCCTTGAAGACCCTCAGTTGATCATATAGACACCAATATTTATTTTTTACCAGTCTGCTACTTATTTTATCGATCACCTTTTGTCAAACTGCTAAGTTATGGGATATAAACAGTTAATGTAACTAGACATGGACATGCACACACATATTGCAGCACAGTATTTTGAGGTTTGCTCTCACGACTTCAGGTTTTCCTAGGTCTTCCTCTACCACAGCTTCCCTCCAGTTGGAACTCCTGGCAATTCTTCATCCAATCATCATCATCCATATGCATCACATGTCTATACCAGTACTGTCTTCCCTCGCACATTACAATAAATCCTTCTTATACTCAGTTTCTCTTTCTGTCTATCCATGCACATTAACATTACACATACATCAAAACATATTCGCTTCATTTCTTTCCAGGATTCAGTTACTGCACATTTCACTTTCATGCAACATCACTCTTCACACATAAATCATATAGCCACACTTTCATTTATAGTTTTGTTGTCACTGAACTTTTCCAATCCTGTTTTTATTCTAGCTACTATACTTTCAGAGCAGCCTCCACCACTATTACTTGGCAGAAGCTATCAACCACTTCTAGGGAACCTTCCCAGGTTTGTTCAACCTGAGGCTATAGTAGAAGACTATTTCATTGGGACCCTTAGTACTAGCTACACCTGTGCATCTCCCACGTGCCAAGCCTACCTTTTCTTTTAGTCTGCCTAAATTCCACTACACCTCTTGTGTTTCTATGTTTTCCATTATGTATATTGTATATAGTTCCTACCTACTCCTTTTTTACATATCAAGCACGGCCACTTGCATGATAGAGCTAAAGTCCTGTCTTCTTGCCTACTTATTAAAACTTTGGTATCTGCTAGGTTTGCTCTGACTCCTTTTGAAGTTCTGTTTCCAAGGTGGGAATTTCTTCTCTAGCTCTTCCACTAATCATAGAATTCCATGGGCAGTTGGTCTTAAACTCCTCTGTTATGGCTTGGAAGACTATAATAAATAGAAGTGGGCAGATGACTGAGCCCTGATAAACACCTAACAGCACACTGAATTCCTCATTAAACTCATTTCCTATTCTCACAAGCCACTCAGCTATACCCTTTTTCCCTAAGGACCACCAGATACAGATTGTGGAACTCTATCAAAGGTCTTCAGCTTAGACATGACTAAGAATTTATTTTGTAGTTGTCTCATCTGGCACAAAACCAAACTACAGGTCATTTGATTCTTTCCCTAATTAGAGCATCGCCTAAGAATGCTGAGAGGTGTATTCTTCTCCAAGACTTTAGCATTCATAACCAGCTGTCTCTCCTGTTTTCTAATGAAATTCTTCTGTTAGTGTTGCAAATAGTTTGCATCACTGAATTCTAGGAGCCTTGATCCCTCTTCATTTCTCAAGCCATATCCATAGCCATCATGTTCTCTGAAGTAACCATCCTGGTGTTGATCAACATCTTTTCTGAAGTCATCAGCAAGATTAATGAAGTTGCTGTCATCTCTTGGATGTAAAAATTCCTCTCCTGATAGTCTGTAAGAGTTTCTCAAGAATAGGTCCTTACTTAGTAGAAATAACTGTTGTCATTCTATTGCCTTTGATTATTCAGAGCTTGATAATTCTGTCATTTACTCTAGCACCCAGCCCACATTGTAAAGTGGACGTGGAGGTGCCACGGAAAAAAGCTCCCAGCACTCACTGTAAATGAGGTTGGTGTTAGGAAGGGGCATCCAGCTGTAGAAATCAAGTCAGAATCAGTTTCTGTATGAGCAAGACAAGGTCAGCCAACTGGACACTGCCCACAACAGGACAACCCGTCTAACCAATGTTAGCGTGGAAGAACGGACGTGTGATGATGATGATGACTCTACCTCAGTTACCTTATCTACCCACTTCTTAGTAAAATGCCTATTCCACCTACTTCATCATTATTTGCTATACAGAAGAGCTTATGTACCAGCATAGATATAATAGCTATGTCCTGGTATAGATATAATAAACAGAGAGTGACAAATAACGGAATGGTTGTATCATTACTTACCTTTGCCTGGTTTAGCCTTAGGTAACTGATTTTCCAGCAGTGTTTCATCGATAGGTTGATAACTTCGAAATAAAGGCCTGAAAACAGTTTAGATTAAAAGACTTTCCTTACTATATTTCTATTGAAATGTTTCAATTAATTTTGAAAATAATAGAGAATTTGAAGTGATTTAGTAATATAACTTTCTTATTATTAATCTAGTGTTTAGAACATAACTTAAGAAAGGTTCTTACATAAAATTATGATGAAGAGTTTGGTCAATTTTTATTATGGATTTCTTGATTGGGGGAATCACAGAATATGATTTAGATAAATATAAATAGTTTAACCTTTTCGTTATCATATTTTTAATACGTACCAACCTTATCACAGTGTCACACTGGATCCCCTTAAGATATGTACCAACCTTATCACACAGTGTCACGCCAAATCTCCCTGAGATATGTACCAACCTTATCACACAGTGTCACACCAAATCTCCCTGAGATATGTACCAACCTTATCACACAGTGTCACACCAAATCTCCCTGAGATATGTACCAACCTTATCACACATTGTCACGCTGAATCTCCATGAGATATGTACCAACCTTATCACACAGTGTCACTCTGGATCTCCCTGAGATATGTACCAACCTTATCACACAGATCTCCCTGAGAATTACTTTACAGGTCTCCCTGAGAATTACTTTACAGATCTCCCTGAGAATTACTTTACAGGTACATGTTTTGTGGAATGCTCAGCTACTTTCCCATTAATTTCACTATTAGGCTGTTCTGGTGAATGAACAACAATTAGAACACTAGTCGTCAGAATGTATGGAGGTTTAACGGCAAATTTACAGAATATTACCCCTCAGCCGTTCGGTGGGAAATTGACCTTCAAATCAGTTAGTAACAACTTGTTTCTTTAAAATATCCACGGGTATCCCCTACTCTGTTTTCTAAAAAGCAAGTCATTCTGAAATGATTTGGAGGTCAGATTCTTTGAAAACATGGAAAAAAAAATCAATTTCCCACCAAACGGCTGAGGGATGTTTTTCTATAAATTTACTTATCCAACATACATATTCTGCTAAAGGAAAATTATTCCTGAGAGGGTCATGGGGGCAGAGTCCTCAAACACTCCTTCCAAGGGGTCCTGTCAGAAGCAACCATCTCCAATTGCTCCGGCTGGATCCCCAAGCGAGACCAGCCAAATTCATGGATGTTATCCAACCATTTTGCTCGGGATCTACCCCTGGGTCTCCTACCAGTTGGTTTTGCCCATAAAATCTGTCCAGCAATTCTTTCTTGAGACATTCTAACCACATGTCCATAGTATCTGAGTTGTGATCTCTCAATTCAGAGAAGTACCGGCTCTATCTGGAGTGACTCTGTGATCTCTGAGCTAAGCACTCTATCGAGTAACGTTACTCCAAAGACCCTTCGGAAGAAACCAATTTCAGCTGCTTGTATTCGCGATCGTATTCTTTCGGTCATTACCCTAGATTCATGATCATAGGTAAGGATTGGCACAAATACCGAATTGAAGATAGCGAGTTTGGCTTTTACACCAACCTTCCTTCTGATTACCAAATGCTTAAGTTGGTGCATTACTGCACTAGCACCTGCAATTCTTGCCCTTAATTCCACCTCCTGCCTCCCATCACTTGTGAACATGGCCCCGAGATACTTGAACTTCTCTACCTACTTCAGTGGAACTCTGTTCACATGTAAAGTGCACTGTGCAGGCTTCCTTGAGAGGACGAGTGTCTGTTTTCACAGGGACAGAGATCAATAAATATTAGTTATTGTAAACTGTGGAGATAATTGTTTCAAATACACACAAGTTATAGGGAACTATCAAATAACTATTTTTCTCAGCCTGTGGGGTTTGTGACGTTGTTTCAGTGCCTCATCACCAGAGGTAATACAGCGTGTTGGCTTGCCTCAAAATTTTCCCTTGACCCTTGTGGTGTGCGGCCGATTATCGCATTTGATGCTGGATTGATGGTTGTTTTTTCTCTCTCGCTTTAATCATATACTTTTCTGCATTAAATTTGTGAGGTTCCTAGCAATAATTAATTGTATTTATTATGTTTATATTTTCATTTTGTAAGAATTATAAACAATTTGCAATGTTATTTATACAACAGTGAATAATAAATATATATTTAATGATTCATTCTAATCACGAAACGGGGAAAGTTATACACATCAAACTTGCTCAATGACCAATACGTTATTATAATATAATTGTTTCTACTTTTGGCACAAGGCCAGCAATTACCTCAGTGTATTACTGGTACTTTATTTTATCGACCCTATAAGGATGAAAGGCAAAGTTAACCTCGGTGGAATTTGAACTCAGATCATAAAGGGTTCTATAATGGTTTGTAATTTACGCACAAGACAATCATTTTTTGGTGGGGGACTTATACTTTATTATCAACCGCCTGAATGATGAAAGGTAGGGTTGACCTCGGTAAGATTTACATATAGAACATTAAGAGCCGGAAGGAATACTTTCGACGCTCTAACGATTCTGCCGAGAAGTACAGGCTGTTTTTTCTCGCTTTTATTATATATTTTTGTGTAGTATATTTATAAGCTTCCTAACAATAATTAATTGTATACATTATTTGTGTTTATATTATCATTTTGTAATGTTATTTCTAGAACTATGAATAAAATCTTGTCTTAGTTTACAGATAAACATTGTAAGTATAGTACAGAAGTTATAACAATAAAAATTGTTAGTTTACTTTGGAAGCTTTTCTTCTGTCTCGTTATCAGTAGTTTTCTGGTTCTGTGATGAATCTTCTTTTTTACACAATCTTTTCGTTTTCATCTCATGCAGGCGGGCTTTTCTTTTCAAAGCGGCCTGCTCTAACTCTCCTACATCGCACATGTTATTATATTGCTAATCACCAACAGCATATATTGTTATGATGTTACTCAGTAATGTTTATGGCGACTCTTCTTTAACAGATTGATTCATACAATTGGTTATATGTCATTATTTGCCAAGAGGGATGGTTTTATTATAAACTACAGACAATTAAAATTATACCACCACGGACGTTAATGATATAAACCTCATCTTTTCGAACCCTAAAGGTAGTCTTCACTCTACAGCCGACACTTCGTATGAAAACGTGGGAGGACATTTAGTTTCGTCTAACTCTCATTCTATTGACATACATACGAACAAAGCCATTATATATATATATATTTATTTATTTAATTAATTAATTTATTTATATATGGAATAGGCTACGAAGCCGGTCCCGGCAAAATAGACAAACATGCTTTTTAACCTTATTTTACCGGTAAACCCTAAAGGGACGCAACTCTAGTCGGGGGGTGTGTCTCGGAAGCTTATTTTACTGCTAAATAATTGTTTCTACTTTAGGCACAAGGCCAGCAATTACCCAGTGCATTACTGGTACTTTATTTTATCGCCCCCGTAAGGATGAAAGGCAAAGTCAACTTCGGCGGGATTTGAACTCAGATTGTAAATGGGACGTAACTATGCTGGAAAGCATGGCGTCCGACCCCCTACCGATACTGCCAAATAATGGTTTCTGATTTAGGCACAAGGCCAACGATTTTAGGGGAGCGGAAAGTCGATTAAGTCGACCCTAGTACATTATTGGTACTTTATTTTATCGACCGTAAAGGGCCATAACTCTATGCTGCAAAGCATGTTGTCCGACGCTCTACCGAAACTGACAATCCACCTCCCTTTTACTGCTAAATAATAAAAGTGTTTTAGAACCTAGGTTGTGACTTTCAGCATAAATCACACACAAAAAAAACCAAAGGACTCACAAACGTACACACACCAATATAAGGCTCAGAGACACACACATGTACACACACACAAACTGAAGCAATAATGCACACCTATCAATTTCACCTGATTGGCACACAAACAACCACACCCACGTCACACTTGAACACACCAATTCGGCCCCCACTCCCAAATACTGGACTACTTGCCTACAACCCCTAACCTAACAATCTTTTCCAACCTTTCATGTACTTACCTGTTCTCTCTCTAACTCTTCATTTCCTGACGAAGGACTTCCGTTTGAAACGGTCTTCGTTATATGAAAATACTAGTCATCTGCCGAAGGAAGAATTTTCAGCAAGGTTCTCCACATTGTGCCTAAAGACAGGTATGATATGACAGGCCTTAACGAGTGGTGTTTAACAGAAAGACAGGTATGATATGACAGGCCTTAACGAGAGGTGTTTAACAGAAAGACAGGTATGATATGACAGGCCTTAACGAGTGGTGTTTAACAGAAAGACAGGTATAATATGACAGGCCTTAACGAGTGGTGTTTAACAGAAAGACAGATATGATATGACAGGCCTTAACGAGTGGTGTTTAACAGAAAGACAGGTATGATATGACAGGCCTTAACGAGTGGTGTTTAACAGAAAGACAGGTATGATATGACAGGCCTTAACGAGTGATGTTTAACAGAAAGACAGGTATGATATGACAGGCCTTAACGAGTGGTGTTTAACAGAAAGACAGGTATGATATAACAGGCCTTAACGAGTGGTGTTTAACAGAAAGACAGGCATGATATGACAGGCCTTAACGAGTGATGTTTAACAGAAAGACAGGTATGATATGACAGGCCTTAACGAGTGGTGTTTAACAGAAAGACAGGTATGATATGACAGGCCTTAACGAGTGGTGTTTAACAGAAAGACAGGTATGATATGACAGGCCTTAACGAGTGGTGTTTAACAGAACGACAGGTATGATATGACAAGCCTTAATGAGTGGTGTTTAACAGAAAGACAGGTATGATATGACAGGCCTTAACGAGTGGTGTTTAACAGAAAGATAGGTATGATATGACAGGCCTTAACGAGTGGTGTTTAACAGAAAGACAGGTATGATATGACAGGCCTTAACGAGTGGTGTTTAACAGAAAGACAGATATGATATGACAGGCCTTAACGAGTGGTGTTTAACAGAAAGACAGATATGATATGACAGGCCTTAACGAGTGGTGTTTAACAGAAAGACAGGTATGATATGACAGGCCTTAACGAGTGGTGTTTAACAGAACGACAGGTATGATATGACAAGCCTTAACGAGTGGTGTTTAACAGAACGACAGGTATGATATGACAAGCCTTAATGAGTGGTGTTTAACAGAAAGACAGGTATGATATGACAGGCCTTAACGAGTGGTGTTTAACAGAAAGATAGGTATGATATGACAGGCCTTAACGAGTGGTGTTTAACAGAAAGACAGGTATGATATGACAGGCCTTAACGAGTGGTGTTTAACAGAAAGATAGGTATGATATGACAGGCCTTAACGAGTGGTGTTTAACAGAAAGATAGGTATGATATGACAGGCCTTAACGAGTGGTGTTTAACACAAAGATAGGTATGATATGACAGGCCTTAACGAGTGGTGTTTAACAGAAAGATAGGTATGATATGACAGGCCTTAACGAGTGGTGTTTAACAGAATGACAGGTATGATATGACAGGCCTTAACGAGTGGTGTTTAACAGAAAGACAGGTATGATATGACGCCTTAACGAGTGGTGTTTAACAGAAAGACAGGTATGATATGACAGGCCTTAACGAGTGGTGTTTAACAGAATGACAGGTATGATATGACGGGCCTTAACGAGTGGTGTTTAACAGAAAGACAGGTATGATATGACAGGCATTAATGAGTGGTGTTTAACAGAAAGACAGGTATGATATGACAGGCCTTAACGAGAGGTGTTTAACAGAAAGACAGGTATGATATGACAGGCCTTAACGAGAGGTGTTTAACAGAAAGACAGGTATGATATGACAGGCCTTAACGAGTGGTGTTTAACAGAAAGACAGGTATGATATGACAGGCCTTAACGAGTGGTGTTTAACAGAATGACAGGTATGATATGACAGGCATTAATGAGTGGTGTTTAACAGAAAGACAGGTATGATATGACAGGCATTAATGAGTGGTGTTTAACAGAAAGACAGGTATGATATGACAGGCCTTAACGAGAGGTGTTTAACAGAAAGACAGGTATGATATGACAGGCATTAATGAGTGGTGTTTAACAGAAAGACAGGTATGATATGACAGGCCTTAACGAGTGATGTTTAACAGAAAGACAGGTATGATATGACAGGCCTTAACGAGTGATGTTTAACAGAAAGACAGGTATGATATGACAGGCCTTAACGAGTGGTGTTTAACAGAAAGACAGGTATGATATGACAGGCCTTAACGAGTGGTGTTTAACAGAAAGACAGGTATGATATGACAGGCGTTAACGAGAGGTGTCTAACAGAAAGACAGGTATGATATGACAGGCGTTAACGAGAGGTGTTTAACAGAAAGACCGGTATGATATGACAGGCCTTAAGGAGTGGTGTTTAACAGAAAGACAGGTATGATATGACAGGCCTTAACCAGTGATGTTTAACAGAAAGACAGGTATGATATGACAGGCCTTAACGAGTGGTGTTTAACAGAACGACAGGTATGATATGACAGGCCTTAACGAGTGTTGTTTAACAGAAAGACAGGTATGATATGACAGGCCTTAACGAGTGATGTTTAACAGAAAGACAGGTATGATATGACAGGCCTTAACGAGTGATGTTTAACAGAAAGACAGGTATGATATGACAGGCGTTAACGAGAGGTGTTTAACAGAAAGACAGGTATGATATGACAGGCCTTAACGAGTGGTGTTTAACAGAAAGACAGGTATGATATGACAGGCCTTAACGAGTGGTGTTCAACAGAATGACAGGTATGATATGACAGGCTTTAACGAGTGGTGTTTAACAGAAAGACAGGTATGATATGACAGGCGTTAACGAGTGGTGTTTAACAGAAAGACAGGTATGATATGACAGGCCTTAACGAGTGGTGTTTAACAGAAAGACAGGTATGATATGACAGGCCTTAACGAGTGGTGTTTAACAGAATGACAGGTATGATATGACAGGCTTTAACGAGTGGTGTTTAACAGAAAGACAGGTATGATATGACAGGCCTTAACGAGTGGTGTTTAACAGAACGACAGGTATGATATGACAGGCCTTAACGAGTGGTGTTTAACAGAAAGACAGGTATGATATGACAGGCCTTAACGAGTGGTGTTTAACAGAACGACAGGTATGATATGACAGGCCTTAACGAGTGGTGTTTAACAGAACGACAGGTATGATATGACAGGCCTTAACGAGTGGTGTTTAACAGAAAGACAGGTATGATATGACAGGCGTTAACGAGTGGTGTTTAACAGAAAGACAGGAATGATATTACAGGCCTTAACGAGTGGTGTTTAACAGAAAGACAGGTATGATATGACAGGCCTTAACGAGTGGTGTTTAACAGAAAGACAGGTATGATATGACAGGCCTTAACGAGTGGTGTTTAACAGAAAGACAGGTATGATATGACAGGCCTTAACGAGTGGTGTTTAACAGAACGACAGGTATGATATGACAGGCCTTAACGAGTGGTGTTTAACAGAAAGACAGGTATGATATGACAGGCGTTAACGAGTGGTGTTTAACAGAAAGACAGGTATGATATGACAGGCCTTAACAAGTGGTGTTTAACAGAATGACAGATATGATATGACAGGCCTTAACGAGTGGTGTTTAACAGAAAGACAGGTATGATATGACGGGCCTTAACGAGTGGTGTTTAACAGAATGACAGATATGATATGACAGGCCTTAACGAGTGGTGTTTAACAGAAAGACAGGTATGATATGACGGGCCTTAACGAGTGGTGTTTAACAGAAAGACAGGGATGATATGACGGGCCTTAACGGGTGGTGTTTAACAGAAAGACAGGTATGATATGACGGGCCTTAACGAGTGGTGTTTAACAGAAAGACAGGTATGATATGACGGGCCTTAACGAGTGGTGTTTAACAGAAAGACAGGTATGATATGACGGGCCTTAACGAGTGGTGTTTAACAGAAAGACAGGTATGATATGACAGGCCTTAACGAGTGGTGTTTAACAGAAAGACAGGTATGATATGACGGGCCTTAACGAGTGGTGTTTAACAGAAAGACAGGTATGATATGACAGGCCTTAACGAGTCGTGTTTAACAGAAAGACAGGTATGGTATGACAGGCCTTAACGAGTGGTGTTTAACAGAAAGATAGGTATGATATGACAGGCCTTAACGAGTGGTGTTTAACAGAAAGACAGGTATGATATGACAGGCTTTAACGAGTGGTGTTTAACAGAAAGATAGGTATGATATGACAGGCCTTAAGGAGTGGTGTTTAACAGAAAGACAGGTATGATATGACAGGCCTTAACGAGTGGTGTTTAACAGAAAGACAGGTATGGTATGACAGGCCTTAACGAGTGGTGTTTAACAGAACGACAGGTATGATATGAGAGGCCTTAACGAGTGTTGTTTAACAGAAAGACAGGTATGATATGACAGGCCTTAACGAGTGGTGCCTAACAGAAAGACAGGTATGATATGACAGGCCTTAACGAGTGGTGTTTAACAGAACGACAGGTATGATATGACAAGCCTTAACGAGTGGTGTTTAACAGAAAGATAGGTATGATATGACAGGCCTTAACGAGTGGTGTTTAACAGAAAGACAGGTATGATATGACAAGCCTTAACGAGTGGTGTTTAACAGAAAGACAGGTATGATATGACAAGCCTTAACGAGTGGTGTTTAACAGAAAGATAGGTATGATATGACAGGCCTTAACGAGTGGTGTTTAACAGAAAGACAGGTATGGTATGACAGGCCTTAACGAGTGGTGTTTAACAGAAAGACAGGTATGATATGACGGGCCTTAACGAGTGGTGTTTAACAGAAAGACAGGTATGATATGACAGGCATTAATGCGTGGTGTTTAACAGAAAGACAGGTATGATATGACAGGCCTTAACGAGAGGTGTTTAACAGAAAGACAGGTATGATATGACAGGCCTTAACGAGTGGTGTTTAACAGAAAGACAGGTATGGTATGACAGGCCTTAACGAGTGATGTTTAACAGAAAGACAGGTATGATATGACGGGCCTTAACGAGTGATGTTTAACAGAAAGACAGGTATGATATGACAAGCCTTAACGAGTGGTGTTTAACAGAAAGATAGGTATGATATGACAGGCCTTAACGAGTGGTGTTTAACAGAAAGACAGGTATGATATGACAGGCCTTAACGAGTGATGTTTAACAGAAAGACAGGTATGATATGACAGGCCTTAACGAGTGGTGTTTAACAGAAAGACAGGTATGATATGATAGGCATTAATGAGTGGTGTTTAACAGAAAGACAGGTATGATATGACAGGCCTTAACGAGAGGTGTTTAACAGAAAGACAGGTATGATATGACAGGCCTTAACGAGTGGTGTTTAACAGAAAGATAGGTATGATATGATAGGCATTAATGAGTGGTGTTTAACAGAAAGACAGGTATGATATGACAGGCCTTAACGAGAGGTGTTTAACAGAAAGACAGGTATGATATGACAGGCCTTAACGAGTGGTGTTTAACAGAAAGACAGGTATGATATGACAGGCCTTAACGAGTGATGTTTAACAGAAAGACAGGTATGATATGACAGGCCTTAACGAGTGGTGTTTAACAGAACGACAGGTATGATATCACAGGCCTTAACGAGTGATGTTTAACAGAAAGACAGGTATGATATGACAGGCATTAATGAGTGGTGTTTAACAGAAAGATAGGTATGATATGACAGGCCTTAACGAGAGGTGTTTAACAGAAAGACAGGTATGATATGACAGGCCTTAACGAGTGATGTTTAACAGAAAGACAGGTATGATATGACAGGCCTTAACGAGTGATGTTTAACAGAATGACAGGTATGATATGACAGGCATTAATGAGTGGTGTTTAACAGAAAGACAGGTATGATATGATAGGCATTAATGAGTCGTGTTTAACAGAAAGACAGGTATGATATGACAGGCGTTAACAAGTGGTGTTTAACAGAAAGACAGGTATGATATGACAGGCCTTAACGAGTGATGTTTAATAGAAAGACAGGTATGATATGACAGGCCTTAATGAGTGGTGTTTAACAGAAAGACAGGTATGATATGACGGGCCTTAACGAGTGGTGTTTAACAGAACGACAGGTATGATATGACAAGCCTTAATGAGTGGTGTTTAACAGAAAGACTGGTATGATATGACAGGCCTTAACGAGTGATGTTTAACAGAAAGACAGGTATGATATGACAGGCCTTAACGAGAGGTGTTTAACAGAAAGACAGGTATGATATGACAGGCCTTAACGAGTGGTGTTTAACAGAATGACAGGTATGATATGACAGGCCTTAACGAGAGGTGTTTAACAGAAAGACAGGTATGATATGACAGGCCTTAACGAGTGATGTTTAACAGAAAGACAGGTATGATATGACAGGCCTTAACGAGTGGTGTTTAACAGAAAGACTGGTATGATATGACAGGCCTTAACGAGAGGTGTTTAACAGAAAGACAGATATGATATGACAGGCCTTAACGAGTGGTGTTTAACAGAATGACAGGTATGATATGACAGGCCTTAACGAGTGGTGTTTAACAGAAAGACAGGTATGATATGACAGGCCTTAACGAGTGGTGTTTAACAGAATGACAGGTATGATATGACAGGCCTTAACGAGTGGTGTTTAACAGAAAGACAGGTATGATATGACAGGCCTTAACGAGTGGTGTTTAACAGAAAGACAGGTATGATATGACAGGCCTTAATGAGTGGTGTTTAACAGAAAGACTGGTATGATATGACAGGCCTTAACGAGAGGTGTTTAACAGAAAGACAGATATGATATGACAGGCCTTAACGAGTGGTGTTTAACAGAATGACAGGTATGATATGACAGGCCTTAACGAGTGGTGTTTAACAGAAAGACAGGTATGATATGACAGGCCTTAACGAGTGGTGTTTAACAGAATGACAGGTATGATATGACAGGCCTTAACGAGTGGTGTTTAACAGAAAGACAGGTATGATATGACAGGCCTTAACGAGTGGTGTTTAACAGAAAGACAGGTATGATATGACAGGCCTTAACGAGTGTTGTTTAACAGAAAGACTGGTATGATATGACAGGCCTTAACGAGAGGTGTTTAACAGAAAGACAGGTATGATATGACAGGCCTTAACGAGTGATGTTTAACAGAAAGACAGGTATGATATGACAGGCCTTAACGAGTGGTGTTTAACAGAAAGACAGGTATGATATGACAGGCCTTAACGAGTGATGTTTAACAGAAAGACAGGTATGATATGACAGGCCTTAACGAGTGGTGTTTAACAGAAAGACAGGTATGATATGACAGGCCTTAACGAGTGGTGTTTAACAGAAAGACAGGTATGATATGACGGGCCTTAACGAGTGGTGTTTAACAGAAAGACAGGTATGATATGACGGGCCTTAACGAGTGGTGTTTAACAGAAAGACAGGTATGATATGACGGGCCTTAACGAGTGGTGTTTAACAGAAAGACAGGTATGATATGACAGGCCTTAACGAGTGGTGTTTAACAGAAAGACAGGTATGATATGACGGGCCTTAACGAGTGGTGTTTAACAGAAAGACAGGTATGATATGACAGGCCTTAACGAGTGGTGTTTAACAGAAAGACAGGTATGGTATGACAGGCCTTAACGAGTGGTGTTTAACAGAAAGATAGGTATGATATGACAGGCCTTAACGAGTGGTGTTTAACAGAAAGACAGGTATGATATGACAGGCTTTAACGAGTGGTGTTTAACAGAAAGATAGGTATGATATGACAGGCCTTAAGGAGTGGTGTTTAACAGAAAGACAGGTATGATATGACAGGCCTTAAGGAGTGGTGTTTAACAGAAAGACAGGTATGGTATGACAGGCCTTAACGAGTGGTGTTTAACAGAACGACAGGTATGATATGACAGGCCTTAACGAGTGTTGTTTAACAGAAAGACAGGTATGATATGACAGGCCTTAACGAGTGGTGCCTAACAGAAAGACAGGTATGATATGACAGGCCTTAACGAGTGGTGTTTAACAGAACGACAGGTATGATATGACAAGCCTTAATAAGTGGTGTTTAACAGAAAGACAGGTATGATATGACAGGCATTAATGCGTGGTGTTTAACAGAAAGACAGGTATGATATGACAGGCCTTAACGAGAGGTGTTTAACAGAAAGACAGGTATGATATGACAGGCCTTAACGAGTGGTGTTTAACAGAAAGACAGGTATGATATGACAGGCCTTAACGAGTGATGTTTAACAGAAAGACAGGTATGATATGACAGGCCTTAACGAGTGATGTTTAACAGAAAGACAGGTATGATATGACAAGCCTTAACGAGTGGTGTTTAACAGAAAGATAGGTATGATATGACAGGCCTTAACGAGTGGTGTTTAACAGAAAGACAGGTATGATATGACAGGCCTTAACGAGAGGTGTTTAACAGAAAGACAGGTATGATATGACAGGCCTTAACGAGTGGTGTTTAACAGAAAGACAGGTATGATATGACAGGCCTTAACGAGTGGTGTTTAACAGAAAGACAGATATGATATGACAGGCCTTAACGAGTGGTGTTTAACAGAAAGATAGGTATGATATGACAGGCCTTAACGAGTGGTGTTTAACAGAATGACAGGTATGATATGACGCCTTAACGAGTGGTGTTTAACAGAAAGACAGGTATGATATGACAGGCCTTAACGAGTGGTGTTTAACAGAAAGACAGGTATGATATGACAGGCCTTAACGAGTGGTGTTTAACAGAAAGATAGGTATGATATGACAGGCCTTAACGAGTGGTGTTTAACAGAAAGACAGGTATGATATGACAGGCCTTAACGAGTGATGTTTAACAGAAAGACAGGTATGATATGACAGGCCTTAACGAGTGGTGTTTAACAGAAAGATAGGTATGATATGATAGGCATTAATGAGTGGTGTTTAACAGAAAGACAGGTATGATATGACAGGCCTTAACGAGAGGTGTTTAACAGAAAGACAGGTATGATATGACAGGCCTTAACGAGTGGTGTTTAACAGAAAGACAGGTATGATATGACAGGCCTTAACGAGTGATGTTTAACAGAAAGACAGGTATGATATGACAGGCCTTAACGAGTGGTGTTTAACAGAACGACAGGTATGATATCACAGGCCTTAACGAGTGATGTTTAACAGAAAGACAGGTATGATATGACAGGCATTAATAAGTGGTGTTTAACAGAAAGATAGGTATGATATGACAGGCCTTAACGAGTGATGTTTAACAGAATGACAGGTATGATATGACAGGCATTAATGAGTGGTGTTTAACAGAAAGACAGGTATGATATGATAGGCATTAATGAGTGGTGTTTAACAGAAAGACAGGTATGATATGACAGGCGTTAACAAGTGGTGTTTAACAGAAAGACAGGTATGATATGACAGGCCTTAACGAGTGATGTTTAACAGAAAGACAGGTATGATAAGACAGGCCTTAATGAGTGGTGTTTAACAGAAAGACAGGTATGATATGACGGGCCTTAACGAGTGGTGTTTAACAGAACGACAGGTATGATATGACAAGCCTTAATGAGTGGTGTTTAACAGAAAGACTGGTATGATATGACAGGCCTTAACGAGTGATGTTTAACAGAAAGACAGGTATGATATGACAGGCCTTAACGAGAGGTGTTTAACAGAAAGACAGGTATGATATGACAGGCCTTAACGAGTGGTGTTTAACAGAATGACAGGTATGATATGACAGGCCTTAACGAGAGGTGTTTAACAGAAAGACAGGTATGATATGACAGGCCTTAACGAGTGATGTTTAACAGAAAGACAGGTATGATATGACAGGCCTTAACGAGTGGTGTTTAACAGAAAGACTGGTATGATATGACAGGCCTTAACGAGAGGTGTTTAACAGAAAGACAGATATGATATGACAGGCCTTAACGAGTGGTGTTTAACAGAATGACAGGTATGATATGACAGGCCTTAACGAGTGGTGTTTAACAGAAAGACAGGTATGATATGACAGGCCTTAACGAGTGGTGTTTAACAGAATGACAGGTATGATATGACAGGCCTTAACGAGTGGTGTTTAACAGAAAGACAGGTATGATATGACAGGCCTTAACGAGTGGTGTTTAACAGAAAGACAGGTATCATATGACAGGCCTTAATGAGTGGTGTTTAACAGAAAGACTGGTATGATATGACAGGCCTTAACGAGAGGTGTTTAACAGAAAGACAGATATGATATGACAGGCCTTAACGAGTGGTGTTTAACAGAATGACAGGTATGATATGACAGGCCTTAACGAGTGGTGTTTAACAGAAAGACAGGTATGATATGACAGGCCTTAACGAGTGGTGTTTAACAGAATGACAGGTATGATATGACAGGCCTTAACGAGTGGTGTTTAACAGAAAGACAGGTATGATATGACAGGCCTTAACGAGTGGTGTTTAACAGAAAGACAGGTATGATATGACAGGCCTTAACGAGTGTTGTTTAACAGAAAGACTGGTATGATATGACAGGCCTTAACGAGAGGTGTTTAACAGAAAGACAGGTATGATATGACAGGCCTTAACGAGTGATGTTTAACAGAAAGACAGGTATGATATGACAGGCCTTAACGAGTGGTGTTTAACAGAAAGACAGGTATGATATGACAGACCTTAACGAGTGATGTTTAACAGAAAGACAGGTATGATATGACAGGCCTTAACGAGTGGTGTTTAACAGAAAGACAGGTATGATATGACAGGCCTTAACGAGTGATGTTTAACAGAAAGACAGGTATGATATGACAGGCCTTAACGAGTGGTGTTTAACAGAAAGACAGGTATGATATGACAGGCCTTAACGAGTGGTGTTTAACAGAAAGACAGGTATGATATGACAGGCCTTAACGAGTGGTGTTTAACAGAAAGACAGGTATGATATGACAGGCCTTAACGAGTGGTGTTTAACAGAAAGACAGGTATGATATGACAGGCCTTAACGAGTGGTGTTTAACAGAAAGACAGGTATGATATGACAGGCCTTAACGAGTGGTGTTTAACAGAAAGACAGGTATGATATGACAGGCCTTAACGAGTGGTGTTTAACAGAAAGACAGGTATGATATGACAGGCCTTAACGAGTGGTGTTTAACAGAAAGACAGGTATGATATGACAGGCCTTAACGAGTGGTGTTTAACAGAAAGACAGGTATGATATGACAGGCCTTAACGAGTGGTGTTTAACAGAAAGACAGGTATGATATGACAGGCCTTAACGAGTGGTGTTTAACAGAAAGACAGGTATGATATGACAGGCCTTAACGAGTGGTGTTTAACAGAAAGACAGGTATGATATGACAGGCCTTAACGAGTGGTGTTTAACAGAAAGACAGGTATGATATGACAGGCCTTAACGAGTGGTGTTTAACAGAAAGACAGGTATGATATGATAGGCCTTAACGAGAGGTGTTTAACAGAAAGACAGGTATGATATGACAGGCCTTAATGAGTGGTGTTTAACAGAAAGACAGGTATGATATGACAGGCCTTAACGAGTGGTGTTTAACAGAAAGACAGGTATGATATGACAGGCCTTAACGAGTGGTGTTTAACAGAAAGACAGGTATGATATGACAGGCCTTAACGAGTGGTGTTTAACAGAAAGACAGGTATGATATGACAGGCCTTAACGAGTGGTGTTTAACAGAAAGACAGATATGATATGACAGGCCTTAACGAGTGGTGTTTAACAGAAAGAAATGTATGATATGACAGGCCTTAACGAGTGGTGTTTAACAGAAAGATAGGTATGATATGATAGGCCTTAACGAGTGGTGTTTAACAGAATGACAGGTATGATATGACGCCTTAACGAGTGGTGTTTAACAGAAGGACAGGTATGATATGACAGGCCTTAACGAGTGGTGTTTAACAGAATGACAGGTATGATATGACGGGCCTTAACGAGTGGTGTTTAACAGAAAGACAGATATGATATGACAGGCCTTAACGAGTGGTGTTTAACTGAAAGATAGGTATGATATGACAGGCCTTAACGAGTGGTGTTTAACAGAAAGAAAGGTATGATATGACAGGCCTTAACGAGTGGTGTTTAACAGAAAGATAGGTATGATATGACAGGCCTTAAGGAGTGGTGTTTAACAGAACGACAGGTATGATATCACAGGCCTTAACGAGTGATGTTTAACAGAAAGACAGGTATGATATGACAGGCATTAATGAGTGGTGTTTAACAGAAAGATAGGTATGATATGACAGGCCTTAACGAGAGGTGTTTAACAGAAAGACAGGTATGATATGACAGGCCTTAACGAGTGATGTTTAACAGAAAGACAGGTATGATATGACAGGCCTTAACGAGTGATGTTTAACAGAATGACAGGTATGATATGACAGGCATTAATGAGTGGTGTTTAACAGAAAGACAGGTATGATATGATAGGCATTAATGAGTGGTGTTTAACAGAAAGACAGGTATGATATGACAGGCGTTAACAAGTCGTGTTTAACAGAAAGACAGGTATGATATGACAGGCCTTAACGAGTGATGTTTAACAGAAAGACAGGTATGATAAGACAGGCCTTAATGAGTGGTGTTTAACAGAAAGACAGGTATGATATGACGGGCCTTAACGAGTGGTGTTTAACAGAACGACAGGTATGATATGACAAGCCTTAATGAGTGGTGTTTAACAGAAAGACTGGTATGATATGACAGGCCTTAACGAGTGATGTTTAACAGAAAGACAGGTATGATATGACAGGCCTTAACGAGAGGTGTTTAACAGAAAGACAGGTATGATATGACAGGCCTTAACGAGTGGTGTTTAACAGAATGACAGGTATGATATGACAGGCCTTAACGAGAGGTGTTTAACAGAAAGACAGGTATGATATGACAGGCCTTAACGAGTGATGTTTAACAGAAAGACAGGTATGATATGACAGGCCTTAACGAGTGGTGTTTAACAGAAAGACTGGTATGATATGACAGGCCTTAACGAGAGGTGTTTAACAGAAAGACAGATATGATATGACAGGCCTTAACGAGTGGTGTTTAACAGAATGACAGGTATGATATGACAGGCCTTAACGAGTGGTGTTTAACAGAAAGACAGGTATGATATGACAGGCCTTAACGAGTGGTGTTTAACAGAATGACAGGTATGATATGACAGGCCTTAACGAGTGGTGTTTAACAGAAAGACAGGTATGATATGACAGGCCTTAACGAGTGGTGTTTAACAGAAAGACAGGTATGATATGACAGGCCTTAACGAGTGGTGTTTAACAGAAAGACAGGTATGATATGACAGGCCTTAATGAGTGGTGTTTAACAGAAAGACTGGTATGATATGACAGGCCTTAACGAGAGGTGTTTAACAGAAAGACAGATATGATATGACAGGCCTTAACGAGTGGTGTTTAACAGAATGACAGGTATGATATGACAGGCCTTAACGAGTGGTGTTTAACAGAAAGACAGGTATGATATGACAGGCCTTAACGAGTGGTGTTTAACAGAAAGATAGGTATGATATGATAGGCCTTAACGAGTGGTGTTTAACAGAATGACAGGTATGATATGACGCCTTAACGAGTGGTGTTTAACAGAAGGACAGGTATGATATGACAGGCCTTAACGAGTGGTGTTTAACAGAATGACAGGTATGATATGACGGGCCTTAACGAGTGGTGTTTAACAGAAAGACAGATATGATATGACAGGCCTTAACGAGTGGTGTTTAACTGAAAGATAGGTATGATATGACAGGCCTTAACGAGTGGTGTTTAACAGAAAGAAAGGTATGATATGACAGGCCTTAACGAGTGGTGTTTAACAGAAAGATAGGTATGATATGACAGGCCTTAAGGAGTGGTGTTTAACAGAACGACAGGTATGATATCACAGGCCTTAACGAGTGATGTTTAACAGAAAGACAGGTATGATATGACAGGCATTAATGAGTGGTGTTTAACAGAAAGATAGGTATGATATGACAGGCCTTAACGAGAGGTGTTTAACAGAAAGACAGGTATGATATGACAGGCCTTAACGAGTGATGTTTAACAGAAAGACAGGTATGATATGACAGGCCTTAACGAGTGATGTTTAACAGAATGACAGGTATGATATGACAGGCATTAATGAGTGGTGTTTAACAGAAAGACAGGTATGATATGATAGGCATTAATGAGTGGTGTTTAACAGAAAGACAGGTATGATATGACAGGCGTTAACAAGTGGTGTTTAACAGAAAGACAGGTATGATATGACAGGCCTTAACGAGTGATGTTTAACAGAAAGACAGGTATGATAAGACAGGCCTTAATGAGTGGTGTTTAACAGAAAGACAGGTATGATATGACGGGCCTTAACGAGTGGTGTTTAACAGAACGACAGGTATGATATGACAAGCCTTAATGAGTGGTGTTTAACAGAAAGACTGGTATGATATGACAGGCCTTAACGAGTGATGTTTAACAGAAAGACAGGTATGATATGACAGGCCTTAACGAGAGGTGTTTAACAGAAAGACAGGTATGATATGACAGGCCTTAACGAGTGGTGTTTAACAGAATGACAGGTATGATATGACAGGCCTTAACGAGAGGTGTTTAACAGAAAGACAGGTATGATATGACAGGCCTTAACGAGTGATGTTTAACAGAAAGACAGGTATGATATGACAGGCCTTAACGAGTGGTGTTTAACAGAAAGACTGGTATGATATGACAGGCCTTAACGAGAGGTGTTTAACAGAAAGACAGATATGATATGACAGGCCTTAACGAGTGGTGTTTAACAGAATGACAGGTATGATATGACAGGCCTTAACGAGTGGTGTTTAACAGAAAGACAGGTATGATATGACAGGCCTTAACGAGTGGTGTTTAACAGAATGACAGGTATGATATGACAGGCCTTAACGAGTGGTGTTTAACAGAAAGACAGGTATGATATGACAGGCCTTAACGAGTGGTGTTTAACAGAAAGACAGGTATGATATGACAGGCCTTAACGAGTGGTGTTTAACAGAAAGACAGGTATGATATGACAGGCCTTAACGAGTGGTGTTTAACAGAATGACAGGTATGATATGACAGGCCTTAACGAGTGGTGTTTAACAGAAAGACAGGTATGATATGACAGGCCTTAACGAGTGGTGTTTAACAGAAAGACAGGTATGATATGACAGGCCTTAACGAGTGTTGTTTAACAGAAAGACTGGTATGATATGACAGGCCTTAACGAGAGGTGTTTAACAGAAAGACAGGTATGATATGACAGGCCTTAACGAGTGATGTTTAACAGAAAGACAGGGATGATATGACAGGCCTTAACGAGTGGTGTTTAACAGAAAGACAGGTATGATATGACAGACCTTAACGAGTGATGTTTAACAGAAAGACAGGTATGATATGACAGGCCTTAACGAGTGGTGTTTAACAGAAAGACAGGTATGATATGACAGGCCTTAACGAGTGATGTTTAACAGAAAGACAGGTATGATATGACAGGCCTTAACGAGTGGTGTTTAACAGAAAGACAGGTATGATATGACAGGCCTTAACGAGTGGTGTTTAACAGAAAGACAGGTATGATATGACAGGCCTTAACGAGTGGTGTTTAACAGAAAGACAGGTATGATATGACAGGCCATAACGAGTGGTGTTTAACAGAAAGACAGGTATGATATGACAGGCCTTAACGAGTGGTGTTTAACAGAAAGACAGGTATGATATGACAGGCCTTAACGAGTGGTGTTTAACAGAAAGACAGGTATGATATGACAGGCCTTAACGAGTGGTGTTTAACAGAAAGACAGGTATGATATGACAGGCCTTAACGAGTGGTGTTTAACAGAAAGACAGGTATGATATGACAGGCCTTAACGAGTGGTGTTTAACAGAAAGACAGGTATGATATGACAGGCCTTAACGAGTGGTGTTTAACAGAAAGACAGGTATGATATGATAGGCCTTAACGAGAGGTGTTTAACAGAAAGACAGGTATGATATGACAGGCCTTAATGAGTGGTGTTTAACAGAAAGACAGGTATGATATGACAGGCCTTAACGAGTGGTGTTTAACAGAAAGACAGGTATGATATGACAGGCCTTAACGAGTGGTGTTTAACAGAAAGACAGGTATGATATGACAGGCCTTAACGAGTGGTGTTTAACAGAAAGACAGGTATGATATGACAGGCCTTAACGAGTGGTGTTTAACAGAAAGACAGATATGATATGACAGGCCTTAACGAGTGGTGTTTAACAGAAAGAAATGTATGATATGACAGGCCTTAACGAGTGGTGTTTAACAGAAAGATAGGTATGATATGATAGGCCTTAACGAGTGGTGTTTAACAGAATGACAGGTATGATATGACGCCTTAACGAGTGGTGTTTAACAGAAGGACAGGTATGATATGACAGGCCTTAACGAGTGGTGTTTAACAGAATGACAGGTATGATATGACGGGCCTTAACGAGTGGTGTTTAACAGAAAGACAGATATGATATGACAGGCCTTAACGAGTGGTGTTTAACTGAAAGATAGGTATGATATGACAGGCCTTAACGAGTGGTGTTTAACAGAAAGAAAGGTATGATATGACAGGCCTTAACGAGTGGTGTTTAACAGAAAGATAGGTATGATATGACAGGCCTTAAGGAGTGGTGTTTAACAGAAAGACAGGTATGATATGACAGGCCTTAACGAGTGGTGTTTAACAGAAAGATAGGTATGATATGATAGGCCTTAACGAGTGGTGTTTAACAGAATGACAGGTATGATATGACGGGCCTTAACGAGTGGTGTTTAACAGAAAGACAGATATGATATGACAGGCCTTAACGAGTGGTGTTTAACAGAAAGATAGGTATGATATGACAGGCCTTAACGAGTGGTGTTTAACAGAAAGACAGGTATGATATGACAGGCCTTAACGAGTGGTGTTTAACAGAAAGATAGGTATGATATGACAGGCCTTAAGGAGTGGTGTTTAACAGAAAGACAGGTATGATATGACAGGCCTTAACGAGTGGTGTTTAACAGAAAGATAGGTATGATATGATAGGCCTTAACGAGTGGTGTTTAACAGAATGACAGGTATGATATGACGCCTTAACGAGTGGTGTTTAACAGAAGGACAGGTATGATATGACAGGCCTTAACGAGTGGTGTTTAACAGAATGACAGGTATGATATGACGGGCCTTAACGAGTGGTGTTTAACAGAAAGACAGGTATGATATGACAGGCCTTAACGAGTGGTGTTTAACAGAAAGATAGGTATGATATGACAGGCCTTAACGAGTGGTGTTTAACAGAAAGACAGGTATGATATGACAGGCCTTAACCAGTGATGTTTAACAGAAAGACAGGTATGATATGACAGGCCTTAACCAGTGATGTTTAACAGAAAGACAGGTATGATATGACAGGCCTTAACGAGTGGTGTTTAACAGAACGACAGGTATGATATGACAGGCCTTAACGAGTGTTGTTTAACAGAAAGACAGGTATGAAATGACAGGCCTTAACGAGTGGTGTCTAACAGAAAGACAGGTATGATATGACAGGCGTTAACGAGTGGTGTTTAACAGAAAGACAGGTATGATATGACAGGCCTTAACGAGTGGTGTTTAACAGAAAGACAGGTATGATATGACAGGCCTTAACGAGTGGTGTTTAACAGAAAGACAGGTATGATATGACAGGCCTTAACGAGTGGTGTTTAACAGAAAGACAGGTATGATATGACAGGCCTTAACGAGTGGTGTTTAACAGAAAGACAGGTATGATATGACAGGCCTTAACGAGTGGTGTTTAAAAGAAAGACAGGTATGATATGACATGCCTTAACGAGTGGTGCCTAACAGAAAGACAGGTATGATATGACAGGCGTTAATGAGTGGTGTTTAACAGAAAGACAGGTATGATATGACAGGCCTTAACGAGTGGTGTTTAACAGAAAGACAGGTATGATATGACAGGCCTTAACGAGTGGTGTTTAACAGAAAGACAGGTATGATATGACAGGCCTTAACGAGTGGTGTTTAACAGAAAGACAGGTATGATATGACAGGCCTTAATGAGTGGTGTTTAACAGAAAGACAGGTATGATATGACAGGCCTTAACGAGTGGTGTTTAACAGAAAGACAGGTATGATATGACAGGCCTTAACGAGTGGTGCCTAACAGAAAGACAGGTATGATATGACAGGCCTTAATGAGTGGTGTTTAACAGAAAGACAGGTATGATATGACAGGCATTAATGAGTGGTGTTTAACAGAAAGACAGGTATGATATGACAGGCCTTAACGAGTGGTGTTTAACAGAAAGACAGGTATGATATGACAGGCATTAATGAGTGGTGTTTAACAGAAAGACAGGTATGATATGACAGGCCTTAACGAGTGGTGTTTAACAGAAAGACAGATATGATATGACAGGCATTAATGAGTGGTGTTTAACAGAAAGACAGGTATGATATGACAGGCCTTAACGAGTGGTGTTTAACAGAAAGACAGGTATGATATGATAGGCATTAATGAGTGGTGTTTAACAGAAAGACAGGTATGGTATGACAGCCCTTAACGAGAGGTGTTTAACAGAAAGACAGGTATGATATGACAGGCCTTAATGAGTGGTGTTTAACAGAAAGACAGGTATGATATGACAGGCCTTAACGAGTGGTGTTTAACAGAAAGACAGGTATGATATGACAGGCATTAATGAGTGATGTTTAACAGAAAGACAGGTATGATATGATAGGCATTAATGAGTGGTGTTTAACACAAAGACAGGTATGATATGACAGGCCTTAACGAGTGGTGTTTAACAGAAAGACAGATATGATATGACAGGCATTAATGAGTGATGTTTAACAGAAAGACAGGTATGATATGACAGGCATTAATGAGTGGTGTTTAACAGAAAGACAGGTATGATATGACAGGCCTTAACGAGTGGTGTTTAACAGAAAGACAGGTATGATATGACAGGCATTAACGAGTGGTGTTTAACAGAAAGACAGGTATGATATGACAGGCATTAATGAGTGGTGTTTAACAGAAAGACAGGTATGATATGACAGGCCTTAACGAGTGGTGTTTAACAGAAATACAGGTATGATATGACAGGCCTTAACGAGTGGTGTTTAACAGAAATACAGGTATGATATGACAGGCCTTAATGAGTGGTGTTTAACAGAAAGACAGGTATGATATGACAGGCCTTAACGAGTGGTGTTTAACAGAAAGATAGGTATGATATGACAGGCCTTAACGAGTGGTGTTTAACAGAAAGACAGGTATGATATGACAGGCCTTAACGAGTGGTGTTTAACAGAAAGATAGGTATGATATGACAGGCCTTAACGAGTGGTGTTTAACAGAAAGATAGGTATGATATGACAGGCCTTAACGAGTGGTGTTTAACAGAAAGACAGGTATGATATGACAGGCCTTAACGAGTGGTGTCTAACAGAAAGACAGGTATGATATGACAGGCGTTAACGAGTGGTGTTTAACAGAAAGACAGGTATGATATGACAGGCCTTAACGAGTGGTGTTTAACAGAAAGACAGGTATGATATGACAGGCCTTAACGAGTGGTGTTTAACAGAAAGACAGGTATGATATGACAGGCCTTAACGAGTGGTGTTTAACAGAAAGACAGGTATGATATGACAGGCCTTAACGAGTGGTGTTTAACAGAAAGACAGGTATGATATGACAGGCCTTAACGAGTGGTGTTTAAAAGAAAGACAGGTATGATATGACATGCCTTAACGAGTGGTGCCTAACAGAAAGACAGGTATGATATGACAGGCGTTAATGAGTGGTGTTTAACAGAAAGACAGGTATGATATGACAGGCCTTAACGAGTGGTGTTTAACAGAAAGACAGGTATGATATGACAGGCCTTAACGAGTGGTGTTTAACAGAAAGACAGGTATGATATGACAGGCCTTAACGAGTGGTGTTTAACAGAAAGACAGGTATGATATGACAGGCCTTAATGAGTGGTGTTTAACAGAAAGACAGGTATGATATGACAGGCCTTAACGAGTGGTGTTTAACAGAAAGACAGGTATGATATGACAGGCCTTAACGAGTGGTGCCTAACAGAAAGACAGGTATGATATGACAGGCCTTAATGAGTGGTGTTTAACAGAAAGACAGGTATGATATGACAGGCATTAATGAGTGGTGTTTAACAGAAAGACAGGTATGATATGACAGGCCTTAACGAGTGGTGTTTAACAGAAAGACAGGTATGATATGACAGGCATTAATGAGTGGTGTTTAACAGAAAGACAGGTATGATATGACAGGCCTTAACGAGTGGTGTTTAACAGAAAGACAGATATGATATGACAGGCATTAATGAGTGGTGTTTAACAGAAAGACAGGTATGATATGACAGGCCTTAACGAGTGGTGTTTAACAGAAAGACAGGTATGATATGATAGGCATTAATGAGTGGTGTTTAACAGAAAGACAGGTATGGTATGACAGCCCTTAACGAGAGGTGTTTAACAGAAAGACAGGTATGATATGACAGGCCTTAATGAGTGGTGTTTAACAGAAAGACAGGTATGATATGACAGGCCTTAACGAGTGGTGTTTAACAGAAAGACAGGTATGATATGACAGGCATTAATGAGTGATGTTTAACAGAAAGACAGGTATGATATGATAGGCATTAATGAGTGGTGTTTAACAGAAAGACAGGTATGATATGACAGGCCTTAACGAGTGGTGTTTAACAGAAAGACAGATATGATATGACAGGCATTAATGAGTGATGTTTAACAGAAAGACAGGTATGATATGACAGGCATTAATGAGTGGTGTTTAACAGAAAGACAGGTATGATATGACAGGCCTTAACGAGTGGTGTTTAACAGAAAGACAGGTATGATATGACAGGCATTAACGAGTGGTGTTTAACAGAAAGACAGGTATGATATGACAGGCATTAATGAGTGGTGTTTAACAGAAAGACAGGTATGATATGACAGGCCTTAACGAGTGGTGTTTAACAGAAATACAGGTATGATATGACAGGCCTTAACGAGTGGTGTTTAACAGAAATACAGGTATGATATGACAGGCCTTAATGAGTGGTGTTTAACAGAAAGACAGGTATGATATGACAGGCCTTAACGAGTGGTGTTTAACAGAAAGACAGGTATGATATGACAGGCCTTAACGAGTGATGTTTAACAGAAAGACAGGTATGATATGACAGGCCTTAACGAGTGATGTTTAACAGAAAGACAGGTATGATATGACAGGCCTTAACGAGTGGTGTTTAACAGAAAGACAGGTATGATATGACAGGCCTTAACGAGTTGTGTTTAACAGAAAGACTGGTATGATATGACAGGCCTTAACGAGTTGTGTTTAACAGAAAGACAGGTATGATATGACAGGCCTTAACGAGTGGTGTTTAACAGAAAGATAGGTATGATATGACAGGCCTTAACGAGTGGTGTTTAACAGAAAGATAGGTATGATATGACAGGCCTTAACGAGTGGTGTTTAACAGAAAGATAGGTATGATATGACAGGCCTTAACGAGTGGTGTTTAACAGAAAGACAGGTATGATATGACAGGCCTTAACGAGTTGTGTTTAACAGAAAGACAGGTATGATATGACAGGCCTTAACGAGTGGTGTTTAACAGAAAGACAGATATGATATGACAGGCCTTAACGAGTGGTGTTTAACAGAAAGACAGGTATGATATGACAGGCCTTAACGAGTGGTGTTTAACAGAAAGACAGATATGATATGACAGGCCTTAACGAGTGGTGTTTAACAGAAAGATAGGTATGATATGACAGGCCTTAACGAGTGGTGTTTAACAGAAAGATAGGTATGATATGACAGGCCTTAACGAGTGGTGTTTAACAGAAAGACAGGTATGATATGACAGGCCTTAACGAGTGGTGTTTAACAGAAAGACCGGTATGATATGACAGGCCTTAACGAGTGGTGTTTAACAGAAAGACAGGTATGATATGACAGGCCTTAACGAGTGGTGTTTAACAGAAAGATAGGTATGATATGACAGGCCTTAACGAGTGGTGTTTAACAGAAAGACAGGTATGATATGACAGGCCTTAACGAGTGGTGTTTAACAGAAAGATAGGTATGATATGACAGGCCTTAACGAGTGTTGTTTAACAGAAAGACAGGTATGATATGACAGGCCTTAACGAGTGGTGTTTAACAGAAAGACAGATATGATATGACAGGCCTTAACGAGTGGTGTTTAACAGAAAGATAGGTATGATAGACAGGCCTTAACGAGTGGTGTTTAACAGAAAGACTGGTATGATATGACGCCTTAACGAGTGGTGTTTAACAGAAAGACAGGTATTATATGACAGGCCTTAACGAGTGGTGTTTAACAGAAAGACAGGTATGATATGAAAGGCTTTAACGAGTGGTGTTTAACAGAAAGACAGGTATGATATGACAGGCCTTAATGAGTGGTGTTTAACAGAAAGACAGGTATGATATGACAGGCCTTAACGAGTGGTGTTTAACAGATCGACAGGTATGATATGACAGGCTTTTACGAGTGGTGTTTAACAGAAAGACAGGTATGATATGACAGGCATTAATGAGTGGTGTTTAACAGAAAGACAGGTATGATATGACAGGCCTTAACGAGTGGTGTTTAACAGAATGACAGGTATGATATGACAGGCATTAATGAGTGGTGTTTAACAGAAAGACAAGTATGATATGACAGGCCTTAACGAGTAATGTTTAACAGAAAGACAGGTATGATATGACAGGCCTTAACGAGTGGTGTTTAACAGAAAGACAGGTATGATATGACAGGCCTTAACGAGTGGTGTTTAACAGAAAGACAGGTATGATATGACAGGCCTTAACGAGTGGTGTTTAACAGAAAGACAGGTATGATATGACAGGCCTTAACGAGTGGTGTTTAACAGAAAGACAGGTATGATATGACAGGCCTTAACGAGTGGTGTTTAACAGATCGACAGGTATGATATGACAGGCCTTAACGAGTGGTGTTTAACAGAAAGATAGGTATGATATGACAGGCCTTAACGAGTGGTGTTTAACAGAAAGATAGGTATGATATGACAGGCCTTAACGAGTGGTGTTTAACAGAAAGACAGGTATGATATGACAGGCCTTAACGAGTGATGTTTAACAGAAAGACAGGTATGATATGACAGGCCTTAACGAGTGGTGTTTAACAGAACGACAGGTATGATATGACAGGCCTTAACGAGTGATGTTTAACAGAAAGACAGGTATGATATGACAGGCCTTAAGGAGTGGTGTTTAACAGAAAGACAGGTATGATATGACAGGCCTTAAGGAGTGGTGTTTAACAGAAAGACAGGTATGATATGACAGGCCTTAACGAGTGGTGTTTAACAGAAAGACAGGTATGATATGACAGGCCTTAACGAGTGGTGTTTAACAGAAAGACAGGTATGATATGACAGGCCTTAACGAGTGGTGTTTAACAGAAAGACAGGTATGATATGACAGGCCTTAACGAGTGGTGTTTAACAGAAAGACAGGTATGATATGACAGGCGTTAACAAGTGGTGTTTAACAGAAAGACAGGTATGATATGACAGGCCTTAACGAGTGGTGTTTAACAGAAAGACAGGTATGATATGACAGGCCTTAACGAGAGGTGTTTAACAGAAAGACAGGTATGATATGACAGGCGTTAACAAGTGGCGTTTAACAGAAAGACAGGTATGATATGACAGGCCTTAACGAGTGGT
Source organism: Eledone cirrhosa (assembly GCA_964016885.1). Classification (NCBI taxonomy): domain Eukaryota; kingdom Metazoa; phylum Mollusca; class Cephalopoda; order Octopoda; family Eledonidae; genus Eledone; species Eledone cirrhosa. The sequence goes on along the minus strand of OZ024743.1, from coordinate 51,232,634 downwards.
GTTTAACAGAAAGACAGGTATGATATGACAGGCCTTAACGAGAGGTGTTTAACAGAAAGACAGGTATGATATGACAGGCGTTAACAAGTGGTGTTTAACAGAAAGACAGGTATGATATGACAGGCCTTAACGAGTGGTGTTTAACAGAAAGACAGGTATGATATGACAGGCCTTAACGAGTGGTGTTTAACAGAAAGACAGATATGATATGACAGGCGTTAACAAGTGGTGTTTAACAGAAAGACAGGTATGATATGACAGGCGTTAACAAGTGGTGTTTAACAGAAAGACAGGTATGATATGACAGGCGTTAACAAGTGGTGTTTAACAGAAAGACAGGTATGATATGACAGGCCTTAACGAGTGGTGTTTAACAGAAAGACAGGTATGATATGACAGGCCTTAACGAGTGGTGTTTAACAGAAAGACAGGTATGATATGACAGGCCTTAACGAGTGGTGTTTAACAGAAAGACAGGTATGATATGACAGGCGTTAACAAGTGGTGTTTAACAGAAAGACAGGTATGATATGACAGGCCTTAACGAGAGGTGTTTAACAGAAAGACAGGTATGATATGACAGGCGTTAACAAGTGGTGTTTAACAGAAAGACAGGTATGATATGACAGGCCTTAACGAGTGGTGTTTAACAGAAAGACAGGTATGATATGACAGGCCTTAACGAGTGGTGTTTAACAGAAAGACAGGTATGATATGACAGGCCTTAACGAGTGGTGTTTAACAGAAAGACAGGTATGATATGACAGGCCTTAACGAGTGGTATTTAACAGAAAGACAGGTATGATATGACAGGCCTTAACGAGTGGTGTTTAACAGAAAGATAGGTATGATATGACAGGCCTTAACGAGTGGTGTTTAACAGAAAGACAGGTATGATATGACAGGCATTAACGAGAGGTGTTTAACAGAAAGACAGGTATGATATGACAGGCCTTAACGAGTGGTGTTTAACAGAAAGACAGGTATGATATGACAGGCATTAACGAGAGGTGTTTAACAGAAAGACAGGTATGATATGACAGGCCTTAACGAGTGGTGTTTAACAGAAAGACAGGTATGATATGACAGGCATTAACGAGAGGTGTTTAACAGAAAGACAGGTATGATATGACAGGCCTTAATGAGTGGTGTTTAACAGAAAGACAGGTATGATATGACAGGCCTTAATGAGTGGTGTTTAACAGAAAGACAGATATGATATGACAGGCCTTAACGAGTGGTGTTTAACAGAAAGACAGGTATGATATGACAGGCCTTAATGAGTGGTGTTTAACAGAAAGACAGGTATGATATGACAAGCCTTAATGAGTGGTGTTTAACAGAACGACAGGTATGATATGACAAGCCTTAATGAGTGGTGTTTAACAGAAAGACTGGTATGATATGACAGGCCTTAACGAGAGGTGTTTAACAGAAAGACAGGTATGATATGACAGGCCTTAACGAGTGATGTTTAACAGAAAGACAGGTATGATATGACAGGCCTTAACGAGTGGTGTTCAACAGAAAGACAGGTATGATATGACAGGCCTTAACGAGTGGTGTTTAACAGAAAGATAGGTATGATATGACAGGCCTTAACGAGTGGTGTTCAACAGAAAGACAGGTATGATATGACAGGCCTTAACGTGTGGTGTTCAACAGAAAGACAGGTATGATATGACAGGCCTTAACGAGTGGTGTTTAACAGAAAGACAGGTATGATATGACAGGCCTTAACGAGTGATGTTTAACAGAAAGACAGGTATGATATGACAGGCCTTAACGAGTGATGTTTAACAGAAAGACAGGTATGATATGACAGGCCTTAACGAGTGGTGTTTAACAGAAAGACAGGTATGATATGACAGGCCTTAACGAGTGGTGTTTAACAGAAAGATAGGTATGATATGACAGGCCTTAACGAGTGGTGTTTAACAGAAAGATAGGTATGATATGACAGGCCTTAACGAGTGGTGTTTAACAGAAAGATAGGTATGATATGACAGGCCTTAACGAGTGGTGTTTAACAGAAAGATAGGTATGATATGACAGGCCTTAACGAGTGGTGTTTAACAGAAAGATAGGTATGATATGACAGGCCTTAACGAGTGGTGTTTAACAGAAAGATAGGTATGATATGACAGGCCTTAACGAGTGGTGTTTAACAGAAAGATAGGTATGATATGACAGGCCTTAACGAGTGGTGTTTAACAGAAAGACAGGTATGATATGACAGGCCTTAACGAGTGGTGTTTAACAGAAAGACAGGTATGATATGACAGGCCTTAACGAGTGATGTTTAACAGAAAGACAGGTATGATATGACAGGCCTTAACGAGTGGTGTTTAACAGAACGACAGGTATGATATCACAGGCCTTAACGAGTGGTGTTTAACAGAAAGATAGGTATGATATGACAGGCCTTAACGAGTGGTGTTTAACAGAAAGATAGGTATGATATGACAGGCCTTAACGAGTGGTGTTTAACAGAAAGACAGGTATGATATGACAGGCCTTAACGAGTGGTGTTTAACAGAACGACAGGTATGATATGACAGGCCTTAACGAGTGGTGTTTAACAGAAAGACAGGTATGATATGACAGGCCTTAACGAGTGGTGTTTAACAGAAAGATAGGTATGATATGACAGGCCTTAACGAGTGGTGTTTAACAGAAAGACAGGTATGATATGACAGGCCTTAACGAGTGATGTTTAACAGAAAGACAGGTATTATATGACAGGCCTTAACGAGTGGTGTTTAACAGAACGACAGGTATGATATGACAGGCCTTAACGAGTGGTGTTTAACAGAACGACAGGTATGATATCACAGGCCTTAACGAGTGGTGTTTAACAGAAAGAAAGGTATGATATGACAGGCATTAATGAGTGGTGCTTAACAGAAAGACAGGTATGATATGACAGGCGTTAACAAGTGGTGTTTAACAGAAAGACAGGTATGATATGACAGGCCTTAACGAGTGGTGTTTAACAGAAAGACAGGTATGATATGACAGGCCTTAACGAGTGGTGTTTAACAGAAAGACAGGTATGATATGACAGGCCTTAACGAGTGGTGTTTAACAGAAAGACAGATATGATATGACAGGCGTTAACAAGTGGTGTTTAACAGAAAGACAGGTATGATATGACAGGCGTTAACAAGTGGTGTTTAACAGAAAGACAGGTATGATATGACAGGCGTTAACAAGTGGTGTTTAACAGAAAGACAGGTATGATATGACAGGCCTTAACGAGTGGTGTTTAACAGAAAGACAGGTATGATATGACAGGCCTTAACGAGTGGTGTTTAACAGAAAGACAGGTATGATATGACAGGCCTTAACGAGTGGTGTTTAACAGAAAGACAGGTATGATATGACAGGCGTTAACAAGTGGTGTTTAACAGAAAGACAGGTATGATATGACAGGCCTTAACGAGAGGTGTTTAACAGAAAGACAGGTATGATATGACAGGCGTTAGCAAGTGGTGTTTAACAGAAAGACAGGTATGATATGACAGGCCTTAACGAGTGGTGTTTAACAGAAAGACAGGTATGATATGACAGGCCTTAACGAGTGGTGTTTAACAGAAAGACAGGTATGATATGACAGGCCTTAACGAGTGGTGTTTAACAGAAAGACAGGTATGATATGACAGGCCTTAACGAGTGGTGTTTAACAGAAAGACAGGTATGATATGACAGGCATTAACGAGAGGTGTTTAACAGAAAGACAGGTATGATATGACAGGCCTTAATGAGTGGTGTTTAACAGAAAGACAGGTATGATATGACAGGCCTTAATGAGTGGTGTTTAACAGAAAGACAGATATGATATGACAGGCCTTAACGAGTGATGTTTAACAGAAAGACAGATATGATATGACAGGCCTTAACGAGTGGTGTTTAACAGAAAGACAGGTATGATATGACAGGCCTTAATGAGTGGTGTTTAACAGAAAGACAGGTATGATATGACAGGCCTTAATGAGTGGTGTTTAACAGAAAGACAGGTATGATATGACAGGCCTTAATGAGTGGTGTTTAACAGAAAGACAGGTATGATATGACAGGCCTTAATGAGTGGTGTTTAACAGAAAGACAGATATGATATGACAGGCCTTAACGAGTGGTGTTTAACAGAAAGACAGGTATGATATGACAGGCCTTAACGAGTGGTGTTTAACAGAAAGACAGATATGATATGACAGGCCTTAACGAGTGGTGTTTAACAGAAAGACAGGTATGATATGACAGGCCTTAACGAGTGGTGTTTAACAGAAAGACAGGTATGATATGACAGGCCTTAATGAGTGGTGTTTAACAGAAAGACAGGTATGATATGACAGGCCTTAACGAGTGGTGTTTAACAGAAAGATAGGTATGATATGACAGGCCTTAATGAGTGGTGTTTAACAGAAAGACAGGTATGATATGACAGGCCTTAACGAGTGATGTTTAACAGAAAGACAGGTATGATATGACAAGCCTTAATGAGTGGTGTTTAACAGAAAGACAGGTATGATATGACAGGCATTAACGAGTGGTGTTTAACAGAAAGACAGGTATGATATGACAAGCCTTAATGAGTGGTGTTTAACAGAAAGACAGGTATGATATGACAGGCCTTAACGAGTGGTGTTCAACAGAAAGACAGGTATGATATGACAGGCCTTAACGAGTGATGTTTAACAGAAAGACAGGTATGATATGACAAGCCTTAATGAGTGGTGTTTAACAGAACGACAGGTATGATATGACAAGCCTTAATGAGTGGTGTTTAACAGAAAGACTGGTATGATATGACAGGCCTTAACGAGAGGTGTTTAACAGAAAGACAGGTATGATATGACAGGCCTTAACGAGTGATGTTTAACAGAAAGACAGGTATGATATGACAGGCCTTAACGAGTGGTGTTCAACAGAAAGACAGGTATGATATGACAGGCCTTAACGAGTGGTGTTTAACAGAAAGATAGGTATGATATGACAGGCCTTAACGAGTGGTGTTCAACAGAAAGACAGGTATGATATGACAGGCCTTAACGAGTGGTGTTCAACAGAAAGACAGGTATGATATGACAGGCCTTAACGAGTGGTGTTTAACAGAAAGACAGGTATGATATGACAGGCCTTAACGAGTGATGTTTAACAGAAAGACAGGTATGATATGACAGGCCTTAACGAGTGGTGTTTAACAGAAAGACAGGTATGATATGAAAGGCGTTAACGAGAGGTGTTTAACAGAAAGACAGGTATGATATGACAGGCCTTAACGAGTGGTGTTTAACAGAAAGAAAGGTATGATATGACAGGCCTTAACGAGAGGTGTTTAACAGAAAGACAGGTATGATATGACAGGCCTTAACGAGTGGTGTTTAACAGAAAGATAGGTATGATATGACAGGCCTTAACGAGTGGTGTTTAACAGAAAGACAGGTATGATATGACAGGCCTTAACGAGTGGTGTTTAACAGAAAGATAGGTATGATATGACAGGCCTTAACGAGTGGTGTTTAACAGAAAGATAGGTATGATATGACAGGCCTTAACGAGTGGTGTTTAACAGAAAGACAGGTATGATATGACAGGCCTTAATGAGTGGTGTTTAACAGAAAGACAGGTATGATATGACAGGCCTTAACGAGTGGTGTTTAACAGAAAGACAGGTATGATTTAACAGGCCTTTACGAGTGGTGTTTAACAGAAAGAAAGGTATGATATGACAGGCCTTAACGAGTGGTGTTTAACAGAAAGACAGGTATGATATGACAGGCCTTAACGAGTGGTGTTTAACAGAAATACAGGTATGATATGACAGGCCTTAATGAGTGGTGTTTAACAGAAAGACAGGTATGATATGACAGGCCTTAACGAGTGGTGTTTAACAGAAAGATAGGTATGATATGACAGGCCTTAACGAGTGGTGTTTAACAGAAAGACAGGTATGATATGACAGGCCTTAACGAGTGGTCTTTAACAGAAAGACAGGTATGATATGACAGGCCTTAACGAGTGATGTTTAACAGAAAGACAGGTATGATATGACAGGCCTTAACGAGTGGTGTTTAACAGAAAGACAGGTATGATATGACAGGCGTTAACGAGAGGTGTTTAACAGAAAGACAGGTATGATATGACAGGCCTTAACGAGTGGTGTTTAACAGAAAGAAAGGTATGATATGACAGGCCTTAACGAGAGGTGTTTAACAGAAAGACAGGTATGATATGACAGGCCTTAACGAGTGATGTTTAACAGAAAGACAGGTATGATATGACAGGCCTTAACGAGTGGTGTTTAACAGAAAGACAGGTATGATATGACAGGCCTTAACGAGTGGTGTTTAACAGAAAGATAGGTATGATATGACAGGCCTTAACGAGTGGTGTTTAACAGAAAGATAGGTATGATATGACAGGCCTTAACGAGTGGTGTTTAACAGAAAGATAGGTATGATATGACAGGCCTTAACGAGTGGTGTTTAACAGAAAGATAGGTATGATATGACAGGCCTTAACGAGTGGTGTTTAACAGAAAGATAGGTATGATATGACAGGCCTTAACGAGTGGTGTTTAACAGAAAGATAGGTATGATATGACAGGCCTTAACGAGTGGTGTTTAACAGAAAGACAGGTATGATATGACAGGCCTTAATGAGTGGTGTTTAACAGAAAGACAGGTATGATATGACAGGCCTTAACGAGTGGTGTTTAACAGAAAGACAGGTATGATTTAACAGGCCTTTACGAGTGGTGTTTAACAGAAAGAAAGGTATGATATGACAGGCCTTAACGAGTGGTGTTTAACAGAAAGACAGGTATGACATGACAGGCCTTAACGAGTGGTGTTTAACAGAAAGACAGGTATGATATGACAGGCCTTAACGAGTGATGTTTAACAGAAAGACAGGTATGATATGACAGGCCTTAACGAGTGGTGTTTAACAGAAAGACAGGTATGATATGACAGGCCTTAACGAGTGATGTTTAACAGAAAGACAGGTATGATATGACAGGCCTTAACGAGTGATGTTTAACAGAAAGACAGGTATGATATGACAGGCCTTAACGAGTGGTGTTTAACAGAAAGACAGGTATGATATGACAGGCCTTAACGAGTTGTGTTTAACAGAAAGACTGGTATGATATGACAGGCCTTAACGAGTTGTGTTTAACAGAAAGATAGGTATGATATGACAGGCCTTAACGAGTGGTGTTTAACAGAAAGACAGGTATGATATGACAGGCCTTAACGAGTGGTGTTTAACAGAAAGATAGGTATGATATGACAGGCCTTAACGAGTGGTGTTTAACAGAAAGATAGGTATGATATGACAGGCCTTAACGAGTGGTGTTTAACAGAAAGATAGGTATGATATGACAGGCCTTAACGAGTGGTGTTTAACAGAAAGACAGGTATGATATGACAGGCCTTAACGAGTTGTGTTTAACAGAAAGACAGGTATGATATGACAGGCCTTAACGAGTGGTGTTTAACAGAAAGACAGATATGATATGACAGGCCTTAACGAGTGGTGTTTAACAGAAAGACAGGTATGATATGACAGGCCTTAACGAGTGGTGTTTAACAGAAAGACAGATATGATATGACAGGCCTTAACGAGTGGTGTTTAACAGAAAGACAGGTATGATATGACAGGCCTTAACGAGTGGTGTTTAACAGAAAGATAGGTATGATATGACAGGCCTTAACGAGTGGTGTTTAACAGAAAGACAGGTATGATATGACAGGCCTTAACGAGTGGTGTTTAACAGAAAGACCGGTATGATATGACAGGCCTTAACGAGTGGTGTTTAACAGAAAGACAGGTATGATATGACAGGCCTTAACGAGTGGTGTTTAACAGAAAGACAGGTATGATATGACAGGCCTTAACGAGTGGTGTTTAACAGAAAGACAGGTATGATATGACAGGCCTTAACGAGTGGTGTTTAACAGAAAGACAGGTATGATATGAAAGGCTTTAACGAGTGGTGTTTAACAGAAAGACAGGTATGATATGACAGGCCTTAATGAGTGGTGTTTAACAGAAAGACAGGTATGATATGACAGGCCTTAACGAGTGGTGTTTAACAGATCGACAGGTATGATATGACAGGCTTTTACGAGTGGTGTTTAACAGAAAGACAGGTATGATATGACAGGCATTAATGAGTGGTGTTTAACAGAAAGACAGGTATGATATGACAGGCCTTAACGAGTGGTGTTTAACAGAATGACAGGTATGATATGACAGGCATTAATGTGTGGTGTTTAACAGAAAGACAGGTATGATATGACAGGCCTTAACGAGTAATGTTTAACAGAAAGACAGGTATGATATGACAGGCCTTAACGAGTGGTGTTTAACAGAAAGACAGGTATGATATGACAGGCCTTAACGAGTGGTGTTTAACAGAAAGACAGGTATGATATGACAGGCCTTAACGAGTGGTGTTTAACAGAAAGACAGGTATGATATGACAGGCCTTAACGAGTGGTGTTTAACAGAAAGACAGGTATGATATGACAGGCCTTAACGAGTGGTGTTTAACAGATCGACAGGTATGATATGACAGGCCTTAACGAGTGGTGTTTAACAGAAAGATAGGTATGATATGACAGGCCTTAACGAGTGGTGTTTAACAGAAAGATAGGTATGATATGACAGGCCTTAACGAGTGGTGTTTAACAGAAAGACAGGTATGATATGACAGGCCTTAACGAGTGATGTTTAACAGAAAGACAGGTATGATATGACAGGCCTTAACGAGTGGTGTTTAACAGAACGACAGGTATGATATGACAGGCCTTAACGAGTGATGTTTAACAGAAAGACAGGTATGATATGACAGGCCTTAAGGAGTGGTGTTTAACAGAAAGACAGGTATGATATGACAGGCCTTAACGAGTGGTGTTTAACAGAAAGACAGGTATGATATGACAGGCCTTAACGAGTGGTGTTTAACAGAAAGACAGGTATGATATGACAGGCCTTAACGAGTGGTGTTTAACAGAAAGACAGGTATGATATGACAGGCCTTAACGAGTGGTGTTTAACAGAAAGACAGGTATGATATGACAGGCCTTAACGAGAGATGTTTAACAGAAAGACAGGTATGATATGACAGGCGTTAACAAGTGGTGTTTAACAGAAAGACAGGTATGATATGACAGGCCTTAACGAGTGGTGTTTAACAGAAAGACAGGTATGATATGACAGGCCTTAACGAGTGGTGTTTAACAGAAAGACAGGTATGATATGACAGGCGTTAACAAGTGGTGTTTAACAGAAAGACAGGTATGATATGACAGGCCTTAACGAGTGGTGTTTAACAGAAAGACAGGTATGATATGACAGGCCTTAACGAGAGGTGTTTAACAGAAAGACAGGTATGATATGACAGGCGTTAACAAGTGGTGTTTAACAGAAAGACAGGTATGATATGACAGGCCTTAACGAGTGGTGTTTAACAGAAAGACAGGTATGATATGACAGGCCTTAACGAGAGGTGTTTAACAGAAAGACAGGTATGATATGACAGGCGTTAACAAGTGGTGTTTAACAGAAAGACAGGTATGATATGACAGGCCTTAACGAGTGGTGTTTAACAGAAAGACAGGTATGATATGACAGGATTTAACGAGTGGTGTTTAACAGAAAGACAGATATGATATGACAGGCGTTAACAAGTGGTGTTTAACAGAAAGACAGGTATGATATGACAGGCGTTAACAAGTGGTGTTTAACAGAAAGACAGGTATGATATGACAGGCGTTAACAAGTGGTGTTTAACAGAAAGACAGGTATGATATGACAGGCCTTAACGAGTGGTGTTTAACAGAAAGACAGGTATGATATGACAGGCCTTAACGAGTGGTGTTTAACAGAAAGACAGGTATGATATGACAGGCCTTAACGAGTGGTGTTTAACAGAAAGACAGGTATGATATGACAGGCGTTAACAAGTGGTGTTTAACAGAAAGACAGGTATGATATGACAGGCCTTAACGAGAGGTGTTTAACAGAAAGACAGGTATGATATGACAGGCGTTAACAAGTGGTGTTTAACAGAAAGACAGGTATGATATGACAGGCCTTAACGAGTGGTGTTTAACAGAAAGACAGGTATGATATGACAGGCCTTAACGAGTGGTGTTTAACAGAAAGACAGGTATGATATGACAGGCCTTAACGAGTGGTGTTTAACAGAAAGACAGGTATGATATGACAGGCCTTAACGAGTGGTGTTTAACAGAAAGACAGGTATGATATGACAGGCCTTAACGAGTGGTGTTTAACAGAAAGATAGGTATGATATGACAGGCCTTAACGAGTGGTGTTTAACAGAAAGACAGGTATGATATGACAGGCATTAACGAGAGGTGTTTAACAGAAAGACAGGTATGATATGACAGGCCTTAACGAGTGGTGTTTAACAGAAAGACAGGTATGATATGACAGGCATTAACGAGAGGTGTTTAACAGAAAGACAGGTATGATATGACAGGCCTTAATGAGTGGTGTTTAACAGAAAGACAGGTATGATATGACAGGCCTTAATGAGTGGTGTTTAACAGAAAGACAGATATGATATGACAGGCCTTAACGAGTGATGTTTAACAGAAAGACAGATATGATATGACAGGCCTTAACGAGTGGTGTTTAACAGAAAAACAGGTATGATATGACAGGCCTTAATGAGTGGTGTTTAACAGAAAGACAGGTATGATATGACAGGCCTTAATGAGTGGTGTTTAACAGAAAGACAGGTATGATATGACAGGCCTTAATGAGTGGTGTTTAACAGAAAGACAGGTATGATATGACAGGCCTTAATGAGTGGTGTTTAACAGAAAGACAGGTATGATATGACAGGCCTTAACGAGTGGTGTTTAACAGAAAGACAGGTATGATATGACAGGCCTTAACGAGTGGTGTTTAACAGAAAGACAGATATGATATGACAGGCCTTAACGAGTGGTGTTTAACAGAAAGACAGGTATGATATGACAGGCCTTAACGAGTGGTGTTTAACAGAAAGACAGGTATGATATGACAGGCCTTAATGAGTGGTGTTTAACAGAAAGACAGGTATGATATGACAGGCCTTAACGAGTGGTGTTTAACAGAAAGATAGGTATGATATGACAGGCCTTAATGAGTGGTGTTTAACAGAAAGACAGGTATGATATGACAGGCATTAACGAGTGGTGTTTAACAGAAAGACAGGTATGATATGACAAGCCTTAATGAGTGGTGTTTAACAGAAAGACAGGTATGATATGACAGGCATTAACGAGTGGTGTTTAACAGAAAGACAGGTATGATATGACAAGCCTTAATGAGTGGTGTTTAACAGAAAGACAGGTATGATATGACAGGCCTTAACGAGTGGTGTTCAACAGAAAGACAGGTATGATATGACAGGCCTTAACGAGTGATGTTTAACAGAAAGACAGGTATGATATGACAAGCCTTAATGAGTGGTGTTTAACAGAACGACAGGTATGATATGACAAGCCTTAATGAGTGGTGTTTAACAGAAAGACTGGTATGATATGACAGGCCTTAACGAGAGGTGTTTAACAGAAAGACAGGTATGATATGACAGGCCTTAACGAGTGATGTTTAACAGAAAGACAGGTATGATATGACAGGCCTTAATGAGTGGTGTTCAACAGAAAGACAGGTATGATATGACAGGCCTTAACGAGTGGTGTTTAACAGAAAGATAGGTATGATATGACAGGCCTTAACGAGTGGTGTTCAACAGAAAGACAGGTATGATATGACAGGCGTTAACGAGAGGTGTTTAACAGAAAGACAGGTATGATATGACAGGCCTTAACGAGTGGTGTTTAACAGAAAGAAAGGTATGATATGACAGGCCTTAACGAGAGGTGTTTAACAGAAAGACAGGTATGATATGACAGGCCTTAACGAGTGATGTTTAACAGAAAGACAGGTATGATATGACAGGCCTTAACGAGTGGTGTTTAACAGAAAGACAGGTATGATATGACAGGCCTTAACGAGTGGTGTTTAACAGAAAGATAGGTATGATATGACAGGCCTTAACGAGTGGTGTTTAACAGAAAGATAGGTATGATATGACAGGCCTTAACGAGTGGTGTTTAACAGAAAGATAGGTATGATATGACAGGCCTTAACGAGTGGTGTTTAACAGAAAGATAGGTATGATATGACAGGCCTTAACGAGTGGTGTTTAACAGAAAGATAGGTATGATATGACAGGCCTTAACGAGTGGTGTTTAACAGAAAGATAGGTATGATATGACAGGCCTTAACGAGTGGTGTTTAACAGAAAGATAGGTATGATATGACAGGCCTTAACGAGTGGTGTTTAACAGAAAGACAGGTATGATATGACAGGCCTTAACGAGTGGTGTTTAACAGAAAGACAGGTATGATATGACAGGCCTTAACGAGTGATGTTTAACAGAAAGACAGGTATGATATGACAGGCCTTAACGAGTGGTGTTTAACAGAACGACAGGTATGATATCACAGGCCTTAACGAGTGGTGTTTAACAGAAAGATAGGTATGATATGACAGGCCTTAACGAGTGGTGTTTAACAGAAAGATAGGTATGATATGACAGGCCTTAACGAGTGGTGTTTAACAGAACGACAGGTATGATATGACAGGCCTTAACGAGTGGTGTTTAACAGAAAGACAGGTATGATATGACAGGCCTTAACGAGTGGTGTTTAACAGAACGACAGGTATGATATGACAGGCCTTAACGAGTGGTGTTTAACAGAAAGACAGGTATGATATGACAGGCCTTAACGAGTGGTGTTTAACAGAAAGATAGGTATGATATGACAGGCCTTAACGAGTGGTGTTTAACAGAAAGACAGGTATGATATGACAGGCCTTAACGAGTGATGTTTAACAGAAAGACAGGTATGATATGACAGGCCTTAACGAGTGGTGTTTAACAGAACGACAGGTATGATAAGACAGGCCTTAACGAGTGGTGTTTAACAGAACGACAGGTATGATATCACAGGCCTTAACGAGTGGTGTTTAACAGAAAGAAAGGTATGATATGACAGGCATTAATGAGTGGTGCTTAACAGAAAGACAGGTATGATATGACAGGCGTTAACAAGTGGTGTTTAACAGAAAGACAGGTATGATATGACAGGCCTTAACGAGTGGTGTTTAACAGAAAGACAGGTATGATATGACAGGCCTTAACGAGTGGTGTTTAACAGAAAGACAGGTATGATATGACAGGCGTTAACAAGTGGTGTTTAACAGAAAGACAGGTATGATATGACAGGCGTTAACAAGTGGTGTTTAACAGAAAGACAGGTATGATATGACAGGCCTTAACGAGTGGTGTTTAACAGAAAGACAGGTATGATATGACAGGCCTTAACGAGAGGTGTTTAACAGAAAGACAGGTATGATATGACAGGCGTTAACAAGTGGTGTTTAACAGAAAGACAGGTATGATATGACAGGCCTTAACGAGTGGTGTTTAACAGAAAGACAGGTATGATATGACAGGCCTTAACGAGTGGTGTTTAACAGAAAGACAGATATGATATGACAGGCGTTAACAAGTGGTGTTTAACAGAAAGACAGGTATGATATGACAGGCGTTAACAAGTGGTGTTTAACAGAAAGACAGGTATGATATGACAGGCGTTAACAAGTGGTGTTTAACAGAAAGACAGGTATGATATGACAGGCCTTAACGAGTGGTGTTTAACAGAAAGACAGGTATGATATGACAGGCCTTAACGAGTGGTGTTTAACAGAAAGACAGGTATGATATGACAGGCCTTAACGAGTGGTGTTTAACAGAAAGACAGGTATGATATGACAGGCGTTAACAAGTGGTGTTTAACAGAAAGACAGGTATGATATGACAGGCCTTAACGAGAGGTGTTTAACAGAAAGACAGGTATGATATGACAGGCGTTAACAAGTGGTGTTTAACAGAAAGACAGGTATGATATGACAGGCCTTAACGAGTGGTGTTTAACAGAAAGACAGGTATGATATGACAGGCCTTAACGAGTGGTGTTTAACAGAAAGACAGGTATGATATGACAGGCCTTAACGAGTGGTGTTTAACAGAAAGACAGGTATGATATGACACGCCTTAACGAGTGGTGTTTAACAGAAAGACAGGTATGATATGACAGGCCTTAACGAGTGGTGTTTAACAGAAAGATAGGTATGATATGACAGGCCTTAACGAGTGGTGTTTAACAGAAAGACAGGTATGATATGACAGGCATTAACGAGAGGTGTTTAACAGAAAGACAGGTATGATATGACAGGCCTTAACGAGTGGTGTTTAACAGAAAGACAGGTATGATATGACAGGCATTAACGAGAGGTGTTTAACAGAAAGACAGGTATGATATGACAGGCCTTAATGAGTGGTGTTTAACAGAAAGACAGGTATGATATGACAGGCCTTAATGAGTGGTGTTTAACAGAAAGACAGATATGATATGACAGGCCTTAACGAGTGATGTTTAACAGAAAGACAGATATGATATGACAGGCCTTAACGAGTGGTGTTTAACAGAAAGACAGGTATGATATGACAGGCCTTAATGAGTGGTGTTTAACAGAAAGACAGGTATGATATGACAGGCCTTAATGAGTGGTGTTTAACAGAAAGACAGGTATGATATGACAGGCCTTAATGAGTGGTGTTTAACAGAAAGACAGGTATGATATGACAGGCCTTAATGAGTGGTGTTTAACAGAAAGACAGATATGATATGACAGGCCTTAACGAGTGGTGTTTAACAGAAAGACAGGTATGATATGACAGGCCTTAACGAGTGGTGTTTAACAGAAAGACAGATATGATATGACAGGCCTTAACGAGTGGTGTTTAACAGAAAGACAGGTATGATATGACAGGCCTTAACGAGTGGTGTTTAACAGAAAGACAGGTATGATATGACAGGCCTTAATGAGTGGTGTTTAACAGAAAGACAGGTATGATATGACAGGCCTTAACGAGTGGTGTTTAACAGAAAGATAGGTATGATATGACAGGCCTTAATGAGTGGTGTTTAACGAAAAGACAGGTATGATATGACAGGCATTAACGAGTGGTGTTTAACAGAAAGACAGGTATGATATGACAAGCCTTAATGAGTGGTGTTTAACAGAAAGACAGGTATGATATGACAGGCATTAACGAGTGGTGTTTAACAGAAAGACAGGTATGATATGACAGGCCTTAACGAGTGGTGTTTAACAGAAAGATAGGTATGATATGACAGGCCTTAACGAGTGATGTTTAACAGAAAGACAGGTATGATATGACAAGCCTTAATGAGTGGTGTTTAACAGAAAGACAGGTATGATATGACAGGCCTTAACGAGTGATGTTTAACAGAAAGACAGGTATGATATGACAAGCCTTAATGAGTGGTGTTTAACAGAAAGACTGGTATGATATGACAGGCCTTAACGAGAGGTGTTTAACAGAAAGACAGGTATGATATGACAGGCCTTAACGAGTGATGTTTAACAGAAAGACATGTATGATATGACAGGCCTTAACGAGTGGTGTTCAACAGAAAGACAGGTATGATATGACAGGCCTTAACGAGTGGTGTTTAACAGAAAGATAGGTATGATATGACAGGCCTTAACGAGTGGTGTTCAACAGAAAGACAGGTATGATATGACAGGCCTTAACGAGTGGTGTTCAACAGAAAGACAGGTATGATATGACAGGCCTTAACGAGTGGTGTTTAACAGAAAGACAGGTATGATATGACAGGCCTTAACGAGTGATGTTTAACAGAAAGACAGGTATGATATGACAGGCCTTAACGAGTGGTGTTTAACAGAAAGACAGGTATGATATGACAGGCGTTAACGAGAGGTGTTTAACAGAAAGACAGGTATGATATGACAGGCCTTAACGAGTGGTGTTTAACAGAAAGAAAGGTATGATATGACAGGCCTTAACGAGAGGTGTTTAACAGAAAGACAGGTATGATATGACAGGCCTTAACGAGTGATGTTTAACAGAAAGACAGGTATGATATGACAGGCCTTAACGAGTGGTGTTTAACAGAAAGACAGGTATGATATGACAGGCCTTAACGAGTGGTGTTTAACAGAAAGATAGGTATGATATGACAGGCCTTAACGAGTGGTGTTTAACAGAAAGATAGGTATGATATGACAGGCCTTAACGAGTGGTGTTTAACAGAAAGATAGGTATGATATGACAGGCCTTAACGAGTGGTGTTTAACAGAAAGATAGGTATGATATGACAGGCCTTAACGAGTGGTGTTTAACAGAAAGATAGGTATGATATGACAGGCCTTAACGAGTGGTGTTTAACAGAAAGATAGGTATGATATGACAGGCCTTAACGAGTGGTGTTTAACAGAAAGATAGGTATGATATGACAGGCCTTAACGAGTGGTGTTTAACAGAAAGACAGGTATGATATGACAGGCCTTAACGAGTGGTGTTTAACAGAAAGACAGGTATGATATGACAGGCCTTAACGAGTGATGTTTAACAGAAAGACAGGTATGATATGACAGGCCTTAACGAGTGGTGTTTAACAGAACGACAGGTATGATATCACAGGCCTTAACGAGTGGTGTTTAACAGAAAGATAGGTATGATATGACAGGCCTTAACGAGTGGTGTTTAACAGAAAGATAGGTATGATATGACAGGCCTTAACGAGTGGAGTTTAACAGAACGACAGGTATGATATGACAGGCCTTAACGAGTGGTGTTTAACAGAAAGACAGGTATGATATGACAGGCCTTAACGAGTGGTGTTTAACAGAACGACAGGTATGATATGACAGGCCTTAACGAGTGGTGTTTAACAGAAAGACAGGTATGATATGACAGGCCTTAACGAGTGGTGTTTAACAGAAAGATAGGTATGATATGACAGGCCTTAACGAGTGGTGTTTAACAGAAAGACAGGTATGATATGACAGGCCTTAACGAGTGATGTTTAACAGAAAGACAGGTATGATATGACAGGCCTTAACGAGTGGTGTTTAACAGAACGACAGGTATGATATCACAGGCCTTAACGAGTGGTGTTTAACAGAAAGAAAGGTATGATATGACAGGCATTAATGAGTGGTGCTTAACAGAAAGACAGGTATGATATGACAGGCCTTAACGAGTGGTGTTTAACAGAATGACAGGTATGATATGACAGGCATTAATGAGTGGTGTTTAACAGAAAGACAGGTATGATATGACAGGCGTTAACGAGTGGTGTTTAACAGAAAGACAGGTATGATATGACAGGCCTTAACGAGTGGTGTTTAACAGAACGACAGGTATGATATGACAGGCCTTAACGAGTGATGTTTAACAGAAAGACAGGTATGATATGACAGGCCTTAACAAGTGGTGTTTAACAGAAAGACAGGTATGATATGACAGGCCTTAACGAGAGGTGTTTAACAGAATGACAGGTATGATATGACAGGCGTTAACAAGTGGTGTTTAACAGAAAGACAGGTATGATATGACAGGCATTAATGAGTGGTGTTTAACAGAATGACAGGTATGATATGACAGGCATTAATGAGTGGTGTTTAACAGAAAGACAGGTATGATATGACAGGCATTAACGAGTGGTGTTTAACAGAATGACAGGTATGATATGACAGGCATTAATGAGTGGTGTTTAACAGAAAGACAGGTATGATATGACAGGCGTTAACAAGTGGTGTTTAACAGAAAGACAGATATGATATGACAGGCGTTAACGAGTGATGTTTAACAGAAAGACAGGTATGATATGACAGGCGTTAACAAGTGGTGTTTAACAGAAAGACAGGTATGATATGACAGGCGTTAACAAGTGGTGTTTAACAGAAAGACAGGTATGATATGACAGGCGTTAACAAGTGGTGTTTAACAGAAAGACAGGTATGATATGACAGGCGTTAACAAGTGGTGTTTAACAGAAAGACAGGTATGATATGACAGGCCTTAACGAGTGGTGTTTAACAGAACGACAGGTATGATATGACAAGCCTTAATGAGTGGTGTTTAACAGAAAGACTGGTATGATATGACAGGCCTTAACGAGAGGTGTTTACCAGAAAGACAGGTATGATATGACAGGCCTTAACGAGTGATGTTTAACAGAAAGACAGGTATGATATGACAGGCCTTAACGAGTGGTGTTTAACAGAAAGACAGGTATGATATGACAGGCCTTAACGAGTGGTGTTTAACAGAAAGATAGGTATGATATGACAGGCCTTAACGAGTGGTGTTTAACAGAAAGATAGGTATGATATGACAGGCCTTAACGAGTGGTGTTTAACAGAAAGACAGGTATGATATGACAGGCGTTAACGAGTGGTGTTTAACAGAAAGACAGGTATGATATGACAGGCGTTAACAAGTGATGTTTAACAGAAAGACAGGTATGATATGACAGGCCTTAACGAGTGGTGTTTAACAGAAAGACAGGTATGATATGACAGGCCAAACAACTTAATTTAGACAAATTAGAAATATTGAAATCTGCTAATTTTAGATTTAATCAATATATGTAAAATATATAGCAATAATGTTTCAGTTCAGAACATCAAACATTTAAGTTTAAAATGGATGTTTTCTATCGTGACATCAACTCGACTGTTCTACAGTACAGACTGGATATTTTTTATCATGACACCAACACGACTGTTCTACAGTGTGGACTGGATGTTTTTCATCATGACACCAACACGACTGCTCTACGGTGCAGACTGGGTGCTTTTTATCGTGACACCAACATGACTGCCCTGCTCTACAGTGCAGACTGGGTGTTTTTTATCGTGACATCAACACGACCACTTTATGGTGCAGACTGGGTGCTTTTTGTCATAGAACCAAAATGACTGCTCTATAAGGTGGACTGGGTACTTTTTGTTGTGTTACCAGAAGAACCACTCTACAGGGTGGACTGGGTACTTTTTGTCATGGTATCAGAACAATCATTCTACAGAGTGGACTGGGTACTTTTTGTTGTGTTACCAGAAGAACCACTCTACAGGGTGGACTGTGTACTTTTTGTCATGGTATCAGAACAATCATTCTACAGGGTGGACTGGGTACTTTTTGTTGTGTTACCAGAACAACCACTCTACAGGGTGGACTGGTTACTTTTTGTTGTGCTACATGAAAAATTGTAAATATATATTTTTTTATCCTTTACTTTACTATATTTTATATATATTGTATATCATTATTTTATTGTATATAATAGCAGATCTCTGATTGCTGGGGGTCTCCTTAACAGAACTGTACTGTCAGTAATCTCTCACTTATAGGGTTGACTGAAATCTATAGCATATTGTTATTTATCTTCACAATCAGACAAAGAAAAAGGAATTGAACAGAACCTTCCTCTCTACCATTGTTTTGTTGGTAAAGCATTTCATACTGTTAATAGCCTTGTGGCTGGTTTTGTCTAAATTTGGATGCCCTCACAAGTTTCTAGATATATTGAAAGCTTTTCATAAAGACATGAAAGTCAGAGGTAACTTTGGAGGCACACTCTCTGAGACTTTTGCACCTACTCTCTCTGCAATATAATTTGTTGCCATGCTTTCCAAACCAACTATGAAGGGGACATATGTAAGACATCATACCACAGGAAATGTGTTTAATTTAGCAAGGATGAAAGAACAAAGTATTCACCTCACTAATAAGAGACCTACTTATGTAACTGTGACCTACATTTATGCTACAGTGACTTAGTTTATGCAAGTCACCTTGTTGATTTCTGCATTTCATTCCTTATGTGATATCTTTGGTTTGACTATAAATTTAAAGAAAATGGTAGTTATGTGTCAACCCACAACTAGTCAACTTGTTCAGCAACATAAAATATATGTGGAAGGTCGAATTTTGGGGAGTGCAGTGAATAAAGATGGGACATTGGATTTAGAAATATCTTTAGGAATTCAAAAGACAGTAAAACCTTTTGGTAGTTGGGTTTGGCCACAAAGACTTTCAGCAATGAAACAAAAATATCTGTTTATGAATCCTTTGTATTATCTTTTCTTCTGAAAATTGGACATCTTACAAATATTACATCAGACTCCTGAAATAATTCCATCAAAAATGGTTTGCTGTACTCTGAAAATAAAATAGAATCCATTTACTCCCAACTCTGATGTTCTAGCAGCTCCTGGTATTTCATCCATCCAGACAATATTTTTGAAAAAATGAACTGCAGTTGTCTAGACATATTGTCTACATGGCTGATGAGCATACCCCTAAGTAATTGTTTTATGGGGAACTTGTTTAGGTAAAAAAAACCAATCAGTGTAAGCTGAAGAAAAGGTTCAAGGAGTAGAATGTAAGAATTGATTAAAAGAAAAAAAGAAACCTGGAAAGTCTTGAGTGGATCACTCTACCTACCATTCAAAAATATGGGACGGTGTGAAAACTTTTGAGCAAAACAGGTTAATGCAGGTCAATGTTAAGAGGGAATGGGAAAAAAACAGCCAGAATGGTAATATGAAATTAATGGAACTTTTTCTCTTTGAACATCATCATCATCATCATTTAACGTCTATCTTCCATGCTAGCATAGGTTAGACGGATAGTTTATGGCAAAATCTGCCTGTCAAAGTCTGGACTTCAATATGATATAAGAGCACACAGTAGGACACTTCCTACTTGCTATAGAACATACCTACAAGTTCATCCTTAGCAATCTTTATCAATGCCACAAGATCTGCAAATCTCAGAAGTCTAAAGAGACAGTTCATAAAGATCAGACAACACAGGCAGTTGAAGCTGCACCAAAATGGATGTACAATTTGTGGATGGCTTTTTAAAAGTATGTCTGGCCACAAACCCGAGTACTGTGGCCTGCAGAGGAAAGGAAGACAAACAAATACCATGGAAATTGTCCGGTGGCTTCCTCTTCACACCAGTTGCTGTTGAGACTTCATACCTGGACCCTATACTACTGAGCTCCTCCACAAGATCGGATTGTCAGCAGCCTGTCTAAGGAAAGAGCCTCGTGAGGTGGGGTGGCTATTCTGGCGGGTGTTGCTGGCCATTGACTGCAGAAATGCTTTTGTGGTCATGTCTGCACAGCCCCAACACCGCTGAGCCCTAGGCCGAGAGCCCACTCCCCTCCATTCTTCTGTGACCCTTGCTTTTCCCTTCCTTTTCTGTTTTTAAATATTTGTAGAGTTTTTCTAATTAGTTTATAGTCACGCATTTATTATTTTATTAATGTTCCATTTAAGGGTGGGGATTGGCAGTATCGGTAGAGAGTCGAACGCCATGCTTTGCAGCAAAGAGTTACGGCCCTTTATGATCTGAGTTCAAATCCCGCCGAGGTTAACTTTGCCTTTCATCCTCACGGGGTCGATAAAATAAATTACCAGTCACGCACTGGGTCGATTTAATCGACTCCCCCCCCCCAAATCACTGGCCTTGTACCTATATAAGAAACCAATATGGTAATGGCATAGAGTTACACCTCTTTATGATCTGAGTTCAAATCCTGCCAAGGTTAGATTTGCTTTTTCATCCTTACAGTGTCGATAAAATAAAGTGCCAATAATGCCCTGGGGTCGATTTAATCGACTTTTCCCTTCCCCCAAATTGATGGTCTTGTGCATAAATCAGAAACCAATATGGTAACAAAATTTGTAATGTTATTTATATAACTGTGAATATAGAGAAGCTTATAGTATTTGCCGGACGACATAGCTGCAGACGGTGATACCATTTGTTAAATGAGGAAGACAGTGACAGAAGTGTTCTTAGTTTGTCGCATTGATTATACAAGCCCAAATTATGCCCACAGTGTCAATTCAATTGACTATATCTTTAGGCAGTCTTATGTTAATGAAAGAAACAGTAAACATTGTTGAGAGTAGAACTGAAAAATAAGCAGAAACTTTCGATTCTCCGGTGAAAGTTACGTCAATTTATAGAAAAGTACTCGCAGAATTTCACAAATTTTTTCTTTTCTAGGATTTTACGTGTGTTTTCAACTAATCTGACACCCCAACATGTTCGCAATCGACTTTTTTTTTAAATTTCGAAAGCGGGGTGGGGGTTGGCTCGGAGTTTCTTCGGGAAATTTTTTCTTTTCTGTTTTTTGTTTTTTTTCAATCGAAAGCGGCGGCGGGGATGGAAGGGGCCCCACGGAGTTACCGATAAGCACCTCTCGGCCGTTTAAATTTATAGAAAAGCATCCGCTGGGGATCGCTAAGAAATTTTTTTTGTTTTCAACTAATCTAAATTTTTTCTCTAGGTTTAACGTGTGTTTTCAACTTATCTGACATCTAACCTTTTTTTTTTCGAAAATGGAATTGGGAGCTTCGGGAAAAAAATCGATTGCGACGAGCATGTCGGAGGTCAGATTAGTTGAAAGAAGACAAAAAAAAAAAATTCTTAGCGATCCTCAATGGGTACTTTTCAATAAATTTATCGAAAGTTATTTTACTGCATCTATACGGATAATGCCTTTGATAAAATAATGGACATCACAATTACTCTCCTTTCCCCTACAGGGGGGGGGGGTATTTTTTAGAGGGAAACACCAGCATACCCTGTTGTAGCCTGTAATTGAGGAAGCTCTCATTTATTTCTATTGATTTATTATTTCCTTTTTATCAACAAGCCACTGGTGAAATAACTTTTACTCAATATATATTTATTACTTATTAACTTAATTGTGTTTATCAATAAAGAGTCTGTGTAGATAGGACGTTGTTCATATTTAAAACAACAAACATTATTGTGATCTCAGTCGAAGGATTAACATAATGGCTGATTTAGTCAATTGTTTCAGTCTATTCAAACGAATTCAATAAATTAACTCGATTTTTCCAAGACAAAGATTATAACGTCTTTAAGGATTCTTTTTTAAGCCAGAGATTGAACTCAAAACGTTTACGTATACGAGTAGAACTATCGTTCATGGAGACAATCAGAGATGAGCAGTGGAGACATCGAATATACAGATAGAAAGATAGTGATACTACTACTATATTTATTATAACTTCACAGACTTTGACATATTGAGAACCAGAAGAATATATGCGTATATTGGCCACTGAACACAGCAGAAATTCCCTGTTTTATACAACAGTGCATGGTAGCTGAATAATGGAGAAAGTATATGTGTTAAGGAAAGTGATTTATTCGGCAGTTTTATCTTAAGAGAAACTACTATCCAAGTAAGTGACGGGAGTAAGAGATGAGTGATATATGTCTAGATACGTATGGACGGCTGGAAAAACTGGTGCCATCCACAGTCCGCTGTAGAGAAGAGAAAATGGCGCTCCAGCGGAAGAAAGACGGTGGGCCTAATGTGAAGTTTTTTGAGTCTGTCGAAACTATTGCTATGTTTGATTCGGTTCGAACATGGTTACACAAGAACTGTAAGAAGGTAAGCATTCACTTTCACCTTTGCACTATAATCCTTTTATCTATAGAAATCATGTTTTCATTTGCCTTACCGCTACCCGGCTTTAAGTATTTTTCCATCGGCTCTTTGTTTCATAACACACCACATTGTTTAATATCTCATACTTATTATTTCTCTGTGGTTTAATATGTCATACTTGATACTTCACTGCTCTCTTATTACTGTAGTCATTAGTAATATCACATTGTTTAATACATTATAATTAAGAAAAGACAATAATTGATATTTCTCTGTAGTTATTACTGATTTCACACTTGTTTAATATTTCATATTTGCTATTATTTCACTGCGATTATCACTATAGTCGTTAGTAATATCACATTATTGTTTAATACAGCATAGTCGATATTATTTCACTGTAATCTTATTTACCCTAGTAATGAATAATGTCACGAAGCCAACAGATCGAAAAGAAAAATTTATAGATGTAATGTAAGACAATCTGTTAAATAGTTTGATCGATTTTTAGTAATATTGAACATATATCCGTTTATATTTATTATTTCTACGTAATCGTAAAAACGTAAACATTTTAATTTAATATTTTATATTGATGTCTTAAGGAGACATGAAGGTGTGGAAGTTAGCTAGCACACACATACATAAGCGAACATAAACACACAGCCCCCATATGTGTGTGTGTGTGTGTGTATATATATATATATATATATACGCAATTTTAATTGCTATTGAAATAAAAAAAAAAGCTGATTAATATAATATTTTCAACTTTGTCAAATCTTTCTATTGCAATGTATTTAGATATTAAAAAATAATTTCTAATGTGTGTATTACTATTTATTTGGCTTTTAACATACTGCACAAATAATCAGATTGAAACTATTGATTTTATAATTCAATATTTATTAATATCTGGAATATTGTATAAACCTGTTTAAATTTTCATAATGTGATGAAAAATGAAGGCTGTAATAGTTGCATTGATAAGCAGAGTTAAGTGAGGACATTTAGCTTCAGTTTGGTATCAACCTACTCCCTCCTTTCTTAAAACTTTTAACCATCAATTTTTATGTCGCCACAAATTTCCCACCATTATTTTACATTATTACTATTAGTATTAATAGTAAAGAAATTATTATTATTAATAACTTATCAAGTGGTGGCAGTGATCTAATTTCCTGGTTAAATGCCAGTTGAAAAATCATATAAAGAATTTTAACGGAACAATTCCTCTTCTTGTTGCTAAAAGGACGTGGATCCTTCGTCAACTTCCCGAATAAATTATCAATTTGTTTTTATTTTTTTACAATAATTCTTTTATTATTAAAATCTATTTAATTAATTTCCTTTTAGTTTAGATAGTTTTCTCGTTATGTTTTGTATGGAAGCGAAAATAATTAAAACAACTTTATCCTCAACAGAGCTACATAAACTTGATTTAACTGTTAATTAAAACAACTCGATTTTGCCATCAAACTCCGCTTATTTTAGTCCGATTATTTTCTGTTCTCTCTTTCCATATGTTTATTCCCTTACACTAGTCACTGTTAGCTGTGTATGTCTAAATATACCGTTCTTGCTGCTACTGGCTACTACACACTTCACTTCCGTGACTCTGCTTGGCAGACATATTTTCTTCCTTTAACTTTGTTATTACTGCTATTGCATCGCCGAACATTTGCTCTTAGGATTTTGCTTTCCTGAATTGCAAGCTGTAGCAATAATTTCTTATTAATTCATTTGGGAGTTAATTGTGAAAAACAACTATTTTCTATCGGTATATGGGGGTACGTTGAGAGCGAGAGGTGAATCATCTCCACCAAGCAATGCAGCCAAACTATAATAGGGGTTACCAAGTCCATTCCATTTTATTGAATTCTTCCGTATCTTTCTCTAGTTTCCCAAAGGTATCATCATTGCAATATTTGTGTTTAATTTTACTCATTCTTTCCTTTCTCGTATCCTATAGAGATTTCTTCGTGCGAAATTGCTTTCTTAGGAAATTTCAAATTGTGTGTTCATGTTTCGATTAACGGTCTATGCTTCGTTAGTGTAATCCTTGCAACTAAAATAAATAATATATATATATATATATATACAAGAGAGATAAGCTTGTCAACATTCGCATATATATAAATATATGAGAGATAAGCTTGTCAACATTCGCATATATAATATATATATATATATATGAGAGAGATAAGCTTGTCAACATTCGCACTGTGCGGGAATTTCCAGCATTTGTTTTCTCGTGCAGTTTGCCGAAAACTCCAGCATTTCAGGAATTTTCCCGCAATTACCATATTTTGTCTCGCACTACAATCTTTTATTCGGGCAGACTTCAATCTTATTCAGAAGTCGGTAAAAAAGACTCGTTGTAGTCGGTTTAAACAGTATTCTTTCTTACCAATTTCTTTTTTTTAAAAATTATATAACCAATCCAAAGACCAATATCGAATAGATAATTTCTCACCTTTTATATAGGAATGCTTTCATTTATTATAATGTTTAATGTATATATATATATATATATATATATATACACACACCACCAATCTCTGGGCGGGCTCTGTAGAAACAGTAGACAGCTTCTGCTACCTAGGTGACCGAATTAGCAGCGGAGGTGGGTGTTCGGAAAGTACAATAACTAGGGTAAGAACGGGATGGAATAAGTTCAGGGAGCTACTGCCACTGCTAGCTGCAAAAGGCTTTTCCCTCAAAATGAAAGGCAGACTGTATGATGCGTGTATACAAACAGCAATGTTACATGGTAGAGAGACCTGGGCGCTGTCTGTAGAAAACTTGCGTAGATTAGAAAGAAATGGAGCTTGCATGCTCCGATGGATGTGTAATAGTAATATACGCGAATGGCAAAGCATAAATGAATTGAGAGAGAGACTGAGCATAAGAGGAATCAAATGCTGTGTGCAGGAGAGGCAGTATGGACATGTGATGCGTATGAAGGATGACAGCTGCATAAAAAGGTGCAGAGCACTAGAAGTCGATGGAAGCCACAGAGTGGGGAGACCCAAGAAGACCTGTGATGAGGTGATAAAAGCCGATTTTACCCAATTACACCTTTCAAAGGCGATGACACACGACCGTGACCTCTGGCGTCACGCAGTAATACAGAATACCCGACCCCCCCCCACGAGTACAAGCCGAAGCTGAAGTGTATAGACAATATGCCCCGACACCCTCCCACTGCAAAGTGGTCATGGAGGTGCCATGGCAAAAAAGCACCCAGCCCACACTGTAAAGTGGACATGTAAGCGCCACTGAAAAAAGCACCCAGCACTCACTGTAAATTGAGTTTGGTGTTAGGAAGGGCATCCAGCTGTAGAAATCAAGCTAGAATCGGTTCCCGTATGAGCAAGACAAGGTCGGCCGACCCGATTATTCAATGAAGGAAATATTTCTGGTTTGAAGTTTTTCAAGAAACAAGCCCCTTTCAACACCTCATTTTCAATGAAAGCTCACACTCATGGTTGTCAAATAATTAAAAATATACTACTGAAGAAATCTCCGAAAATATATATCACAATGTCCACAATAGTTTATCCACCTCCCGTGTATAAAGTGTAACTGTAAATTTAAGTTTTAAAAACTATAAAACTTTTTGTAAGTCAATTAAATTTATTCTAGCATTCACTTCCATTTGAAACTGACAACCCTGTTTATATACTGGATAGAGGTGGTGAGAACTGATCTCAAATCACTGAGACTTAGAGATGATGATGGACTGAAAATGACCCATCCAACCCATGCGAGCATGGAAAATGGATGTATAATCATCATCATCATTTAACGCTCATTTTTCCATGCTTGCATAGGTTAGACAAGTTGTCATGTTATAAGACAAGACAGATCTGGAAACCAGCATGCTCATACAGATCTATATTTTGGCTTGGTTTCTATGGCTGGGTGCTTTTTATCGTGGCACCGAAACAACTGTCTAACAGGGTGGTCTGGGTGCTTTTTGTTGAGTCACCAGCATGATCCTCTTACATGGTGAACTGGGCACTTTTTGTCAAGTCATTAGCACGGCCGCTTTACAGTGTGGATTGGGTGCCTTTGTTGTGGCACTGGATCAATGTTTTGTCGTGGTAATTGTATTGAGGGAAATCAGATGTTGAGCATGTCCAGCTTTCATGCTTGTATGCGTTTGGGCAGGGTTTTGAGGAGGGGATAGATAAGCAAGTTAACATCGATGAGGTGTGTGTGATATTTAACAGGTGAGGGCGGTGTATTAAGATTGGGAAGAATCAATAGAGAGGCGTGGAGAGAAGATTGATGCAGACTACTGTATACCTCCCATGCATTCTCCTCATTCAGTAGTCTTTCATTGTAGCACTTCCATGCTACTTTCTTTTCAGCATCTGTGAGGGCAAGATCAGCATTATCATCTTGGACACACTTCTCCCCAACGACATTACTATTTTCCCTGACACGCTACCTCGCAATCCTAAACACCTAATTCCTTTGGTTCTCATGTTGCGAAACATGCTTAATTTTTTATTTTCTGCTTCTCTTCTTGTGAAGTATACTTGTTGCCTAGCTTCTTTCCTAGCATCCTGGTAGTGTTCTCTACTTCTCCTATTCTGCCATTCTTTCCATACCTGTTTTTTGGTTTTAATTGTCTCATCCACCCTACTATTCCACCACCAAGTCATTCTCCTTCTTAGAGACCTTTTCCAGCCACAGATCTTGTTTGTTGCCTTCAACAGATTATTTTTTAGGGACTCCCACTGCTTCTCTATATTGTATATCTCTATTTGTTCTTCCTTACTGTGAAAAGCATCCAGCAACATACCTCTAAATTTGTTACTGACTGAGGGCTTTTTCAACTTCCATATCCTTCTCCATGTTGCCATCTGCTGCCGAGTTTGTCTAGCCCTAACTACTAGGTTATGTTGGGAGGTGCATTCCTCACCAAGGAGGGATTTTGTGTTTATAACTGTCACTCTATCTCCATATGCTTGCTAGTCGGTGAAGGGAAGAACTCGTATGACTGGCAACATATCAATGGATATTTACATCTCATGTGATTTTTGTCCGAAAAGAAGACGTAGGGCAGATGTTATACAACTACCTTACGTCTTCCAAATAAGTATAAGAAAATAAATAGGGATGGACAAATGAAACCGTCTTTCTTGTTTATTATTATAGTAAATAAAGAAATCATTATTATAATAAAACTCCGGATGAACAAAAAACCGTGGAGTGCTTGACATCTTAAGAAAAAGTCGGCAGATTTTCAATCAATCAACTTTCTTTAATTTCTCTCTCTTTCTCTTCCCCCTCTCTCTCCCTCCCTCTCTCTCTCTCTCTCTCTCTCTCTGAGTAAAGAACAAAAGGACAGGTTCTATGAGGAACTTTTTACAGACATCTTCAGGATCTCATCATCCTGGCAGGTGATATCAATGGACATGTGGGACAGTATCAGGATGGATTCAGTGGAGTTCACGGCACCTATGGTTATGACTCAAGGGTGTGAGGCTCCTGGAATTCTGTAATGCGAATGAACTAACCATTTGCAACACACATTTCAGGAAACTGGTTAGCTATCTGATCTCATATCGATCAGGCGGGCACATAAGCCAAATTGATTACTTACTAGAAAAACGGACTCTAATAAATACTAAGACCTTCCCTGGGGAAGAATGCACTGCCCAACACAAGTTAGTTATTAGTGGTATCAGAATATACACCAGACAGAACAATATACGGAGGAAAATATAGAGACAGGGTTTGGAAGCTAAAGGACCTTTTGGTTAAATATAGGTTAAGAAAGGTCCTACTGGATGCATATGATGAGATGGGAGACCAAGTTAGATATATATGTCACTAGCAGTAGTACCCGGCATTGCATGGGATAAGGTATTTTGGAACGCGGGCCACCAACAGACCTAATCATGGAAAAACTGCATGCCTGGACAATATGTAAAGAAAATAAACCGAATACTCTGATGGCTCAATAATCTTTAAGGTTTTCCTCAATGAAGCAGGAAAAATGCAGGTTTTCACCCAATGCGGGCCCTAGGGGATCAAGAAAATGATTTTTTTTGTGTGCATAATATGCCTTGAAATTTCGGGGAAATCGGCTAGATGTAACGCCTCTAAAAAGCTGAAAAAAATGAAGTTTTTCACCTAATGCGGGCCCTAGTCATAAAAAAGTTGGATTTTCTTTGCTCACTGTATGAAGAAGAGACTGAATAATACATAGTTACAATTTCAAGGAAATTGGTCTGACGTAACGCCTAAAAAAAAGCTGAAAAAACGCAGTGGGATCAAAAAGTTGAATTTTTTTATGTGTAATAAACATATAAAGTTTGAAAAAAATTGGTTGGGTACTTCTCGAGTTTTCGGGATTCAAACTTACAGACACACACGCACACAGACAGACATCCTCAGTTTTATATATATAGATAAATGACAACTGGAAATTCTTGTGTGACAAGCTTTTGTGAACTTCTGATGAGACTTGTGATTGGAGTAAAGTACCAGACAGAAGGTGATCTGATGGTGGTGCAGTGGATAGAGTCATTAAAACCAAGAGACAGACATGGAAAGACTGGAAAAATTGCGGTAGCAGAGACCGTTATCAGGTAACTAAGAGAGAAACTAGATGACAGTTATGCACAGCTTGGAGAGAGGCTGAAAAAAGAAGTTTACCAATGTCTTGTGACATGAGGATCAGGGACGTAAAGTGTTCCGTATTTCAAAACAGTGTAAATCGGGATGTCGTTGGGGAGGAATGTGTTAGAATCGACACTGGGGCATTTAGCATTTGGAATCAAAAGAAAGGAGCCTGGAAATGTTACTATGAGAGATTAATGAATGTGAGGGGAGGAGCAGAGACTACCCCCAACTTACCCAACAGAATGACCAGCTATTGAAGTTGACAGTTATAGGGTTAAAGAAGCAATCAAAAAGATAAAGAATGGTAAAGCTATAGGACTGTCAGATGCTAAAAGCATCAGGAGAAGTACGAGTCAAACTAGTAACCTACATAGTCAATCAGCTGGAGTCATACCCAATGACTGGTGTAGGGGATGCTCTAGAAATGAGCAACTATAGAGGAATAAAACTAATAGAACAAGTAATGAAAGTGACGGAAAGAATATTAGCACAACTAATTAGGGAAAAAGTCAAATTAGATTTAATGCAGTTTGGTTTCATGTCTGGGAAAAGTATTATACTCTTTCTAGTCAGTTAACTATAAGAGAAGTTCCTAGCCAAGAATAATCTGCTATATTTAGCTTTTGTTGATCTAGAAAATGCATTTGACAGAGTACCTTGATCTATTATCTGGTGGTCCTTAAGGAAATTAGTTGTAGGCTTGTGAGAGCAGTGCAAGCCATGTACAGAAGAACTGTTAGTAAAGTGAGAATAGGAAGTGAGTTTAGTGAGAAATTCAAGGGACAGGTAGGAGTTCATTAAGGTTTGGTCCTTAGCTCACTGCTGTTCATCATAGTTCTCCAGGCCATAACGGAGGAGTTTAAAACTAGCTATCCATGGGAACTTCTCTATGTGGATGATTTGGTCCTTATAGCTGAATCCATAAAAGAACTAGAGAATAAGTTGCAACTATGGAAACAGAATTTGGAATCAAAAAGTTTGAAAGTAAATTTAGCCAAAACTAAATTGCTAGTAAGTAGGAAAGAAGATAGGACATTGATTCGTTCAGGGAAGTGGCCCTGCTCAATATGGGAAGTAGGCATAAACTCTGTGTGATGTACATGATGTAAATCTTGGGTACTCAAGAGATGTAGTAGGATAATGGGTAGATTAACAGGAAGGCAAGACTTTGTATGCACAGAGGTAATCGAGGGGAAGTGTATCAGTGATATAAACCCTTTTCAATCACATGAAGGACCCATAGAAGTGGTTGATAGCTTCAACTATCTATGTGACTTCATTAGCAGCGGAGGAGGGTGTTTTGGGAGTATAATAGCTTGGATAGGATGGAAGAAGTTTAGAGAGCTACTCCTACTGTTGACAACAAAAGGCTTCTCCCCATGTACAAAATAATGAGTTTGACACCTGCGTGCAAAGTGCGATGTTGCATGGTAGTCAAACTTGGGCAGAGGACGTGTAGACTGGAGAGAAATGAAATAACCATGTTTCATTGGATGTGCAATGTAAATGTGAGAGAAAAGTAGAACTTTGATTAACTGATAGAGAAACTAGGTTTAAGAGGAATCCGAAGTGGAGTGCAAGAGAGAAGACTGCATTGGTACGGACATGTAATGTGTGTAATGGAATGAAACCGCGGTAGAGGTAGACCAAGGAAGACCTATGCAGAGGTGGTGAGAGCTGATTTCAAGTTGCTGAAACTCACAGAGGAGATGAAGAAGGAATGCAGTGTGTTGAGAGATGTTGTACTGAAAAAGACCCATTCAATCTATGCAAGTATGGGAAAGCAGACGTAAAAACAATGATGATGATATGCATGATAGGACTGGGAGGCCTTATTAAAATACTCAAGAAACCAATGAGATGAAACTTCATGACGGGTCTGCTAAACCAAATATGTGTGAACTGTAAATTTCATTTTTCATTTCATCTACAGTGTGGGCTTCGGGCAATCCACTGATGATCTGAGGTGGTCATCATTATATGTGACAATCATGAAGTAGAGAGACTGAGTGACAAAGGTTGGAGATCACTCTCTAAATGGTCAATCAGCAGAGTTGTTAACCCTTTAGCATTCAAACCGGCCATATCTGGCCAGAATTCTCTCATCTCTTTCTGTTCAAACCAGCCGTAACTGGCTGCTCATACCTATATTAAGGTATTGTTCTCAAAATAAGTGACATCAAAATCTCATAGAGTTGATATTCATAGATGATTATGTAAAATAAAGCCTTTACTGTGAAAATACAGTAGTAACTATTCAATAATGTAAATGCTAAAGGGTTAAAGCATAACTCAAAATGCTTTACAGTGTTTGTTCCAGGCTTTGTGTGCTTTGAGTTCAAATCCTACCAAGGTTAATTCCTCTTTCATGCTCTCAGGGTCGATAAAATAAACTAGTGCAATCAATTAGTGAATCTGATCTAGTTGCCTACACCATCCTCTCTTCCAAAATATGTTGTGGCAACTACAAGAAGTCTATATCTTACACAACTTTTCCATGGCTCTTTACCATATTTCTAATGGCATACACTATTTCAATTAAGAAATAAAGAATTTGGTGGAATTTACTAAAATTATTATTTCATTATTAAGATGTTATATGTAACATGAACAATTAAAGCTAGTGTAGGTATGTAGGCTAGTGGTGTTGGATTTAGGATCATAATGTTGTCTTTTTATGATAATACTAGAGCCCTATCATTTCATTTGTGATAAAATTATTGTTTCACAGAGCCAGAGCCAGGTTTGACTGTGTTTTGATCATGTTGATAGGAAAAGGCTTAATGGGGTTCTCTTCTCTTTCAGTCTATTCAAGCAGATCCTCCAACCAACAAGAATCTCTCCAATTTGGTCATACAGCTGCTGCAGTTTCAAGAAGATGCATTTGGGAAACAAGAAGTTAATCCAGCTCTCACTAAACTTCCTGTAAGTAGTTTTTGACTTAGTCTTTCTATATTATGAATGAAGGTATGTGGTTTAACGGATCATAAGGCTATAGGTTTGATTTCTGGAGAGGGCAATGTGTTTTTGTTCTTGAGCAACATCATCATCATCATCATCATCATCATCATTTTACGTCCGCTTTTCCCTGCTTGCAAGGGTGGGACGGGTCTTATTCAGCACAGCATCTCTCCACTCGTCACGGTCCCTCGTCATCTCCACCGTGAGCTTCAATGATCTGAGGTCTGTTCTCACCACCTCCGCCCATGTTTTTCGTGGTCTACCTCTACCACGTCTTCCTTCAACTGGCATTTCCTGGCACTTCTTCACCCATCGGTCATCCTCCATGCGCATCACATGTCCATACCACCTCAGTCTCCTCTCCCGTACACTACATTCTATCCCTCTCAGACACAGTTTCTCTCTCAACACATTTATGCTGGGTCGTTCACGCACATTTACACTGCACATCCAACGGAGCATGCTTGCCTCATTTCTCTCCAGCCGTCGCATATCTTCTGCGGTAGCTGCCCATGTCTCACTACCATGCAGCATCGCGCTCCTCACACAGGCATCATACAACCGGCCTTTCGTACGCAGGGAGAAACCCTTCTTTGTCAACAGAGGAAGCAGCTCCCTAAACTTCTTCCAACCCGTCCTTATTCTAGATACTATGGCCTCGGAACACCCTCCTCCCATGCTAATCTGATCTCCTAGGTACCGGAAGCTATCCACCACTTCTATAGCGCCCTCTCGCATTTGAAAAATGTGTCTATCAGTGCGACTTCTACTGTCTAATTTCCCTGTACATCTACTGCATACATATTTCTCCCTACCTGTTAGTTTGCCTGCTATCCCGCTACATCTCTTGTGTACCCAGGACCTACATTGTGTGCATTTTATAGAATTTATGCCAGTTCCTTTTCTGCATATCGAACATGGCCATTTCCCTGACGGAATCAGGGTTTTGTCCTCTTTTCTACTCATCAACACTTTTGTCTTAGCTACATGTTGCTTTTCATATGATTGTGTTCCTATCATTAAAGCACTCAAGAAACCTCTGAGATACAACCTTGTAGTAGGGTAGCTAAACTTGTATATGTGAGAGCTATAAATTTTATATTTTTCTAGACTTTGTGGAAAGTTCTTATTAAAGAAAATATTTAAAGTGTCATTGGCATATGTGTATTTTTGTTTTTGAATATTTAAACCTTAAAAGTAAAAAGATATTTTAAATACATACATACAAATGATGTATATATGTATTCATTCTTTTACTGGTTTCAGTTATTAGATTATGGCCATGCTGGAGCATCAACTTGAATAGATTTAGTTGATTATATTGACCCCAGTACTTATATTATTTTCAAGTCCATTTTATATTTTATCAATCCCTTTTTGTTATGCTACTAAATTGGGGACCCAGACACTCCCACACGCCCATCCATATATATATAATCCTTACTCTAGTTTCAGGCTATGACAACCTGTTTAACTCATGTCAGCATGGAAAATGGATATTCCCCTTCCTCATCCAACAAATGCTAGTGTGGAAAGCTAGGACAAGCCTTACCTGATTTATCATCCCTGCCCAACTCACGCCCTCTCACACATACTCACATCCCTGGGTCTCTTTTCCTGTCTAACCAAGGCCAACACAGAAAGCCAGGCACACCACACACTTGCTTCAAGGCCACTCCGGTACTTCCTCTCCCACAGTCGGTTTTCTCCACCTCACCACCCTAGCAAATGACATATATCCTGCATCTCTCATTTATTCCAAGCCTCATCAATGCCTCCTCCAGCCTGACTGGGTACACTGAGCACTCTAGTGCTTGTGCCATGATAAAAAGCATCGAGTCCATCCAGTGGTAGTGTTGAAGTCATGATATCATGATCCTTGTACATGCTGTAAAGTGGTT
Organism: Eledone cirrhosa; assembly: GCA_964016885.1. Lineage (NCBI taxonomy): Eukaryota > Metazoa > Mollusca > Cephalopoda > Octopoda > Eledonidae > Eledone > Eledone cirrhosa. The sequence continues at coordinate 51,197,679 of OZ024743.1, read as the reverse complement.
GGCGTTAAGGGCATCAAGCCATAGAAACTACGCAAAAAAATATGCATACAGGCAGGACATAGTCACCTGACGAATTTAACTTCAGTACATGACAAGCTCTCTACCCCATGTTGGCTTGGAAAATAGACATAAGGTGGTGTATGTGTGTATCATCATCATCATCATCATCATTTTACGTCCGCTTTTCCCTGCTTGCAAGGGTGGGACAGGAACTGATTCTGCCTGGATTTCTACAGCTGGATGCCCTTCCTAACACCAACCTCATTTTACAGTGAGTGCTGGGTGCCTTTTTGCCGTGGCACCTCCACAACCACTTTGCAGTGGAATGATAGGGACTGGTGTCCCTATCATCTCATTTCTACAGCTGAGTAAACTGGAGCAATGTGAAATAAAGTGTCTTGCTCAAAGAAACAACACATCACCCGGTCTGAGAATTGAACTCACAACCTTTCGATTGCAAGGCCAATGCTCTAATATATATATATATATATATATATATATATATATATATATATATATATATATATATATATATATAGAAATCAGGAAAGAAGATTGACGTGGTGTTTGCTCCAGCAGTGGGGGAGGGTGCTCTGAAAGTACAGTAGCTAGAGTCAGAACTGGGTGGAAAAAGTTCAGAGAGCTTATACCACTATTAGCCGCTAGAGGGTTCTCCCTAAAAATGAAAGGCAGGTTATACGATGCCTGCATACGAACAGCAATGCTGCATGGCAGTGAGACCTGGGCATTGTGTGCAGAGGATATACGCAGACTAGAGAGGAACGAAGCTTGCATGCTCCGCTGGATGTGCAATAGTAATATACGTGAACGGCAAAGCATAAACGAACTAAAGAAAAAATTAGAAATAAGAGGGATCAGATGTTGTTTACTCGAGAGAAGGCTACGTTGGTACGGTCACATGATGCGCATGAAGGACGATAGCTGTATAACAAAGTGCAGGGCAATAAAGATAGACGGTAGCCACGGAGTAGGCAGACCCAGAAAAACATGGGACGAGCTGATAAATTCCGACCTCACACGCTTACACCTCTCCAAGACAATGTCACTGGACCGAGACCTTTGGCGGTACTCAGTAATAGAGAAGACCCGCCTTACCTAAATACAAAGTAAAAACCTACTACAGTCAGTAGGCATCTCTATCAAAACACACCCCCGTCCCACCACCTCCACCTCACCCACACCGCCCCTTTCAATGTAAAGTTATGTTGGTCCCACAACATCCAGGCCGAAACAAATGAGATCATGTAGGTGTCACGACAAAAAACACACAGTCCACGCTGTAAATGTGGCCGTGTAGGCAACACGGTAAAAACCTCCCAGCCCCACACTGTAAATGTGGTTGGTGTTAGGAAGGGCATCCAGCTGTAGAAAACCCGCCAGACAGTCCACGCTGTAATGTGGCCGTGTAGGCAACACGGTAAAAACTTCCCAGCCCCACACTGTAAATGTGGTTGGTGTTAGGAAGGGCATCCAACTGTAGAAAACCCGCCAGACAGTCCTATGCGAGCAAGACAACCACTCTTGCCTCAAGTGGGAAAACCCCCGTCCAAACCCATGCAAGCGTGGAACACGGACGCTAAACCTGATGATGATGATGATGATGATGATGAAAGAAATCAGGAAAGAAGATTGACATGGTGTTTGCAATACAAAAAAGGTTTTTAACCTCATTGCTGACAATTGTTTCTCTGAACTGGTAGGTCTAGAGATCGCTATTCGTTTGTTTTCACGTTACTCGATCGCCAATACAAAATTATAACCAGTCAGTTCTTCGGAGCATGCGAGAATGAAGAGAATATACAGGCATGAATGGAATATACAGGCTACTATATGAAGTAGTAATGGCATTCAGTTAGAACAATAACAACAATTACAACAATGCTAGTAATAAATTATTTGAGGAGACCCTGACATTACATTAGGTGGTGGGTATAGTGTATCTAAAATTTCGGCGTGTAAAACTAGCTGACATGAAGCAGAAGTATAAGTTTGGCATGTCGTAGGGTGTATTGTATCAATTTTAAAGATAAGCCGGTGTTTATCACCAATATAGGTCAAGTGGCCGTATTGTTCAGTATTTATCTGACCGACGAAGTATTTATCATTGAGTAGAATTTGTGTGGTCTACATTAGATGAGAATACAGTCTTTCTTTTCATCTTCAATAACATACATGTATGTGACAACACTGTCAAAGCTAAATAGTGGGCGAGTTAATACAGAGGTTAAGGAGGCAATATATATATATATATATTGGAATAAATGCTCTGAAATAGCGATATATATGTGAATATAGACATAGAATATTCGAAAATATTCTGTATGTTTATAATAAACATTTTGAAGACCTAATCGCTATAGAATAGAATACGTCACGTATTACAATTAGATTCTCGATAAAAGCAAGGGAAGTAATCTACGCGTTTCATTCTTGTTAGAAATCATCAGGACTACATATCCAGTGCTTTTATCGAGAATGACACAGCTAGAGACTTATAGAATACTTAGCTGTGTACAGGAACTGGTTTGAAAGAGCGGTTGCCGGTCCGGCAGAAATTAGAAATTGGAATAAATGCTCTGAAATAGCGATATATATGTGAATATAGACATAGAATATTCGAAAATATTCTGTATGTTTATAATAAACATTTTGAAGACCTAATCGCTATAGAATAGAATACGTCACGTATTACAATTAGATTCTCGATAAAAGCAAGGGAAGTAATCTACGCGTTTCATTCTTGTTAGAAATCATCAGGACTACATATCCAGTGCTTTTATCGAGAATGACACAGCTAGAGACTTATAGAATACTTAGCTGTGTACAGGAACTGGTTTGAAAGAGCGGTTGCCGGTCCGGCAGAAATTAGAAATTGGAATAAATGCTCTGAAATAGCGATATATATGTGAATATAGACATAGAATATTCGAAAATATTCTGTATGTTTATAATAAACATTTTGAAGACCTAATCGCTATAGAATAGAATACGTCACGTATTACAATTAGATTCTCGATAAAAGCAAGGGAAGTAATCTACGCGTTTCATTCTTGTTAGAAATCATCAGGACTACATATCCAGTGCTTTTATCGAGAATGACACAGCTTATAAACATACAGAATATTTTCGAATATTCTATGTCTATATTCACATATATATCGCTATTTCAGAGCATTTATTCCAATTTCTAATTTCTGCCGGACTAGCACTACCATTTTATGGGCAAAATGTATTTTATTGTGGCACCAGCACTAGGGCAATTGTATGTTCTCTGCCATGCAGTGATGGGAGTGGGATATATACATAGATAAATAATGTATATATATATATATATATATATACATATATATATATCATCACCATCGTTTAACATCCATCATCCTCGCTAACATGCGTTAGACGGGTTTGTCCCACTTGAAGCAAGATTGGTCGGATGACCGTGTCTCGCTCGTATAGAATTGTTTCTGGTTGGTTTTCTACGTCTGGATGCTCTTCCTAACACCAACCACATTTACAGTGTTGACTGGGTGCTTTTTATCGTGTCACATACACGACCATTTTACAGCGTGGACTGGGTGTTTTTTATCGTGTCACATACATGACCACTTTACAGCGTGGACTGGGTGCTTTTTATCGTGTCACATACACGACCACTTTACAGCGTGGATTGGATGTTCTGTGGCACCAACATAACTTTACAGAGAAAGGGTGGTATGGGAGGATGGAGTAGGGGCTGTAGGGTGGGGTGTATATTGGGTTATGAGGTGCCTACTGACTGTAGGTTTGAGTTCGTACGTAAGGGTCTACCTACTCCGTAACTTCCATCAATTTTGATTGCCCTTCACTTTTTTATACAGCTGTTGTCCTTCATTTGCGTCTCATGACAATACCAACGTGATCTTTCGAGTAAACTACATCTGATCCCTCTCCCTCTTATTCCTAATTTCTCACTTAATTCGTTTACGTTTTGCCATTCACGTATATTACTATTACACGTCCATCGGAGCATGCATGCTTCGTTCCTTTCCAATCTTTGCAGATCCTCTGCACACAATGGCCAGGTCTCACTGCCATGTAACATTGCTGTTCGTGATAGCTTGCTTGTGATCACTACATCTTTTATGTACCCATAGTTTGCATTTGGAGCATAGAATGGAATTTCTACCTACTCCTTTCCTACACACTGAGCATGGCCATTTCCCAGAGGGCACCTGTGCCCCATTTTCCTTTTTACATACTAGAACTTTAGTCTTAGACAAATTAACTTTAAGATCTTTTGATTATAAATATATATATATATATATATATTTGTTTTCTTCATTGTAGATGAAGTGTTTCCTGGACTTTAAACCAGGTGGGTCTCTGTGTCATATCTTTGCTGCTGTTTACAAATATAAAAGTGACCAAGGATGGTAAGTATTGTGTTACTCTTTTACATTCTCTAGCAATCTTAATATTTATTTTTGTGTTATATGCCCACACACATAGCATCATCATCATCATTATCATCATTTTACATCAGCTTTTCCATGCTTATACCATGACAAAAAAGCACCCAGTCCGCCCTGTTTGGTGCTTGTCTTGGTACCATGAAAAAAGCTTCTGGTACATTCTGTAATGTGGTTGGCGTTAGGAAGGGCATCCAACCATAGAAAATCAAGCAAAAAACAGATCTGTATGAACAAGATGCCCTTCCTAAGTACAAACCACGCTTGTTTCTGTGTATATATAGACCTTGCTCAATTAAACCTCACAAAGATGACACAGGATCGAGATCTCTAGCATGATGCTATACTGCAGACGATCTTCACCTTCATCCCTCCATATGTACAAATGAAAAATAAACATGCAGGGGACACACTAGCCTGCAGTAGCTCTCTTTTCCCTGTCACCTAAATATCCTATGTATCTAATTGATGTTGGGCTCACTTACCTGTCTCCCCACCCACCCTAATACACTTCACCTGCTCAGCCCATGAAAGCAGGACATGCTTGACATCTGGCCTCCCACAATGCTGTGCTGTGGCAAATAACAGAAAGTTCACACTGTACGCTGATCTGGCACCACAACAAAAGCACCCAGTCTGCACTGTAAATTGGTTGTGTTGGTGACACAACAAAAAGCAGCTAGTTCACCCTGTAAGGTGGTTGTTTTCGTGCCACAATAAAAAGCACCCAGTCCACACTAACGTGGTTGGTGTTAGGAAGGGCATCCAGCCATAGAAACCAAGCAAAAATACAGATCCTTATGAGCAAAACTTGTTTCATAACAGGACAACCTATCTAATTCATGCAAGCATGGAAGATAGACATTAAACAATGAGGATGATGATGATATATATATTTATCTGACGAAGGACTAGCGTCCGAAACGTTAAGACCCTCTTCCTGCTATTTCAAGCGTTAACCTAATATATTCCTTCCATATACTGTGCCGATTGTGTTGTTATTTCTGTTTACCTTTTACATATATATATATATATGATGGCTGCAACTCGATTTCGAGTAATGCCATCGCTTGATACTTAAGTATGAGCATCACAGATGTAGTTTCCTAGTCCTGCTAGGGACTTGCCTCTAGCCAGCATTGCTATGCATCGCAAAAAAATGTCACATATCAATCGATGCCTGTGCTTGAAGCTTTTTTAAGTGAGGAAAGGCTTTGCACAGAGCCAATCCCACTCTCTGAACATTGAATACATTTACCCAAAAAGAAGAACTGGTCTACATCATTGGATGCAAACGAAGTCGCAGGTTTTACATCAGAGTGACCTTCTAGAGAGATGTCTTAATGCTCTCGCTCCACAAAAATAAATAATACTTTATTGGATGACAGTTGACTCACCTGAGTTCCTCCACCCCTTTGACGGGTTTTGTATTTCATCCTACAGGGTATCCAATATCACCCTCCTCACCAAGCAAGTTTGGTGGGGTTGCCGGTTTAGTTGCTGACGACCCGACCATGCACAGGTTGTACTGGGTTACATGTTACCAGTAGCTCTGAAGAGCGACCTGACATAAATATATATATATATACACACACACACACACGCACAGACGCTATTTATAAAACTAATCTCTGAATTTCCTCAGTGCATCATCATCATCACCATCATCATCATTTTACGTCCACCTTTCCCTGCTGGCAAGGATGGGACAGGAACTGATTCTGGCTTGATTTCTACAGCTCGATGCCCTTCCTAACACCAACCTCATTTACAGTGAGTACTGGGTGCTTTTTTGCCGTGGCACCTCCACGACCACTTTGCAGTGGAATGATAAGGGCCCCAGTCCCTATCATCTCATTTCTACAGCTGAGTAAACTGGAGCAATGTGGAATAAAGTGTCTTGCTCAAGGAAACAAATGATATAAAATATATAATCAAGATTGGGAACAAATCCTGGCAACATCTTAAGTGCAGACACAAATGCGGATCATGTTCTGGTGTTTACTTTTGCACAATATTGCTTACTTGCAGAAATGTATATTTGTCGTTCTATCTGTATGTAGCATGTATTCTTATTGTATTATAAGTGGAGAAAAACATAGATATTTTCAATATTTTCTCTTTCTAGGAGACGCTTCGACTTTCAGTCACCATCTCGCGTTGACAGGAATGTTGAAATGTTTATGCAGATTGAGAAATCACTTGTACAGAATAAGTGCCTGATTTTGCCCATCATCTATATCCGACCTGAAGTTGATAAATGCCTTATACCCAAGTTGAAAGACATTATCAAAAGGCACCAAGGAGCTATAAGTGATAACCCTGACGATGCCACCCATATTGTACATCCATTATCTGGTCACACAGGTTTGGATGGTAAGTTAGAAAATGTCTTAGTCTTTTGTTTTGAATTATGACATAACAATATTTAATCCTTGTCTACAGATTCATCATTATCACATCTTTTTTCCCGTGTTGACATGAGTTAGACAAGACTTTGAAGCAGTATTTTATTCTTAAAATGCCTTTCCTAAAGCTAACCCTCACTTCATTTAAAGTATTTTCATCATCATTCTTCAAATGCAATATCATTTAGCCCTAGTCATTGTTCAACAGCAGTAGCAGATAGCCACAATACACCTCCACTCATTGCAGCTTTCATAATCAGTTATGGTCCCTTTGTCAGGAAATTAGTCCTGGCCATCAGTGGGATTAAATTCGCTATGCAAAATTTGAACTCAAAACGCAATGGTGTCTCTTTCGACATTCCAACATCACCAATCCAACACCATGGACTGGTACTTTATTTTATTAACCCTGGAATAATGAAAGGCAAAGTTGACCAGATATTTTAACTCTACTAGTTCACCACTCATGGAGCTTGTTCTACTGATTTTCATCTGTTGAACTGCTAAGGTGTGAAGCATAAACAAATGATGCCATTAAAAAAAACAAAAAACAATGTCAATACATATACAGAAACAAATACACACACTTATGTATGACAGGCTTCCACACAGTTTCCATTTCCAAATTCTCTCAAAAGGCATTGTTTGGTCCAAGTTTATAGTAGAAAATGCTTGCCTAAGACCACACAGCCATGACATATTAGTTTTCTAATGTCTTCTATTTACTTACAAGATATTTTCTATGTTCTTCAGATGAGTGGTTCCGCCCAGTAATGAAGAGAGATCGCCATTGTATAGTTCACTGGTGGTTTTATCCTGATAGGTAAGTTATCAACATTTCTTAGCATTTATCTGAATACATGCCTGTAACATTAGTTACTAAAATTCAAGATGAGTTGAACTGACTTCACAGCATCATGAAGAGAGGCCACCTATAATAGACATTTGATGCAGATATTGTCATCCAGTCATGATTCCAGTAGCAGACACCATATATGTGATGGCCAAACCTCATCTTATGATCTGACTTTATTGTCACACTCCGCCTTTTCAGATGTCTGCCTCGCTGTTTACACCAACCTGGGAGGAGCTCTGGTGTGACTGTTTCATGGATGAGTTTATCTTGTGGACAGCAGAGCGTATGACCAAACCAATGGAGGCATCTAGTTGTTGTTGGAAGGAATTGATCTGATAGTAACGACAAATTTGAGTTTGGCACAAAATCCAATGCGTGAACTTGGAGGTTTCAATGAAAGCAAAAATGGTCAAGAACTCTCATTGGTCATATTTCGCAGCCATAGAGGAGGATGGTGCGAACAGGCGCTTGTTAAATGTGGATTTTTGTGGTCAGATGACTTACTGAAATTGACCAGAGTTGGCTTTATTTATATATATATATATATATATATATATATATATATATATATAAACATGAGAAGAAAGAAGAATACTCCGTGGTTTGCACATGGGTTACATATAAAAATAGTCCTTCGTCAGTGATTTTCCAACCATCATTGGTATTTCATCGCATTAAAAATCAGATACCTCAGGTTGGTGCGAGCAATAACTAAAAAAAAGTTATTGGGACCAGTAAGCGCGTAAAGCGAGGGGGACAAGTGAACAACATAGAAGGATAAAAACAAACCAAAGAAAGGAAATAAACAAGCAACATGGTAGTCCTGGTCAGCATAAGCTGGGTGGATTTCATGAGCGAAAGGTACAGACGTCCGACGTGAGTGAAATGTAAGCAAGAAGAGGCTCACTGTTAGCCAAATGGGAGGAAGTGAGAAGGGGAGAAACAGAGAGTGAGTGAGTGGAAGTGCGAGGAAGCGGTCAGTCGAGAGAAAGTGTAACTGACAGAGGGGGCGAAAGAAGGTGAGAGAAACAGAGAGAGCGGGGAAGCAGTAAGAGAGAAACAGACAAACGCAGCCAAGGTAAATATATATAAAAAACATGAGAAGAAAGAAGAATACTGTGTGGTTTGCACATGGGTTACATATGATAAAAATAGTCCTTCGTCACTGATTTTCCAACCATCATTGGTATTTCATCGCATTAAAAATCAGATACCTCAGGTTGGTGCGAGCAATAAGTAAAAAAAAGTTATTGGGACCAGTAATTGCGTAAAGCGAGGGGGACAAGTGAACAACATAGAAGGATAAAAAGAAACCAAAGAAAGGAAATAAACAAGCAACATGGTAGTCCTGGTCAGCATAAGCTGGGTGGATTTCATGAGCGAAAGGTACAGACGTCCGACATACATATATATATATATACACACATACACACGTGTGTGTATACAAGTGTATAATTACACATATCTGCTGCTATTCTCGATGGAGTGCTGTATATAACATTTGTGTATCGTTTCTCTCCATAGTTATGATACCTGGGTGACTGAAGTCAACATTGAACAAGATCCTGAAGCTCCCTATTGTCCAAGTGGTCCTTGGGAAGTAAGTATCTATCTGAATGTGTGTGTCCATGTGTCCCTAACATGTATGTGCCTGTGTGTGTGTGTGTGTGTGTGTGTGTGTGGCCTTAGCATATCTTTGTGTGTATGTGAGGCCTTGGCATATCTGTGCTTAGCATTATATCTGTTTTGTGTGTGTGACCTGACGTGTGTGTGGGAGTCTGACATGTCTAAATGTTTATGGGTTTGACATATATATATGTATATATACATGGCTTAGTGGTTAGAGCATTGGGCTTGCAATTGAATGGTTGTGAGTTCAATTCTCGGACCAGGTGATGTGTTGTTTCCTTGAGCAAGACACTTTATTTCACATTGCTCCAGTTTACTCAGCTGTAGAAATGAGATGATAGGGACTGGGGTCCCTATCATTCCACTGCAAAGTGGTCGTGGCGGTGCCACGGCAAAAAAGTACCCAGCCCACACTGTAAATGAAGTTGGTGTTAGGAAGGGCATCCAGCTGTAGATATCAAGCCAGAATCGGTTCCCGTCCCATACTTGCAAGCAGGGAAGAGCGGATGTAAAATGATGATGATATGTGTGACCTGACGTGTTTGTATGTGAGATCTAACATTAGGAAATAATTAATGTTCTTGTCTTTTAGATTAATGCACGCTGGCTTCTTGACCTTGAAGAATTCAATGAGTGGATGAATGAAGAAGATTATCTCAATGAGGATGAGGTAAGAAACTTCAGTTTTCTGAAGCCTTCCACTTATACTGTCTTTTTTTCATATTTCAACTTTAAAAAAAAAAGCTTACAGAAGGTCCAGTAAGGGTTGCTTAAAATAAATTTCAGGTATGTCCCAAGTCCCAGATTCTCATCAGGCTGGAGCTTATTTTGGTTACATTTGTGTTAAATGACAGTTTACAAGATTCCTTTCTGGATAAAGTATCTGTCCATCATAGAGATAAGGTTTTCTTGGGTGTTCTTCTCTTCAGTTTATCTTCTGATGAGGTCCACCTCCAACAGGTCCCAGAACATTCTGTGTCAGGTCTTCCTGGGTGTTCCTCTTTTCTGTCTATTCTCAGATGGGGTCCACCGCTCACTGGTATGCCTGGGGTTTTCTCTCTTCCGTCTGCCTTCTGATGTTGTCCCAACAAATTGATATCTACCTTCTACTGATCCTCCTGGAATGCTTTGTCCCAGGTCTTCTAGAGTGTTCCTCTCTTCCAGTTACCCTCTGGTGGGGATCCACTTCCTGCAGATCTTGGAATGTTCTGTGCCAGGTCTTTCTTGATTTTCTTCTTTTCCCTTTACCCTTCAGTGGGAGTTCCAACAAATAGCTGCCTTTGCATGCCTGGTATCTGAAGGGGATCTGTGATTTATATTGAACCAGCAGAAACAATGCCCTCCTTTACATGCAAATGTATGAAAACAGACTACTACATTTTTCACATGGAAATGATGCAAACTCGCACATACATAGTTGATTTTGCAGTTTATTTAATTTAATTCAACAATACAATGGTATCTTGGTTCACAAACATAATTCGTTCCTGAAGGCTGTTTGTCACCTGTAATGTTTGTAAACCATAGAGAGATATACTGTGAAAGACAAGTAGATATCACTATAGTAACTAACTACACAAGTGACGCTTTCCCACTGATATTCCAAGATTGTTGCCAACTGTTGTTGCTGGCTTGTGTGTTTGTTACTCGAGACACCATTTATCAACTGAGACGTTTTATGTTTGGAAAAATTGTTTTTGAACCAAGGTTCCACTATATATATTTTCTACTGGGCAGAACTAGACATTGCGTTATATATATATATATATATAAACACACACACACACACGAGTGAGACACGGTCACCCGACCAATCTTGCTTCAAGTGGGACAATTCCCGTCTAACCCATGCTAGCGTGGAAGATAGATGTTAAAGGATGATGATGATGATATATATATATATATATATATAACTCAATGTGGTGCTTTAATGGAATATTTATGTTAATGTAATAAAAAATGTTTCTTTGCTCAGATGGAGGGCAGCAACACTAGGAAGTCAAGACGTCGCAACATTGTTAAACTGACTGTTGATGATGTAAGTATATATGTTGAATCCACTAGATTTCTAGCTATTCATATGTTTAAATACTGTTAAATTTTAATTCTTCATCCTGTTGCCATATTTACCTGTTTTATTCCATACAATCTTGGAATATAGATATTAAAATAATTTAAAACAATTGTAATGTTATTCAATTGAAATTAAAACTTAAAGGTGTACCAATGCCACAAACGTTTTTCTATCTTTAAATAATGCTAAGTGTGCTGTGTCTGGAGCCGGAGGTGTAGTGAGAAATAATTTGGCTTCTCTCTAATGATTTTTGAGGCAAGCCAGCACACTCATGGTATATATATATATATATATATATATATATATATATATATATCTATCTATAGATCTATATATATATAGAGAGAGAGAGAGAGTTTAAATGAGTTGATAAAAACAATCATATAGAGACAAAGAATATTTTAAAGCTCAATGTATATTATAGTCCACAGCAAGATAGGTAAGAGACACTCCAGAGTTTAATCCAAGCGGTAAATCTCCAATGACAATAGTTTTAGAATATTACAGAACATATATATTAAAAGAAAGATTAACAAGGATTTAAATTAAATCATTTACTTGATTTATGACTGTTTTGTTAAAATAACTGAAATATTCCATTCCTGTTATAAGCTCATCAGGTGAACTGTCTTATCAAGTGCAGAGAAGTTCTGTTTTTTGACACAAACTGAAGGGTCTTCCCAACCCTTTGTTTGGAAAGCTTTCTACGGCTAGATGCCCTTCCTAACACCAACCACTTTACAGAGTGTACTGGGTGTTTTTATTGTGTAGATCATCATCACTAGGGAAGTAGTGATGTCATTAATATAACTAAAATGTCCTCCCAACACTTTATTTGGCAAGCATTCTACAGCTGGATGCCCTTCTTATTACCGACCACTTAACATATACTGGGTGTGTTTATCTTGTAGTTCACTAATACTCAAAAGGTTGTTGTGTCTTTGACACAACTAAAGTGTTCTCTCAACCCTTTTAGGCAGGGATTCTACAGCAGGGTGCCCTTCCTGTCGCCAACCACCCGTACGGAGTGTACAGGGGGCATTTTCATGACACCATCACTAGAGAGGTTGTTGGTCATAGAATAAACTGAAGAGCCCTCTCTGCTCAGGGGAGGGGGCAATAGGGGAGGAAGATAGGTATGAAGTTATAGATGTACGTGGGGATTTGGCAGGGCAATGAGTAAAGGGTCGAAGTGGCTGATCACTGTATGGGGGGATGTAGTGGTGAGAGGGATGTGATCAGTCGATCAATGGGGGAGCGTGAGAGAGATATATACACACACACACACATTTACATTCATATTTATATATATGTGATATTGCATGAAGCTAGTCACATCATCATCACCACCGTTTTACGTCTGTGGAAGAATGGACGTAAAACGGTGGTGATGATGATGTGACTAGCTTCATACAATATCTGTTGACCAGTTTTACTTACAAGGCATTAGTCAACCTGGGGTTATATTTTAAAGACACTTTTCTAAGGTGGCATTGCAGTAGGATAAAATACTGATACCATATAGTTGCAATATGACCTCTTAACCATACAGCCCTTCTTACACCTATGCCAAAATGCAAAATAATTAGTTAATACTAGAGACAAATATACTGATATATTAATCATGTGTTGAGAAAAATTTCCTTTGATTTTCATTTATTAATTTTCTGTTCCTTTTTGTGTCAGTTGTTTCTATCTATGGTGTTGTTTACCACCAGCATGAGAGAAGTTGTCATATACTCTGCAAAACTGAAGAGTCTTCTTTACTCTATATTGTCTCTGTTTAACCACTAACCACTTTACATAATGTACTGGGTGCATTCTCTCGTGGCACCAGCATCAAATAGGTCATGTACTGAGCAAGATTGAAGACTTCTTTTTACCCTATATTGTCCCTGATTAGCAGTCGTTTTACAGAGTGTACTGTGTGTATTCTATTGTGCTACCAGCACTAGAGATGTTGTCATGTTTGCAGCATGATTGGAGAGTTCTCTCTACCATTTAATGTCTTCATTTGATCATCAGCCACTTTACAGAGTACACTGGGTGCATAATGTAAGAATTAGATTTTATAAAATGTTATTTAAATTTGTTTTTATTTTTATATAATTTAATTTCTTTTTTCCCACCAGATTAATCCGAGTATGGACTGTGAACGCAGGGACAAAAGGGGTGACAAAAAGGGCAAAAGGAAACGTTCTCCTTCCCCGGTCATTGAAAAGAGACGTAAGAAGAGGTAAGTTCTTTGTTGCACTGCTAAATTATGGGACATAGTAAATGTAGACGTGGACATTGACACACATATATATACATATATATACATATATATATATATATATATATATATATATATACATATATATATATACACGCTTCATTAAAAATGAAAAGATGGTTTTACATTTTAAACTTTGATTTAGTGTATTACATAATGTCCATTATATACTCCACTGTACACTGTACATATATTACCAATTTTTACACAAGATGTGATGTGGTTAAGCCTGATAACACCATAGTTTGTTGATTGTAAAGATCAACTAACATTGATATTTAAACAAAAAAAGAAAAGTATATATGTGTGTGTGCGTGCAGCAGTGTGGGCTGGGTGCTTTTTCTCATGACACCGACATGTGGGAGGGTTGGGTGGGTTGCACACTATATATATATATGCTTCAGTTTCGGCTTATGCCTGTGTGAAGTTGGGTCTTCTGTATTACTGTTTAATGCCAGAGATCTCGGTCCTGTGTCATTGCCGTTGAGAGGTGCAATTGGGCAGGGTCAGCTTTTATCACCTCATCTCAAGTCTTATATTTGTATGTATACATATTAATATATGAATGTATGTATCTATATATGAATGTATCTATATATGAATGTATCTATATATGAATGTATGTATCTATATATGCATGAATGTATATATTTATATATGTATATACACACACACACACACACACAATGGGCATCCACAGTTTCACAAGGCATTGATCAACCTGAAACTATAGTAGAAGACATTTTTCCAAGGTGCCACATAGTGGGATTGAACCCCAAAACCATATGGTTGTGAAGCAGATTTCTTAACCACACAGCCATGCCTGAATGTAATAAATTACAACAATATTTCAATATGAGATGTAATTTTGACAGCAATCGTGGACAGACAGTGACCTCTGGGAAGAAGAAATCTTCCCGTGAAGACGAAGCTGATGATTTAACCAAAGATATGGATGATCCAACACCAGAACCCAACATTCAAGAAGTTTCCATATCAAAGCAGAGTGAGTAGACATGATTTTTACCCTAGATGTGTGTGTCTGTGTATGTGTTAGCATGTGTGAATCTTAAAAAATATATTTTATATCTGTTTTGTTAGTGTATTTCTAATACAACAAGAAATGATTTAAGGTAATTTCCATGCTTAACCCTTTAACATTTAAACCAGTCGTATCTGGCTAAAGTTCTCTCACTTCTTTCTGTTCAAACCGGCCATAACTGGCTGTTTATACTGACCTGAAGGTATCGTTCTTAAAATAAATAATATCAAAATCTCGTAGATTCGATATTATGTGAGATATTATGTAAGAGAAAGCTTTTACCACAAAAATACAATAATATAGAGTAATGTAAATGTTGAAGGGTTAAGCCTGGGGTTAACCTTGTATACCCTATCACAAACTTCATACTCATCATGGTTTTCTTTTGCCAAACCTTTTAGTTTCCTTTTTCAACATACAGAGATACAGTGCGCCTATTCTAATGTGGATACACACGGGAATATAGTGTACATATTCTAAACTGGATACATACAGGGGTATGGTGTACCTATTCTAAACCAGACAAACAAGGGTATCGTGTACCTATTCTAAACCAGATGCACGCAGGGATATAGTTTACCTATTCTAAATCATACAGAGATGTATGTATTCTACCTATTCTGACCCAGTCATGATAACCTCTATTGTGATGTTGCCACGATAAAATACACTCTGTATACTCTGTAAAGTGGTAGTGCTGATGCCATAAAATATACCCTGTACACTATAAAGTGGTAGTGCTGATGCCATAAAATATACCCTGTACACTATAAAGTGGTAGTGCTGATGCCATAAAATATACCCTGTACACTATAAAGTGGTAGTGCTGATGCCATAATAAAATATACCCTGTACACTATAAAGTGGTAGTGCTGATGCCATAATAAAATATACCCTGCACACTGTAAAGCGGTAGTGCTGATGCCATAATAAAATATACCCTGTACACTATAAAGTGGTAGTGCTGATGCCATAATAAAATATACCCTGCACACTGTAAAGCAGTAGTGCTGATGCCATAATAAAATATACCCTGCACACTGTAAAGTGATAGTGCTGGTGTCATAATAAAATATACCCTGCACACTGTAAAGTGATAGTGCTGGTGTCATAATAAAATATACCCTCACACTGTAAAGTGATAGTGCTGGTGTCATAATAAAATATACCGTGCACACTGTAAAGTGATAGTGCTGGAGTCATAATAAAATATACCCTCACACTGTAAAGTGATAGTGCTGGTGTCATAATAAAATATACCCTGCACACTGTAAAGTGATGGTGCTGGTGCTGTGATCAAATACACTCAGCCAACTCTGGTGTAATGAAGGACATTCAGCTATAGAAACTATGCCAAAATATGGAACACATGAGAAAGATATGGTTTCTCCAACCTTAATAGTCTGAACGGAGTAAAATGATGATGATGATAAGGACTATCTTGAATTGTTTGGAATAGAAATCATCATCATCACCGTTTTACGTCCGTTCTTCCACGCTAGCATGGGTTAGACGGGTTGTCCTGTTGTGGGCAGTGTCTGGTCGGCTGACCATGCCTTGCTCATACAGGAACTGATCTGGCTTGATTTCTACAGCTGGATGCCCTTCCTAACACCAACCTCATTTACAGTGAGTGCTGGGTGCTTTTTCGTGGCGCCTACACGTCCACTTTACAGTGTGGGCTGGGTGCTTTTTTGCCGTGGCACCTCCACGACCACCTTGCGGTGGGGGGAGGGGGGGGGGCATATTGTTTATATGCTTCAGCATGTACCCATGGGAGGTCGGGTACCCTGTATTACTGCGTGACGCCAGAAGTCACGGTCGTGTGTCATTGACTTTGAGAGGTGTAGTTGGGTAAGGTCGGCTTTTATCACCTCATCCCAAGTCATCTTGGGTCTCCCCACTCCGCGGTTTCCATCAACTTCTAGTGCTCTGCACCTTTTTATGCAGCTGTCATCCTTCATACGCATCACATGTCCATACCAGCGTAACCGCCTCTCCTGCATGCAGCATTTGATTCCTCTTATGCTCAGTCTCTCTCTCAATTCCTTTATGCTTTGTCGTTCACGTATATTACTGTTACACATCCATCGGAGCATGCAGGCTTCGTTTCTCTCTAATCTACGTAAGTCTTCCACCTTCAGCGCCCAGGTCTCACTACCATGCAACATCGCTGTTCGGATACACGCATCATACAGTCTGCCTTTCATTCTGAGGGAGAAGCCTTTTGCAGCTAGCAGTGGTAGTAGTTCCCTAAACTTCTTCCATCCCGTTCTTACCCTAGTTATTGTACTTTCTGAGCACCCACCTCCGTTGCTAATTCGGTCACCTAGGTAGCAGAAGCTGTCTACTGTTTCTACAGGGCCCTCCCAGAGATTGGTGGTACTTGTTTCCTGTGGCTGTTTGCTTGCTGTTTCAGCACAGCTGCTGCATGTGAATCCTACATTCTTAATTAAGCTTCCTGAGATCCCGCTACATCTCTTGTGTACCCATTGTTTGCATTTGGGGCAGAGAATGGAGTTCCTACCTACACCTTTCCTACATACTGAGCAAGGCCATTTCCCTGAGGGGATCTGGGTTCTGTTTTCTCGTCTACTTATAAGGACCTTAGTCTTTGTCATGTTGACTTTGAGGCCCTTTCTCTCTAGTCCCTGCTTCCAGGTTTGGAATTTATTCTCTAGTTCTACCATAGATTCAGCTATGAGTGCGAGGTCATCAGCATACAGGAGTTCCCATGGGCATCCGGTCTTAAACTCCTCCGTTATTGCCTGCAGGACTATGATGAACAGGAGAGGGCTAAGAACAGAGCCCTGGTGGACCCCAACCTGTACGCTAAATTCCTCGCTATACTCATTGCCAATCCTAACTTTGCTGACTGCTCCCCTATACATGGCTTGTACCGCTTTCACAAGCCATTCATCTACTCCTAGTTTTCTAAGAGCCCACCAGATTACTGCACGTGGAACTCTGTCAAAGGCTTTCTCAAGGTCGACAAATGCCAAGTAGAGTGGCTTACTTTTAGCTAGGTACTTTTCCTGTAATTGCCTCACAAGGAAGAGGGCATCAGTGGTGCCTTTCCCTGGTACAAACCCAAATTGCATCTCGTCTATATTCACCCGGTCCCTAATCAGCTGTGCTATAACTCTTTCTGTTACTTTCATGACCTGGTCCATCAACTTTATACCTCTATAGTTTCCTCTATCTAGTGCATCGCCTTTACCTTTGTAGCAGTTGACAATGATGCTACTGCACCAATCTTTTGGTATGGCCCCCTCTAGTATTACCTGGTTAACGATACGTGTGGTTATAGTGTGACCTACAGACCCAGATGCCTTCAGCATCTCGGCAGCTATACCCGATGGACCGGTTGCCTTCCCCATCTTCATATCTCTGATTGCCTTACTTACTACGCTGCCGCTGACTTGTACTGCTGGTCCCTCTATAGGGTCTACGTGGGTTAGGGTCTCTTCTTCCCATGCATTCTCCTCATTTAGTAATCTATCATAATGACTCTTCCATGCATCTTTCTTCTCAGCACTTGTGAGGGCAAGCTCACCTTTATCATTCCGGATACACTTCTCTCCAATGACATCACAACTATCTCTGACACACTGCCTCGCAATCTTGAATACCTCCTGTTTCTGGTCCTCACGTTGTAAAACATGCTTGAATTTTCTATCCTCTGCTTCCCTCCTAGCTAAGTATACTTGTCGCCTAGCTTCCCTCTTGGTCTCTATGTAATGTACCCTGCTCCCCCCGTTCTTCCATTCTTTCCATGCCTGTCTCTTGGCCTTGACTGCTTCATCTACCTTATTGTTCCACCACCAAGTCACTCTCCTCCTGCTTGAGGTCTTACTCCAGCCACAAACCTCATCCGTCGCCTCTAGTAAGTTATTTTTTAGGAACTCAGTTCTCTTCTACGTTAAATGTCTCTATCTGTTCTTCTTTACTGTCGTAGGCGTTGAGTAAAATATCTTTAAATCTGTTACTGGTTGAGGGGACTTTCAGCTTCCAGATCTTTCTTCTCCAGGTTGGCCTCTGTTTCAGGGCTCGTCTAGTTCTGACCGTGAGGTCGCTGACAACTAAGCTATGTTGGGATGTACATTCCTCACTAGGGAAGGCTTTTGTGTTTACGACCGTCCATCTGTCACGTCCTCTGATGAGGATAAAATCTAACTGACTAGAGTGCTCCCCTGATCTATAGGTGATCAGGTGGTTGTCGGGTTTTTTAAAGTTTGTGTTACATATCGACATGTCATTGGCGTCGCAGAATTCTAGAAGTCTGAATCCTTTCTCATTCCTTGTGCCAACTCCATGGCCTCCATGTACTCTATTGAAGCCGTCACAGTGTTTACCTACGTGTCCGTTAAAATCTCCTGCAATGATTAGGAAGTCCTTGTCGTCTGTTAGAGCAGTAGTGTGTATTAGGGACTCGTAAAACCTATCCTTAAGTTCGTCTGGCAGCCCCGATTGGGGTGCGTAAGCTGATATTATTGTGGTAATTGTCTTATTCAGGACTAGTCTGAGTTTAATGATTCTTGCATTTACCCTGTACACTGAGATTACTTTATCTACCCACTTGTCAGCTAATAGTATACCTACACCACCCATCCCATCGTCATTTCCCACTCAGAAAAATTTGTAGCACTGGCTTTTTCCTACAAGGACTCTAGCAGACCCTCCTCTCCATCTAGTCTCTTGCACACATCAACTTCCTTTCGCTCTAGCATTTCTACGATTTCTCCTGCTCTTCCTTTCATTGAGCCTACATTGATGGTACCAACTCGGAGTTTTGGGCATTTGTCGACACTCGTAGGGGAGGGTCTCTGGGAAATATATTCTGTTTGTTTCTTGAGAATATTTGAATAATTATTTGATGTTGATTTAAAACACATCGCTATTTATTTTTGATGCAGCTACCACATCTAGAAGCTCAAAAGATAGTGAATTACAACCAATCAAAGGGGGCACTTATATTGATCTGGATGAAGAACAAGGAGATAAGGTGAATGTATGTTGAACTTTGGTGTCATTTAATTTCAATCTGATCTAATCTTAAATTTCTGGTCACCTCACTGACTCTAAATCTTCTTGGTTTTTCATAGTATGAACGAGAAGATAGTAAGGGCTCGTGTACCACATCTCCAGCCCCTGATGATGCTGCAAAGAAAGAAAAGAAGGAAGAATCTGAAGACAATGTGACAGAACAGACCCATCAGATTATTATTCCTAGCTATGCTGCATGGTTTGATTATAACAGTATCCATGCCATTGAGAGACGTGCTCTTCCAGAGTTCTTTAATGGAAAGAATAAATCCAAGAGTCCAGAAATGTATGTAAATGTATTACATTGAATCTTCTGTATTGTCACATCTCATTGTCACATTACATCACATTGTCACATTACATTCCATCTCTCATACTGTCACACTACATTATATTTCATCTCTCATATTGTTAATTTATGTTACATTTGGTTTCTCATATTATCATGGCAGCACCCCTATGACCCAGTCAAGAGTTAAGTGCTCTAGGAATGAATTACTAGTTTTGCACCATTTCAAATTTACATGGTTTCACATGACATCTGTATTTTTAAGTGGTGAACTGGCAAAATAGAGTGTAAGATTAAATGTTTTAGTAGTGTTTCAGTTCTCTGTTCTGTGAGTTCAAGCCCTACTGAAGTCATCTATGGTTTTTATTCTTTTGGGATCAATCTAAAAATAAAATACCAGTCCAAAGGAGATGGATTTGTGGGATTGTTAAAGAGTTGGGCAGGAAGCTTTGCAGTATCTGCATTCTGAATTCAAATCTAGTTTCCTTCTTCTAGGAGTTGTGACCAGAAGGTAGTATCACCAATGAAATATGGTTTTCCTGTTTTAATGATTGGCTCCTTTTTTTTTCTGCATTAACCCTTTAGCATTCACATTGAATTGTCAAATGTCATGTTCATCTATTCGCATTATTTTCACTTAATTATACTCAAGAGGGTTATCAATTTTATTTGTTTGTAATTACTTTAATTTTCTATGTGCAGACTTGAAATTTTGTCAGTAGATGTTTAAATAACTATAATTTACAATTATATATTTTTACCTGATTTTCTTTGTTAAATTTGACTTTTATGGGCAAGTGAAATTAATTAACAGGTGTAAAAGTAATAACTTTATGGATAAACACAAAAATTTAAACTTTATCTGCCTTATCTGTTAGATTTGTTGCAAAAAAATCCAATAATGACCTAGATGCTGATTTCCATCAATTCTAGCAGTTTTCTGAACAGGTGAATTAATTAAAAATGCAGGTGTAATCAGTACACGGTTTTAGTCTTTCTCTACATTCCAGGCAAATATTTTCATTGAAAAAAATGTATAAAACCTTTTCACCGGTCAAAATAATATTGGGAATGTACTCTGTAAATGTACGGTGTAAAATTACATAATAGAAAGTTCCCAATATATAAGTTTATACACACTTTTCAATTTTTCTGACAATATTTCAATTAATGGTCGTACTTTGTACAATGGGTCGTAATTTGATTCATTTCTACCAGGGGCATTTGAAGTATCAACCAGATGCAAATACTGGTTTAATTTAATGAATCTCGTTTTTGCCATAATACTAGATATATAAGGGTCACCAAACCTTATATCAGTACTCCAATAATTCCACAGTCGTGGAAATTGTTTAATACCAAACATAATATTTATGGTAAAAAACGCTTTCATTTCGGCAGAATCTGTCGGACAACATAACAGATCGGGTTTTCCGATATTAGAAATTTGTTGTTGTGCATAGCGATTTGCCACAACTTCGAAGAAAGATTGTGGTAAAAATAAAAAATAATAATCCAGTGCTTTAGCATCGGGTGGTAATGTGTGTTGTGGTCCAATATTTTCAGTAAAATCCGAAACATGTATCGATGTTGTTTCTTTCAACCACGTTGCTATTTTTTCAATGGTGTCAGTCAAATCTTCTCTTTCACTTTCAAAGTAACTATCATCATTATCAGATATATCAGAAATAAATATATCTGATTCGTTTGAAGATAAATCACTGATATTATCTTCTGTTTCTTTTTGATCTCGAATGTCGTCGGACGTAAAACCTTCAAATTCGTTGTCGCTACTTTCGGAAGCCATGTTACACTTTCAACGTTAAAAACACGTGTTATCGCAAGTTCTTTAACTATACTAAGAGTTAATTTTCGCGCGTAAGGGCTTTATCTCGCAGTAATCTCGAATTGACTAGATTTCGATGATGTCAATGTTTATTTTTAGAAGGAAATCTCCGTGTGGTATTAAATGTCGGTTTTTGTCGGTTTGAATAAATGAAAGGGGACATAATTTTGTCGGTTTTTGTCGCTTTGAACGCTAAAGGGTTAAGGTGGAATTATTTTTGAACTAGATGATATTATTTCTAATATTAACTATTTATTTATGAATTCAGCGGAGCTGTGTCATTTGTCATTAGGCCAAGCTAACTAATGTAAACAGCTTAACCCTTTTGTTACCATACTTATAATGAAAGACACTGGCAAATGGTTTTCAAATATTTTTGAAAATAATAAAGTATTTGGAAGGATATGGTAAAATAACTAACTTTCTCATTAATTTGATGTTTGGAACATAACAAAGGTTCATACATAAAATTATGATGGAAGGATTTTACATAAATATAAATACTTTTAAAATAACAGTTTTGTATTGTAGAACCAGGGGTGGTTTTGAGTGGTTTGGTACCAAAAGGGTAAATGAATTTAATATATGAAGGCACATGGCTTAGTGGTTAGAGCATTGGCCTTGCAATCGAAAGGTTGTGAGTTCAATTCTCAGACCGGGTGATGTGTTGTTTCCTTGAGCAAGACACTTTATTTCACATTGCTCCAGTTTACTCAGCTGTAGAAATGAGATGATAGGGACCCCAGTCCCTATCATTCCACTGCAAAGTGGTCGTGGAAGTGCCATGGCAAAAAAGCACCCACCACTCACTGTAAATGAGGTTGGTGTTAGGAAGGGCATCCAGCTGTAAAAATCAAGCCAGAATCAGTTCCCATCCCACCCTTGCAAGCAGGGAAAAGCTGACGTAAAATGATGATGATGATGATAAGAGGAGTCTTTGATGAGACAATAATATGATAATTGCTTAGCCACTATAGTTTTTTTGTTTGTATTGTAATGAAAAACGTATTTCTGGACTAATAAATTCAATCTTTTCTTAACTTTGTAAATTAATTTTCTGTTGTGTTCACAGTTTTATGGCCTATCGTAATTTTATGATTGATACATACCGACTGAACCCTCAGGAATATCTTACCAGTACTGCATGTCGACGTAACTTGGCTGGAGATGTGTGTGCAATTATGAGGTAAATACAACAATTTTTCTCCAATTAATTTATAGTATACTTCAGCTGCTTAGTCCAGAATTTGATATATAATTGAGTTAGCTACCACTAGAAGCATTGATAGTGTGATATACAAATTCACGTATCCAGTTCTCTGTTACAGCCACATTTAATGGGTTTATAAAACCTTTAGTTACGTATTTTTCTGTGGATTTTAGAGATGTAGACAGATTCTGAAGAAGGTCTCAACTATAAACAAAACTTGAGTAACGTTGTTCATCTTTATCAATACATAAAAAAATAAACAAGATATCTCTACATATATAAATGCTTTTATTTATGTACATATTTTTGGTTGCTTTGGTTAAATCCTGATTTGTTTCTGTACAGATATGAATTTATACTATACTTCAGTTACTGTGCAATTAAATATATAATGTTTTGGTTGTTCAAATATTTCAGGTTTATCACTTTAGCATTTAAACCGGCCATATCCGGCCAGAAATCTCTCACCACTTTCTGTTCAAACTGGCCATAAGTCACTCATAAAGAAATTAAGATATTTTTCTCAAAATAAATAATATCAAAATCTCATAGATTCGATATTATGTGAGATAATTATATAAGGTAAAGCCTTTACCGTAAAAATACAATAGTAAATACAGAGTAATTCAAATGCTAAAATACAATCATTCGTGAAGATTTTTTTCAGTTATCTGACAAAATTTGCTATATTTTTGTTTACAGAGTTCATGCTTTTCTTGAGCAATGGGGCCTTATCAATTACCAAGTTGATGCTGATAACAGACCAACACCCATGGGTCCACCTCCAACATCTCATTTCCATATCCTTGCTGATACTCCATCCGGACTGCAGCCAGTTAATCCTGCCAAAACAGTTCAGGTTGGCTAATTCATTTACAATAGATAATTACTAAAGTTATCCTTTTACTGGTTTCAGTCACTAGACTGTAGTTATGCTGAAAAAACTGCCATGAAAAAATTTAGCCAACCACACAAGACCTCACTACTTTATTTTATTTTCTCAAGTCTTGTACTTATTTTATCAATTTTTGTTGTTGTTGAATTGCTAAGTTAAAGGACATAGACAAACACAGACGTGAACATGCACACACACACACGTACCCACATGCAATGGGTTTTTGTAGCTTCTGTTGACTAAATTTCACTCACAAGACATTGATCAATCCAAAGGGCATAGTAAAAGCCACCTGTTCAAGGTGTTACACAACTGGGTTGAACCTGAAACATCTTCGATGTCTTGACTTCCAGATTTTCTTCCGTTTATGTCAACATGCTATTTCTTTGTATTAAAATGAAATGAAATGTACAGCTCACACCTATGTGGTTTTAGCTGGCACCCCTATAACGTATTTCAGAGGTTTCTTGGGTGTTTTGATGATCGGGGCCCAGTCATGCAAGTTTAGCTGGCCACCTACATGGTTGTATCTTATAATAGGTTTCTTGGGCGTTTTAATGGTAGGGGCTCTTGTCCTATTAGGTTGTTATAGATCAATTTTATATAGGTTTACCTGGTCTATTAGGTTGTAACTCTTAGGAAGTTTCTTGAACGTTTTAATGATAGGGGACTCAGTCCTATCATGAAAAGCAATGTAGAATGAAGCATCTTGCTCAAGAACATAATACTCCACCCAGTTCAACCTTATGATTGTGAGTCCTAACCACTATGGAATATGCCTTCACTTATTTCTTTGTATTCTTTGTAATTTGTTGATTGTGTGTATTTTGTAGCCATCTGCTGCTCAGCAAATTGTTAACTTCAGTGACAAAAATAAAGAAAAAGATTCTGATGACAAGAAAGATATATCCAGTTTTGGATTAAGGACTGATCTCTATGCTAAAAAGGCATTGAAGGTAAAGAAACTTCCTCAAATAGCGGCCAAGCTTCTGAATTCATTTGTAAATTTTAGCACAAAGAAAAAAATTTGAATAAAAAGTGTGATTTTGTATTATTATAGTGGTTGTTGGGGTGTTGTCGTTGGTGGGTGTGTGTGCTATTGGTGTGTAGTGGTGGTAGTGTGATGGTGGTTGTTGGTGGGTGTGTGTGCTACTGGTGTGTAGTGGTGGTAGTGTGATTGTGGTTGTTGGTGGGTGTGTGTGCTATTGGTCTGTAGTGGTGGTAGTGTGATGGTGGTGGGTGTGTGTGCTACTGGTGTGTAGTGGTGGTAGTGTGATTGTGGTTGTTGTTGGTGGGTGTGTGCTATTGGTGTGTAGTGGTGGTAGTGTGATGGTGGGTGTGTGTGCTACTGGTGTGTAGTGGTGGTAGTGTGATTGTGGTTGTTGGTGGGTGTGTGTGCTATTGGTGTGTAGTGGTGGTAGTGTGATGGTGGGTGTGTGTGCTACTGGTGTGTAGTGGTGGTAGTGTGATGGTGGTGGTTGTTGGGGTGTTGTTGTTGGTGGGTGTGTGTGCTATTGGTGTGTAGTGGTGGTAGTGTGATGGTGGTTGTTGGTGGGTGTGTGTGCTACTGGTGTGTAGTGGTGGTAGTGTGATTGTGGTTGTTGTTGGTGGGTGTGTGTGCTATTGGTGTGTAGTGGTGGTAGTGTGATGGTGGGTGTTGGTGGGTGTGTGTGTGCTACTGGTGTGTAGTGGTGGTAGTGTGATGGTGGTGGTTGTTGGGGTGTTGCTGTTGGTGGGTGTGTGTGCTACTGGTGTGTAGTGGTGGTAGTGTGATGGTGGTTGTTGGTGGGTGTGTGTGTGCTACTGGTGTGTAGTGGTGGTAGTGTGATGGTGGTGGTTGTTGGGGTGTTGTTGTTGGTGGGTGTGTGTGCTATTGGTGTGTAGTGGTGGTAGTGTGATGGTGGGTGTGTGTGCTACTGGTGTGTAGTGGTGGTAGTGTGATTGTGGTTGTTGTTGGTGTGTGTGTGCTATTGGTGTGTAGTGGTGGTAGTGTGATGGTGGTTGTTGGTGGGTGTGTGTAGTGGTAGTGTGATGGTTGTTGTTGGTGGGTGTGTGTGCTATTGGTGTGTAGTGGTGGTAGTGTGATGGTGGTTGTTGTTGGTGGGTGTGTGTGCTATTGGTGTGTAGTGGTGGTTGTTGGTGGGTGTGTGTGCTACTGGTGTGTAGTGGTGGTTGTTGTTGGTGGGTGTGTGTGCTATTGGTGTGTAGTGGTGGTTGTTGTTGGGGTGTTGTCGTTGGTGGGTGTGTAGTGGTGGTAGTGTGATGGTGGATGTTGTTGGGGTGTTGTTGTTGATGGTATTAGTATTGTATGGTGGTAGTGGTGTTGTTGATGGTATTAGTATTGTATGGTGGTAGTGGTGTTATTGATGGTATTAGTATTGTATGGTGGTAGTGGTGTTGTTGATGGTATTAGTATTGTATGGTGGTAGTGGTGTTGTTGATGGTATTAGTATTGTATGGTGGTAGTGGTGTTGTTGATGGTATTAGTATTGTATGGTGGTAGTGGTGTTGTTGATGGTATTAGTATTGTATGATGGTAGTGGTGTTGTTGATGGTATTAGTATTGTATGGTGGTAGTGGTGTTGTTGATGGTATTAGTATTGTATGGTGGTAGTGGTGTTGTTGATGGTATTAGTATTGTATGGTGGTAGTGGTGTTGTTGATGGTATTAGTATTGTATGGTGGTAGTGGTGTTGTCTCCAATCAGCTCTGATCCAGCAGACATACAATCAAAGATATTCCAACCTTTACTATGGGTTTTTATCTGATGTAGTGTGTGACTACATTATTCACTGTCTCCTTTTAAAGACAGCAGGGTAGGATTTGGGGGCGATTTGGGTACTAACCGATTTGCCCCATCCCCGAAATTGCTGGCCTTGTGTCTTAATTAGAAACTATTATTTTCCTGAGCCCTTATGTATCTGCATTTGGATTGGCAGTATCGATAGAGGGTCGGAAGCCATGCTTTGCAACAAAGAGTTACGGCCCTTGCCATTCTGAGTTCAAATCCCGCCGAGGTTAACTTTGCCTGTCATCCTTATGGGGTTGATAAAATAAAGCACCAGTAATACACTGGGATAATTGTTGGCCTTGTGCCAAAAGTAGAAACAATCTATATATATAAAGTTGTATTCCTGTCTGTTTGTTTGGTTGGTTGTTTGTTCACGAACTACTCCTATGGTTTTGGAGATAGACCCCCATAACCATATATATTCTGAAACTTCATTACCCTGGGTACTTGGATAAGTATATTTCATTTTAATCAAAGGGTTCCCTGGGGGCACAAACTCTGCCCGCTGAAATTGTTTTCACTTCGATTCATATGAAATTTAAACCATAGGTAAATGACAAGATATGATGCCTATTCACAAAAGTTTTGAATTGATATTTAAAAAAAAATTATTTACAAGAAACAAAATAAGAATAAGATTTAATAATGTTATTTTGATTTGATATATTACAAAAAAATAATATCATCATCATCATCACCGTTTTACGTCCGTTCTTCCACGCTAGCATGGATTAGACAGGTTGTCCTGTTGTGGGCAGTGTCCGGTCGGCTGACCTTGGCTTGCTCATACGGGAACTGATTCTGGCTTGATTTCTACAGCTGGATGCCCTTCCTAACACCAACCTCATTTACAGTGTGGGCTGGGTGCTTTTTTTCCGTGGCGCCTACACGTCCACTTTACAGTGGAATGATAGGGACCCCAGTCCTATCATCTCATTTCTACAGCTGAGTAAACTGGAACAATGTGAAATAAAGTGTCTTGCTCAAGGAAACAACACATCACCCAGTCCGAGAATTGAACTTGCAACCTTTTGATTGCAAGCCCAAAAGGGCATTTTTCATGCATTACATTTTACATTGACTTATATTGAAATGCAGAGTTTTTCTCTATAAATTCTATCACTGATTTAAAATCAATCATCATTTTCTTACAAAAAAAAATGTGTGAAACGCAGCAAGGCGCGGGTAATTCGGCTAGTTATTAATAAAATACATGGGTGGATTGGCAGTATCGGTAGAACGTCGGACACCATGCTTTACCTTTCATCCTTACAAGGTCGATAAAATAAAGTACCAGTAATGCTGAGGTCGATTTAATCAACTTTCCCCTTCCTTAAAAAAATTGCTGGCCTTGTGCCTATAGTAGAAACAATTATTAATAAAATACACTCTTTCAATTAATTAATGAAAAATTTCGAGGGATTTATTAAAATCATCAATTATTTTATTACTAAGAAAGTAACTTAACATAGTTTATATAAAAGAATTATGCAGGAATATATTTTTTTAAATAAGAACCCTTTAAAATTGAAGGTTTTGTATTATACAACTAGAATTGGTTTTGGCTGGGTCCTTAGCAGAAAGTTAAATGAAATGATGAATTTTTTTATTTTTTTATAGGATAAAGGTGCTGCTACAAGAACCCGAGAATGGACTGATCAAGAGTTACTTCTTTTATTGGAAGCTATGGAAATGTATAAGGACGACTGGAATAAAGTAGCTGAACATGTTGGTAGCCGAACCCAGGATGAGTGTATTTTACAATTCCTCAGGTTACCTATCGAAGATCCTTATTTAGAAGAAGATTTTGGTAACATGGGGCCATTGGCATACCAACCAATTCCATTTTCCCAGACTGGTAACCCAGTTATGTCAACTGTGGCATTCCTAGCCTCAGTTGTCGATACAAGAGTTGCCTCAGCAGCTGCAAAGGCAGCACTAAGTAAGTCTAAGTTTCTACTTTTTGTACTCCTAACAACTGTGATATGGTTTGGTGGTAGCTTTTATAGCAATGTCTCATACCTTACAATCATATCTGTAACAATATCACATTCCTTGCTCTCATATCACATTCTGTAGCAATATCACATTCCCTGCTCTCACATCACATACTGTAGCAATATCATGTTCCCTGCTCTCATATCACATACTGTAGCAATATCATGTTCCCTGCTCTCATATCACATACTGTAGCAATATCACATTCCCTGCTCTCATATCACATACTGTAGCAATATCATGTTCCCTGCTCTCATATCACATACTGTAGCAATATCACATTCCCTGCTCTCATATCACATACTGTAGCAATATCATGTTCCCTGCTCTCATATCACATACTGTAGCAATATCATGTTCCCTGCTCTCATATCACATACTGTAGCAATATCATGTTCCTGCTCTCATATCACATACTGTAGCAATATCATGTTCCCTGCTCTCATATCACATACTGTAGCAATATCACATTCCCTGCTCTCACATCACATACTATAGCAATATCATGTTCTCTGCTCTCATATCACATACTGTAGCAATATCACATTCCCTGCTTTCACATCACATACTATAGCAATATCACATTCCCTCCTCTCACATCACAAACTGTAGCAATATCACATTCTATCCTCTCACATCACATACTGTAGCAATATCATGTTCCCTGCTCTCACATAACATACTGTAGCAATATCATGTTCCCTGCTCTCATATCACATACTGTAGCAATATCATGTTCCCTGCTCTCATATCACATACTGTAGCAATATCACATTCCCTGCTCTCATATCACATACTGTAGCAATATCATGTTCCCTGCTCTCATATCACATACTGTAGCAATATCACATTCCCTGCTCTCATATCACATACTGTAGCAATATCATGTTCCCTGCTCTCATATCACATACTGTAGCAATATCATGTTCCCTGCTCTCATATCACATACTGTAGCAATATCATGTTCCTGCTCTCATATCACATACTGTAGCAATATCATGTTCCCTGATCTCATATCACATACTGTAGCAATATCACATTCCCTGCTCTCACATCACATACTATAGCAATATCATGTTCTCTGCTCTCATATCACATACTGTAGCAATATCACATTCCCTGCTTTCACATCACATACTGTAGCAATATCACATTCCCTCCTCTCACATCACATACTGTAGCAATATCACATTCTATCCTCTCACATCACATACTGTAGCAATATCATGTTCCCTGCTCTCACATCACATACTGTAGCAATATCATGTTCCCTGCTCTCACATCACATACTGTAGCAATATCACATTCCCTGCTCTCGCATCACATACTGTAGCAATATCACATTCCCTGCTCTCACATCACATACTGTAGCAATATCATGTTCCCTGCTCTCACATCACATACTGTAGCAATATCATGTTCCCTGCTCTCACATCACATACTGTAGCAATATCATGTTCCCTGCTCTCACATCACATACTGTAGCAATATCACATTCACTGCTCTCACATCACATACTGTAGCAATATCACATTCCCTGCTCTCATATCACATACTGTAGCAATATCATGTTCCCTGCTCTCACATCACATACTGTAGCAATATCACATTCCCTGCTCTCACATCACATACTGTAGCAATATCATGTTCCCTGCTCTCATATCGCATACTGTAGCAATATAATGTTCCCTGCTCTCACATCACATACTGTAGCAATATCACATTCCCTGCTCTCACATCACATACTGTAGCAATATCATGTTCCCTGCTCTCATATCACATACTGTAGTAATATCATGTTCCCTGCTCTCATATCACATACTGTAGCAATATCACATTCCCTGCTCTCATATCACATACTGTAACAATATCACATTCCCTGCTCTCACATCACATACTGTACCAATATCATGTTCCCTGCTCTCACATCACATACTGTAGCAATATCATGTTCCCTGCTCTCGCATCACATACTGTAGCAATATCATGTTCCCTGCTCTCATATCACATACTGTAGCAATATCACATTCCCTGCTCTCACATCACATACTGTAGCAATATCATGTTCCCTGCTCTCACATCACATACTGTAGCAATATCATGTTCCCTCCTCTCACATCACATACTGTAGCAATATCATGTTCCCTGCTCTCATATCACATACTGTAGCAATATCATGTTCCCTGCTCTCATATCGCATACTGTAGCAATATCATGTTCCCTGCTCTCACATCACATACTGTAGCAATATCACATTCCCTGCTCTCACATCACATACTGTAGCAATATCATGTTCCCTGCTCTCATATCACATACTGTAGAAATATCACATACTGTAGCAATATCACATTCCCTCCTCTCACATCACATACTGTAGAAATATCACATTCCCTGCTCTCACATCACATACTGTAGCAATATCATGTTCCCTGCTCTCATATCGCATACTGTAGCAATATCATGTTCCCTGCTCTCACATCACATACTGTAGCAATATCACATTCCCTGCACTCACATCACATACTGTAGCAATATCATGTTCCCTGCTCTCACATCACATACTGTAGCAATATCATGTTCCCTGCTCTCACATCACATACTGTAGCAATATCATGTTCCCTGCTCTCATATCACATACTGTAGCAATATCATGTTCCCTGCTCTCATATCACATACTGTAGCAATATCATGTTCCCTGCTCTCACATCACATACTGTAGCAATATCATGTTCCCTGCTCTCATATCACATACTGTAGCAATATCATGTTCCCTGCTCTCACATCACATACTGTAGCAATATCATGTTCCCTGCTCTCACATCACATACTGTAGCAATATCATGTTCCCTGCTCTCACATCACATACTGTAGCAATATCATGTTCCCTGCTCTCACATCACATACTGTAGCAATATCATGTTCCCTGCTCTCACCATCACATACTGTAGCAATATCATGTTCCCTGCTCTCACATCACATACTGTAGCAATATCATGTTCCCTGCTCTCACATCACATACTGTAGCAATATCATGTTCCCTGCTCTCGCATCACATACTGTAGCAATATCATGTTCCCTGCTCTCGCATCACATACTGTAGCAATATCATGTTCCCTGCTCTCACATCACATACTGTAGCAATATCATGTTCCCTGCTCTCATATCACATACTGTAGCAATATCATGTTCCCTGCTCTCACATCACATACTGTAGCAATATCATGTTCCCTGCTCTCACATCACATACTGTAGCAATATCATGTTCCCTGCTCTCACATCACATACTGTAGCAATATCACGTTCCCTCCTCTCACATCACATACTGTAGCAATATCATGTTCCCTGCTCTCATATCGCATACTGTAGCAATATCATGTTCCCTGCTCTCATATCGCATACTGTAGCAATATCATGTTCCCTGCTCTCACATCACATACTGTAGCAATATCACATTCCCTGCTCTCACATCACATACTGTAGCAATATCATGTTCCCTCCTCTCATATCACATACTGTAGCAATATCACATTCCCTCCTCTCATATCACATACTGTAGCAATATCACATTCCCTCCTCTCACATCACATACTGTAGCAATATCACATTCCCTCCTCTCACATCACATACTGTAGCAATATCATGTTCCCTGCTCTCACATCGCATACTGTAGCAATATCATGTTCCCTGCTCTCATATCACATACTGTAGCAATATCATGTTCCCTGCTCTCACATCACATACTGTAGCAATATCATGTTCCCTGCTCTCACATCACATACTGTAGCAATATCACATTCCCTCCTCTCACATCACATACTGTAGCAATATCACATTCCCTCCTCTCACACCACATACTGTAGAAATATCACATTCCCTGCTCTCACATCACATACTGTAGCAATATCATGTTCCCTGCTCTCATATCGCATACTGTAGCAATATCATGTTCCCTGCTCTCACATCACATACTGTAGCAATATCACATTCCCTGCACTCACATCACATACTGTAGCAATATCATGTTCCCTGCTCTCACATCACATACTGTAGCAATATCATGTTCCCTGCTCTCACATCACATACTGTAGCAATATCATGTTCCCTGCTCTCATATCACATACTGTAGCAATATCATGTTCCCTGCTCTCATATCACATACTGTAGCAATATCATGTTCCCTGCTCTCATATCACATACTGTAGCAATATCATGTTCCCTGCTCTCACATCACATACTGTAGCAATATCATGTTCCCTGCTCTCACATCACATACTGTAGCAATATCATGTTCCCTGCTCTCATATCACATACTGTAGCAATATCATGTTCCCTGCTCTCACATCACATACTGTAGCAATATCATGTTCCCTGCTCTCACATCACATACTGTAGCAATATCATGTTCCCTGCTCTCACATCACATACTGTAGCAATATCATGTTCCCTGCTCTCACATCACATACTGTAGCAATATCATGTTCCCTGCTCTCACCATCACATACTGTAGCAATATCATGTTCCCTGCTCTCACATCACATACTGTAGCAATATCATGTTCCCTGCTCTCACATCACATACTGTAGCAATATCATGTTCCCTGCTCTCGCATCACATACTGTAGCAATATCATGTTCCCTGCTCTCACATCACATACTGTAGCAATATCATGTTCCCTGCTCTCACATCACATACTGTAGCAATATCACATTCCCTGCTCTCACATCACATACTGTAGCAACATCATGTTCCCTGCTGTCACATCACATACTGTAGCAATATCATGTTCCCTGCTCCCATATCACATACTGTAGCAATATCACATTCCCTCCTCTCACATCACATACTGTAGCAATATCACATTCTCTCCTCTCACATCACATACTGTAGCAATATCACATTCCCTCCTCTCACATCACATACTGTAGCAATATCACATTCTCTCCTCTCACATCACATACTGTAGCAATATCACATTCCCTCCTCTCACATCACATACTGTTGCAATATCATGTTCCCTCCTCTCACATCACATACTGTAGCAATATCATGTTCCCTGCTCTCACATCACATACTGTAGCAATATCATGTTCCCTGCTCTCACATCACATACTGTAGCAATATCATGTTCCCTGCTCTCACATCACATACTGTAGCAATGTCATGTTCCCTGCTCTCACATCACATACTGTAGCAATATCACATTCCCTGCTCTCACATCACATACTGTAGCAATATCATGTTCCCTGCTCTCACATCACATACTGTAGCAATATCATGTTCCCTGCTCTCACTTCACATACTGTAGCAATATCATGTTCCCTGCTCTCATATCACATACTGTAGCAATATCACATTCCCTGCTCTCACATCACATACTGTAGCAATATCATGTTCCCTGCTCTCATATCACATACTGTAGCAATATCATGTTCCCTGCTCTCATATCACATACTGTAGCAATATCATGTTCCCTGCTCTCACATCACATACTGTAGCAATATCATGTTCCCTGCTCTCATATCACATACTGTAGCAATATCATGTTCCCTGCTCTCACATCACATACTGTAACAATATCATGTTGCCTGCTCTCATATCACATACTGTAGTAATATCATGTTCCCTGCTCTCATATCTCATACTGTAGCAATATCACATTCCCTGCTCTCATATCACATACTGTAACAATATCACATTCCCTGCTCTCACATCACATACTGTAGCAATATCATGTTCCCTGCTCTCACATCACATACTGTAGCAATATCATGTTCCCTGCTCTCGCATCACATACTGTAGCAATATCATGTTCCCTGCTCTCATATCACATACTGTAGCAATATCACATTCCCTGCTCTCACATCACATACTGTAGCAATATCATGTTCCCTGCTCTCACATCACATACTGTAGCAATATCATGTTCCCTGCTCTCACATCACATACTGTAGCAATATCATGTTCCCTCCTCTCACATCACATACTGTAGCAATATCATGTTCCCTGCTCTCATATCACATACTGTAGCAATATCATGTTCCCTGCTCTCATATCGCATACTGTAGCAATATCATGTTCCCTGCTCTCACATCACATACTGTAGCAATATCACATTCCCTGCTCTCGCATCACATACTGTAGCAATATCATGTTCCCTGCTCTCACATCACATACTGTAGCAATATCACATTCCCTCCTCTCACATCACATACTGTAGAAATATCACATTCCCTGCTCTCACATCACATACTGTAGCAATATCATGTTCCCTGCTCTCATATCGCATACTGTAGCAATATCATGTTCCCTGCTCTCACATCACATACTGTAGCAATATCACATTCCCTGCACTCACATCACATACTGTAGCAATATCATGTTCCCTGCTCTCATATCACATACTGTAGCAATATCATGTTCCCTGCTCTCACATCACATACTGTAGCAATATCATGTTCCCTGCTCTCATATCACATACTGTAGCAATATCATGTTCCCTGCTCTCACATCACATACTGTAGCAATATCATGTTCCCTGCTCTCACATCACATACTGTAGCAATATCATGTTCCCTGCTCTCATATCACATACTGTAGCAATATCATGTTCCCTGCTCTCACATCACATACTGTAGCAATATCATGTTCCCTGCTCTCACATCACATACTGTAGCAATATCATGTTCCCTGCTCTCACATCACATACTGTAGCAATATCATGTTCCCTGCTCTCACATCACATACTGTAGCAATATCATGTTCCCTGCTCTCACCATCACATACTGTAGCAATATCATGTTCCCTGCTCTCACATCACATACTGTAGCAATATCATGTTCCCTGCTCTCACATCACATACTGTAGCAATATCATGTTCCCTGCTCTCGCATCACATACTGTAGCAATATCATGTTCCCTGCTCTCACATCACATACTGTAGCAATATCATGTTCCCTGCTCTCACATCACATACTGTAGCAATATCATGTTCCCTGCTCTCATATCACATACTGTAGCAATATCATGTTCCCTGCTCTCACATCACATACTGTAGCAATATCATGTTCCCTGCTCTCACATCACATACTGTAGCAATATCATGTTCCCTGCTCTCACATCACATACTGTAGCAATATCATGTTCCCTCCTCTCACATCACATACTGTAGCAATATCATGTTCCATGCTCTCACATCGCATACTGTAGCAATATCATGTTCCCTGCTCTCATATCGCATACTGTAGCAATATCATGTTCCCTGCTCTCACATCACATACTGTAGCAATATCACATTCCCTGCTCTCACATCACATACTGTAGCAATATCATGTTCCCTCCTCTCATATCACATACTGTAGCAATATCACATTCCCTCCTCTCATATCACATACTGTAGCAATATCACATTCCCTCCTCTCACATCACATACTGTAGCAATATCACATTCCCTCCTCTCACATCACATACTGTAGCAATATCATGTTCCCTGCTCTCACATCGCATACTGTAGCAATATCATGTTCCCTGCTCTCATATCACATACTGTAGCAATATCATGTTCCCTGCTCTCACATCACATACTGTAGCAATATCATGTTCCCTGCTCTCACATCACATACTGTAGCAATATCACATTCCCTCCTCTCACATCACATACTGTAGCAATATCACATTCCCTCCTCTCACATCACATACTGTAGAAATATCACATTCCCTGCTCTCACATCACATACTGTAGCAATATCATGTTCCCTGCTCTCATATCGCATACTGTAGCAATATCATGTTCCCTGCTCTCACATCACATACTGTAGCAATATCACATTCCCTGCACTCACATCACATACTGTAGCAATATCATGTTCCCTGCTCTCACATCACATACTGTAGCAATATCATGTTCCCTGCTCTCACATCACATACTGTAGCAATATCATGTTCCCTGCTCTCATATCACATACTGTAGCAATATCATGTTCCCTGCTCTCATATCACATACTGTAGCAATATCATGTTCCCTGCTCTCATATCACATACTGTAGCAATATCATGTTCCCTGCTCTCACATCACATACTGTAGCAATATCATGTTCCCTGCTCTCACATCACATACTGTAGCAATATCATGTTCCCTGCTCTCATATCACATACTGTAGCAATATCATGTTCCCTGCTCTCACATCACATACTGTAGCAATATCATGTTCCCTGCTCTCACATCACATACTGTAGCAATATCATGTTCCCTGCTCTCACATCACATACTGTAGCAATATCATGTTCCCTGCTCTCACATCACATACTGTAGCAATATCATGTTCCCTGCTCTCACCATCACATACTGTAGCAATATCATGTTCCCTGCTCTCACATCACATACTGTAGCAATATCATGTTCCCTGCTCTCACATCACATACTGTAGCAATATCATGTTCCCTGCTCTCGCATCACATACTGTAGCAATATCATGTTCCCTGCTCTCACATCACATACTGTAGCAATATCATGTTACCTGCTCTCACATCACATACTGTAGCAATATCATGTTCCCTGCTCTCATATCACATACTGTAGCAATATCATGTTCCCTGCTCTCACATCACATACTGTAGCAATATCATGTTCCCTGCTCTCACATCACATACTGTAGCAATATCACATTCCCTGCTCTCACATCACATACTGTAGCAATATCACATTGCCTCCTCTCACATCACATACTGTAGCAATATCACATTCTCTCCTCTCACATCACATACTGTAGCAATATCACATTCCCTCCTCTCACATCACATACTGTAGCAATATCACATTCTCTCCTCTCACATCACATACTGTAGCAATATCACATTCCCTCCTCTCACATCACATACTGTTGCAATATCATGTTCCCTCCTCTCACATCACATACTGTAGCAATATCATGTTCCCTGCTCTCACATCACATACTGTAGCAATATCATGTTCCCTGCTCTCACATCACATACTGTAGCAATATCATGTTCCCTGCTCTCACATCACATACTGTAGCAATGTCATGTTCCCTGCTCTCACATCACATACTGTAGCAATATCACATTCCCTGCTCTCACATCACATACTGTAGCAATATCATGTTCCCTGCTCTCACATCACATACTGTAGCAATATCATGTTCCCTGCTCTCACTTCACATACTGTAGCAATATCATGTTCCCTGCTCTCATATCACATACTGTAGCAATATCACATTCCCTGCTCTCACATCACATACTGTAGCAATATCATGTTCCCTGCTCTCATATCACATACTGTAGCAATATCATGTTCCCTGCTCTCATATCACATACTGTAGCAATATCATGTTCCCTGCTCTCACATCACATACTGTAGCAATATCATGTTCCCTGCTCTCATATCACATACTGTAGCAATATCATGTTCCCTGCTCTCACATCACATACTGTAGCAATATCATGTTGCCTGCTCTCATATCACATACTGTAGTAATATCATGTTCCCTGCTCTCATATCTCATACTGTAGCAATATCACATTCCCTGCTCTCATATCACATACTGTAACAATATCACATTCCCTGCTCTCACATCACATACTGTAGCAATATCATGTTCCCTGCTCTCACATCACATACTGTAGCAATATCATGTTCCCTGCTCTCGCATCACATACTGTAGCAATATCATGTTCCCTGCTCTCATATCACATACTGTAGCAATATCACATTCCCTGCTCTCACATCACATACTGTAGCAATATCATGTTCCCTGCTCTCACATCACATACTGTAGCAATATCATGTTCCCTCCTCTCACATCACATACTGTAGCAATATCATGTTCCCTGCTCTCATATCACATACTGTAGCAATATCATGTTCCCTGCTCTCATATCGCATACTGTAGCAATATCATGTTCCCTGCTCTCACATCACATACTTAGCAATATCACATTCCCTGCTCTCACATCACATACTGTAGCAATATCATGTTCCCTGCTCTCATATCACATACTGTAGAAATATCACATTCCCTCCTCTCACATCACATACTGTAGCAATATCACATTCCCTCCTCTCACATCACATACTGTAGAAATATCACATTCCCTGCTCTCACATCACATACTGTAGCAATATCATGTTCCCTGCTCTCATATCGCATACTGTAGCAATATCATGTTCCCTGCTCCCACATCACATACTATAGCAATATCACATTCCCTGCACTCACATCACATACTGTAGCAATATCATGTTCCCTGCTCTCATATCACATACTGTAGCAATATCATGTTCCCTGCTCTCACATCACATACTGTAGCAATATCATGTTCCCTGCTCTCACATCACATACTGTAGCAATATCATGTTCCCTGCTCTCATATCACATACTGTAGCAATATCATGTTCCCTGCTCTCATATCACATACTGTAGCAATATCATGTTCCCTGCTCTCATATCACATACTGTAGCAATATCATGTTCCCTGCTCTCACATCACATACTGTAGCAATATCATGTTCCCTGCTCTCACATCACATACTGTAGCAATATCATGTTCCCTGCTCTCATATCACATACTGTAGCAATATCATGTTCCCTGCTCTCACATCACATACTGTAGCAATATCATGTTCCCTGCTCTCACATCACATACTGTAGCAATATCATGTTCCCTGCTCTCACATCACATACTGTAGCAATATCATGTTCCCTGCTCTCACATCACATACTGTAGCAATATCATGTTCCCTGCTCTCACCATCACATACTGTAGCAATATCATGTTCCCTGCTCTCACATCACATACTGTAGCAATATCATGTTCCCTGCTCTCACATCACATACTGTAGCAATATCATGTTCCCTGCTCTCGCATCACATACTGTAGCAATATCATGTTCCCTGCTCTCACATCACATACTGTAGCAATATCATGTTCCCTGCTCTCACATCACATACTGTAGCAATATCATGTTCCCTGCTCTCATATCACATACTGTAGCAATATCATGTTCCCTGCTCTCACATCACATACTGTAGCAATATCATGTTCCCTGCTCTCACATCACATACTGTAGCAATATCATGTTCCCTGCTCTCACATCACATACTGTAGCAATATCATGTTCCCTGCTCCCACATCACATACTATAGCAATATCACATTCCCTGCACTCACATCACATACTGTAGCAATATCATGTTCCCTGCTCTCATATCACATACTGTAGCAATATCATGTTCCCTGCTCTCACATCACATACTGTAGCAATATCATGTTCCCTGCTCTCACATCACATACTGTAGCAATATCATGTTCCCTGCTCTCATATCACATACTGTAGCAATATCATGTTCCCTGCTCTCATATCACATACTGTAGCAATATCATGTTCCCTGCTCTCATATCACATACTGTAGCAATATCATGTTCCCTGCTCTCACATCACATACTGTAGCAATATCATGTTCCCTGCTCTCACATCACATACTGTAGCAATATCATGTTCCCTGCTCTCATATCACATACTGTAGCAATATCATGTTCCCTGCTCTCACATCACATACTGTAGCAATATCATGTTCCCTGCTCTCACATCACATACTGTAGCAATATCATGTTCCCTGCTCTCACATCACATACTGTAGCAATATCATGTTCCCTGCTCTCACATCACATACTGTAGCAATATCATGTTCCCTGCTCTCACCATCACATACTGTAGCAATATCATGT
This sequence comes from Eledone cirrhosa, assembly GCA_964016885.1. NCBI lineage: Eukaryota > Metazoa > Mollusca > Cephalopoda > Octopoda > Eledonidae > Eledone > Eledone cirrhosa. The sequence continues at coordinate 51,157,110 of OZ024743.1, read as the reverse complement.
TCCCTGCTCTCACATCACATACTGTAGCAATATCATGTTCCCTGCTCTCACATCACATACTGTAGCAATATCATGTTCCCTGCTCTCGCATCACATACTGTAGCAATATCATGTTCCCTGCTCTCACATCACATACTGTAGCAATATCATGTTCCCTGCTCTCACATCACATACTGTAGCAATATCATGTTCCCTGCTCTCATATCACATACTGTAGCAATATCATGTTCCCTGCTCTCACATCACATACTGTAGCAATATCATGTTCCCTGCTCTCACATCACATACTGTAGCAATATCATGTTCCCTGCTCTCACATCACATACTGTAGCAATATCACGTTCCCTCCTCTCACATCACATACTGTAGCAATATCATGTTCCCTGCTCTCACATCGCATACTGTAGCAATATCATGTTCCCTGCTCTCATATCGCATACTGTAGCAATATCATGTTCCCTGCTCTCACATCACATACTGTAGCAATATCACATTCCCTGCTCTCACATCACATACTGTAGCAATATCATGTTCCCTGCTCTCATATCACATACTGTAGCAATATCACATTCCCTCCTCTCATATCACATACTGTAGCAATATCACATTCCCTCCTCTCACATCACATACTGTAGCAATATCACATTCCCTCCTCTCACATCACATACTGTAGCAATATCATGTTCCCTGCTCTCACATCGCATACTGTAGCAATATCATGTTCCCTGCTCTCATATCACATACTGTAGCAATATCATGTTCCCTGCTCTCATATCACATACTGTAGCAATATCACATTCCCTCCTCTCATATCACATACTGTAGCAATATCACATTCCCTCCTCTCACATCACATACTGTAGCAATATCACATTCTCTCCTCTCACATCACATACTGTAGCAATATCACATTCCCTCCTCTCACATCACATACTGTAGCAATATCATGTTCCCTGCTCTCACATCGCATACTGTAGCAATATCATGTTCCCTGCTCTCATATCACATACTGTAGCAATATCACATTCCCTGCTCTCACATCACATACTGTAGCAATATCATGTTCCCTGCTCTCACATCACATACTGTAGCAATATCATGTTCCCTGCTCTCATATCACATACTGTAGCAATATCACATTCCCTCCTCTCACATCACATACTGTAGCAATATCACATTCTCTCCTCTCACATCACATACTGTAGCAATATCACATTCCCTCCTCTCACATCACATACTGTAGCAATATCACATTCTCTCCTCTCACATCACATACTGTAGCAATATCACATTCCCTCCTCTCACATCACATACTGTTGCAATATCATGTTCCCTCCTCTCACATCACATACTGTAGCAATATCATGTTCCCTGCTCTCACATCACATACTGTAGCAATATCATGTTCCCTGCTCTCACATCACATACTGTAGCAATATCATGTTCCCTGCTCTCACATCACATACTGTAGCAATGTCATGTTCCCTGCTCTCACATCACATACTGTAGCAATATCACATTCCCTGCTCTCACATCACATACTGTAGCAATATCACATTCCCTGCTCTCACATCACATACTGTAGCAATATCATGTTCCCTGCTCTCACATCACATACTGTAGCAATATCATGTTCCCTGCTCTCACATCACATACTGTAGCAATATCATGTTCCCTGCTCTCATATCACATACTGTAGCAATATCACATTCCCTGCTCTCACATCACATACTGTAGCAATATCATGTTCCCTGCTCTCATATCACATACTGTAGCAATATCATGTTCCCTGCTCTCATATCACATACTGTAGCAATATCATGTTCCCTGCTCTCACATCACATACTGTAGCAATATCATGTTCCCTGCTCTCATATCACATACTGTAGCAATATCATGTTCCCTGCTCTCACATCACATACTGTAGCAATATCATGTTGCCTGCTCTCATATCACATACTGTAGCAATATCACATCCCTAACCATTACATCTATGGCAATATCTAAAAAATTTGATGTCTTTGATCAATGATGTTGTTGGGGTTTATTGTTCCATCATCATTGTTGTCGCCTTCAGTAGGGAACTGAGAAGGCAGACAGCCAGAACAAATTACCACACAATATTCTATCTGTTAATGACTCTGTTAATTGTTACACAAGATTTTATCCAATTCTCTAATGACCCTGCTAATTACTGCATGATATTGTATCTGATACTATAACGACTGTTAATTACCACATGATATTGTATCTGATACTATAACGACTATGTTAATTACCACATGATATTGTATCTGATACTATAATGACTCTGTTAATTGCCCACAATAACTCTACCTATCTGCTGCCTCTACACCCCATTATCATTTTCATTTTATTTTCTGAAAGATGAAAAGTTTTTCTTTGTTGAAATGAGGAAAAATTTGATTTTGTAATATTTCAGCTGAATTTAATAAACTGAAAGATGAAGTTCCTCCAGCCCTCACTAACGCTCACATGAAGGTCGTAGAAGAAGCCATTAAGGAGGGCAAGAATGTTGACGCCAATTTTGGTTTAGATAGAAGTGGTATTGCAGGAACAACTAAGGAAGAAACTGGTGAGTTAAAGGGTTAATGTTTTACATGTTCCCAACCACACCTCTCTCTTTAAATTGACCTAACTTGATTTTGTTTCTCTCTTCTCTTTAAACTGACCTCATCTAGGTTTATTTTTTCCCATCCTCATCTCTGAATCTACCATCACTTGGTTTCCCCCTCCCAAATCACATCTAAACTGACCAAACATTTGTTTATCTCCTCTTCCCAACTATTTCCCTTAACTCTTTTAATACCAAACCATCTGAAATCTCCCATTGTTCTATGATACAAAACTTTATTTATCTTCCATTGTAATTTTATGTAAGAACCTTTATGATGTTCTAAACACCAGCTTAAAAACAAGAAAGTTATCTTAGTAAATTCCTCCAAAGTCTTCATTATTTTAAACAATGGTTTGAAAATCATAGCATATGACTTCTTTCATTTGAAATTGGTAACAAAAGGGATAAATGTTGACATGTTTCTCCCCCTCTCATCTAAACTGACGAAACTTTGGTTTCCTGCCCTCACCCCAATCTAAATTGATCAAACCTAATTTTGATTTTCTACCCATTTCTCTCTAAACTGATCAAACCTAGGTTTGTCTTTATCTCCCAGCTCATTCTATTAACCTATTAAACAGTGTTGATTTTAAGCGGAAGTAAATTGGCTTTGGAGTTTTAATTTAATTTTTTTTTTTACTTGTTTTCTTATTACTGGAATCACCATGTTTGTTATATCATCAGCCTTATCACACGTATGCTGTTTTGTTGATTGAATTAACTGGAACACTCATCGTTGGAATTGGCAGGCACCCAATACATATACATACACACACACACCATAGAAAACCTGTCAAACAAAGGGTTAAGAACACTCTTCCATTGTGTCAAAGACACAACAACCTCTCTAATGCCAATGTCATGTCTGTAACCCATCTGAAAGGCCAGTAGACCTACTTAAGTACTGACTTGGTCTGTGAAAACCTGTCCAACCCTTGCTAGCAGGGTAAACAATCAAATGAAGAAGATTATATAAATGAGTTTGTGAAAGAAAAGTGTTTGTGAATTGTTGGATATTGGTATATGCAAAAAGCGATGAAAGGTCGAGTGATCTGAAGGAGTGTCCAGGTGGAAGTTGACTTTGAAACTGAATTTACCTTGGCTCTACATGAAGATCTAAGGTAGCAGTCCAGCAGATTCGAGGTGTCCACATAAATGTTGATTATACCATCATCATCATCATCATCATTTAATGTCTATCTTCCACGCTAGCATATTGTAGCAAAAGTCTTATATATCATTATCATCACCATTTTATGTCCACTCTAGTATGGGTTAGACGGCTTATCCTGTTGTGGGCAATGTTAGGTCAGCTGACCTTGTCTTGCTCATACGGGAACTGATTTTGGCTTGATTTCTACAGTTGGATGACCTTCCTAACACCAACCTCATTTATAGTGAGTGCTGGGTGTTTTTTTTTTTTCGTGGCACCTACACGACCACTTTACAGTGTAGACTGGGTGCTTTTTTGTTGTGACACCGCCACGACCACTTTGCAGTGGAAGGGGTGGGGGCATATTGTCTATATGCTTCAGCTTGTTCCTGTGGGAAGTCCGGTCTTCTGTATTACTTTGTGACGCCAGAGGCCATAGTCGTGTGTCATTGCCGTTGAGAGGTGCAATTGGGTAAGGTCAGCTTTTATCACCTCGTTCCAGGGTCTCCCCACTCCTTGGCTTCCAGCGACCTCTAGTGCTCTGCACCTTTTTATGCAGCTGTCATCCTTCATACGCATCACATGTCCATACCAACATAACCTCCTCTCCTGCACACAGCATTTGATTCCTCTTATGCTCAGTCTTGCATATTTTATCTACTTTTAAAGCTTAATATAGTAGTTTCTAGAATCAACATTCATCTGTAACCTTTTGTTACCAGTTCCTAATGCTAGACACTTCCTGTGATTTTCAATTCATTTAGAAAAAACTCAAGAATTTAGTAATATAAATTTTTCATTATTAAGCTGGTATACGGAGCATAATATAACACAACACTCTTGAATAAAAATTTTGTTTGAGATTTTTAATATATATATGAATACTTTAAAATCGGTAGCTTTGTATTGTGGAAGTTGTGGCCATTTCAGGCAGGAATTAAAAGGGTTAACCCTTTAGCATTCACATTGAATTGTCAAATGTCATGTTCATCTATTCGCATTATTTTCACTTAATTATACTCAAGAGGGTTATCAATTTTATTTGTTTCTAATTACTTTAATTTTCTATGTGCAGACTTGAAATTTTGTCAGTAGACGTTTAAAGAACTATAATTTACAATTATATATTTTTACCTGATTTTTTTTTTGTTAAATTTGACTTTTATGGGCAGGTAAAATTAATTAACAGGTGTAAAAGTAATAACTTTATGGATAAACACAAAAATTTAAACTTTATCTGCCTTACCTGTTAGATTTGTTGCAAAAAAATCCAATAATGATCTAGATGCTGATTTCCATCAATTCTAGCAGTTTTCCGAACAGGTGAATTAATTAAAAATGCAGGTGTAATCAGTACAATGTTTTAGTCTTTCTCTACATTCCAGGCAAATATTTTCATTGAAAAAAATGTATAAAACCTTTTCACCAGTCAAAATAATATTGGCAATGTACTCTTACACAATGTACGGTGTAAAATTACGTAACAGAATGTTCCCAATATATAAGTTCATTAACAGGTGTGATGCAGGTGTGTCACAGGTGAATGCAGGTGTTTTTGTATATGTGTGCTAATATATTTTTAAAATAGTGTTTTCAATATTGTTAGACAATATTTCGATCGTGATACTGCCCAAAGCACCCTTTACATAAGGGCACTTTGCAAAAGGAACACATAAATAGGGTTTGGATTGCGTAACCTTTAAGTTTTTCTCTTTTGCAAAGAGCACAATCGGCAAACCTTCCTCCTACCATCAATTCTCTCCACTTTATGAAAATCAATATTTTCTTTGTGGACCACTGCTAATTTTGATTTTTTCCCAGCTTTGTGTTTGCGAGAAGTATATCCCCCACGTAGCTGGGTTGCAATGTCCACGCGAAATTTCATGTGGCAGTAGTCCTTTGGTGGTGGCGGATCCTTGTGGCTTTTAGTAAATACAATATAAGAATTTACAATGGTTAAATTCACTAAAAACCACAAGATGTATCTCCACCATTTCTTTCCAGGGCGTCCAACTGGGTAATACGCGCAATATTGGTCGGATTTGTCAACCCCACCCATATATTTATTGTAGGAGAGGTTAACTAAAGGTCTACCCTCAGCCCCAACACCTGGTTGTTGGTTAGAACTCAGGAACAAAATTTGCCGTTTGTCTTTGAACACTGTGGCTAACATGTTCTCTTTTTGCATTTGGAGAATGTCTCCTCTGTTTTTTAGTTTTGCAACTTTTATTTCTTGGGGTAGCCCTTTCCGATTGCTCATTATTGTGCCGCAGGTGTACGTATTTACAAGGGCAAGATCCTCTGCTAAAAGCACCGAAGAAAAAAAACGGTCATAATAAATGTGTCTGTGTTGAAAGTGGAAGGGTTGAGTCAGCGACCACACAACATCGTAACCCAACCCGTGCTTTCTCTCTCCGTTAAGTTTTTTTCCTGTGTAAACATCAAAGTTTACACAGTATCCCGTGTCCGATTCACACAGTTCCCACACTTTGATGCCCCATTTGGTGGGTTTAGCTGGCATATACTGTCTGAAATGAACCCTACCCTTATATCCAATCATAGCTTCATCAACACTAAGATTTTTTCCAGGTAAATACATACTTTTAAATTTTTCCGTCAACATTTCAATTAATGGTCGTACTTTGTACAGTGGGTCGTAATTCGATTCATTTCTACCAGGGGCATTTGTAGTATCAACCAGATGCAAATACTGGTTTAATTTTATAAATCTCGTTTTGGCCATAATACTAGATATATAAGGGTCACCAAACCTTATATCAGTACTCCAATAATTCCACAGTCGTGGAAATTGTTTAATACCAAACATAATGTTTATGGTAAAAAACGCTTTCATTTCGGCAGAATCTGTCGGACGCCATAAAAGATCGGGATTTGCTCGATTAGAAATCTGTTGTTGTGCATAGCGATTTGTCTCCTCTGCCACAACTTCGAAGAAAGTTTGTGGTAGAAATAAAAAAAAATAATCCAGAGCTTTAGCATCGGGTGGTAATGTGTGTTGTGGTCCAGAATTTTCATTAAAATCCGAAACATGTATCGGTGTTGTTTTTTTCAACCACGTTGGTGTTTTTTCAATGGTGTCAGATATCTCTTCGCTTTCACTTTCAAAGTGACTATCATCATCATCAGATATATCTGAAATAAATATATCTGATTCATTTGAAGATAAATCACTGATATTATCTTCTGTTTCTTTGTTATCTTGAATGTCGTAGGATGTGAAACCTTCAAAATCGTTGTCGCTGCTTTCGGAAGCCATGTTACAATTTCAAAGTTAAAAACACGTGTTATCACAAGGTCTTTAACTATACTAAGAGTTAATTTTCGCGCGTAAGGGCTTTATCTCGCTGTAATCTCGAATTGACGAGATTTTGATGATGTCAATGTTTATTTTTAGAAGGATATCTACGAGTGGTCTGAAATGTCGGTTTTTGTCGGTTTGAATAAATGAAAGGGGACATAATTTTGTCGGTTTTTGTCGCTTTGAACGCTAAAGGGTTAAAGAACATAACTCATGTCATTTTTCTATATCTCCTGCTTGTTAATGCTATTTTTTATTTTCATGACTGTATATTATGTGTAGATGCTGCTGCGGAAGCTGAGGCCCAAGCTGAAGCTCTGAAGCAATCAGCAGATGATGCAGCTGCAAAGGAGGACCATAAGAAAGAAAGAGGAACGGTAATACATATATATGTGTGTTTGTTGGGGGTGGTTGTCTCAGGAAATACAGTAGTAGTAGTAGTTGATAACTTCTGTTATCTAGTAGCTTCTGTTGCCAAGATAGCCTAATTAATAATAGTAGTTAAGTTCTGTTGCCTAGGTGACCTAATTAGTGAAAGTAGTTGATAGATTCTGTTACTACGATGACCTATTTAGCAGTGGAGCTGAGATAAGCTGTGGGCTGATGAGCCTCTAGAGAAAAAGAGAGACTGTTGATTAATAGTTTTGTGATCGTATTCCTAATAAAATACACGGTATTTCAATTAAGGAAGAATTTGGAGTGAATTGCTAAAATTATGTATGATCTCTCTTGTACCCAGTCTTCCTTTAACTTGTCTGTGCTTTACTGAGTGGACTGGTTCAATGTGACATGAAGATCCATGGCCTAATGGTTAGGGTGTTGAGCCTTATTTCACATTGTTCCAGCCCACTCAGCTGAAATAAGTATCTGCAGCAGCTGGAGGTTGTTAACCCTGCAATGTCCTTGTACTCTTAGTGAGTAGTCTTGTACTCTCAGTCACTTAATTCTAATTAAACTGGTATAGGCTCTGGTCCCGTAAGCCTTTGGGGCTTGGGACAAACTTTAACCGATGAACTGTAGCCTCCATAGTTGTGGCCTTATATCTATGTTAGAAATTATTGTCATGATTGGTAATATAGTAATAATATAAAACATTAGTAATATATTAATACTATATTGGTAATTTAGTAATACTGTATTATTAATATATTAATGCTGTATTAGTATTATAATAATATTGTATTAGTAATATAATATTGTATTAGTAATATAGTAATATTTTATAAACCAGCAGCTAATAAGTTGGTTGTGTCAGTATAGCCCCACTTAGTCTTAAATAACATAACACACTATCCTCTACATTTATTGTCATACATAATAGTATAGGCCCCTATTGATCATAACTTGGAAAGTTCTTCCCCACAGGACAAACATGGGCAAAGTATTTTTCTGGAAGACCAGCAGTTACGCATGCTTGCCAATCTCCCCTCTCCACACAACCAATGTTGTCCAAAGGAAAAGCAAAGGATAATACAGCTTAGCATCAATGTCTTCATATCTCATTTTTGCCAGCTGAGTGGACTGGAGCAACATGAAATAAAGTGTCTTGCACAAGAACACAATGCATTGTCTGATCTGGTTATTGAACTCATGACCTTATAATCATAATCCCAACAACCTAATCACTAAACCATGTGCCTCCACATCATACACACATACAAAGACATATATCTAGGTCTATATATTCACTACCACTGTTTCATAGCAAACCACTTATACATCTCCCAAAACAGTATTGTGCAAATTAGAATTTAAAAGGTTAGTATTGTTTTATGAAAGCTGATACATTCCAAGTTAGAAATACAGGAGTGAAAACAATGGGTAAGAAAACTAAAACATCTGTTTACACCTTTATTTTATATTTCATGATATTTTGAGGTTATGACTCCCTTTTCAAAAGATAAGTAATGGAGTGTGATGTTGAGATATTAAACCAAAGGTGGGTTGGTGGCTATTATAACTCTGTCTGTGCATGTCACCATCTTTCTAACCCAATATCTACATGAATGATTTTCACTTGTCATCACCAACACCACACACCGTTTCCTGTCTTTTGGAAGAAAACAACAATCCTAATGTTGAAATACGAAATTTAAAGTAAAAGTGTTATATTTGTTTTTAGTTTTTCTTACTCTACTGAACTCTAGTTTCCACACCTGTATTTCTAACTTGTACTAGCTTTCCTAAAACAATCCTAACCAGATATTTCACAATGCTTCACATAGACTCTACAATTTAAGTTTTCAATAAATAACTTTGTAAAGCTAACCTCAGCCACTTATGTTGTAAAGCTAGCTTCTATCCTAGATTTGTTTGTCATCTTTTATTAGACTGAAGAAGCTATGGAAACAGATGCTAATGAAAAAAAATCTGACAAAAAAGATGATGAAGTAAGTGATTTTTGTATTTACAATATGAAATATGTGAATTTAGCTTCTGTTCCTCTTAACTAGCCAGCTACCAACCACTAGCCTCTATTTACCTGGTTTACCTGCTTCTCTCGTCATCTAGACTGTCTTGCTCACTAAACACTTTGTCCGATTATTTCTTCCACAACTGCTGCTCTCTGAAATCCCTCCTTAACTCATATCAATCAAACTATGCTGCACAATATACTGCTTTAATATCACCAGTCTAGGAGGCTCTCTCCACACGCCCATCTCTTCTGACCAGCTAATAGTCATCACAATAATAATAATAGGAGGTACAAGGTCACATATTTAAGGGAAGGTACAGTTTATTATATTAACCCCAGTGCATGACTGGTGCTTATTATCATCATCATAATTTTATGTCTGCTTTCCATGCTGTTGTGGGTTAGACGAGTTGTGACAATCTAAGACAACATGGTTGGATAACTCCATCTTCCTCATACATTCTATATTTTGACATGGTTTCTATGGCTGGATGCTTTATTATTATAATAATTATACTAGATGCTTTATAATAACATTGTTCAAATGGTGATAATAAGATGATAATGTGTTTCATGAACGTTTTAAAACTATAATCACAAAATGTGATTGTCTTTTGTTCAGGAGTCGAACCAACAAAGAAGTGGCCCTGGGTCAGCATTGGCGGGAGATTCTGCTGAGAAGATCGACAGTAGTGTTGCGAAACAGCAGCAGGCATGTCCAAACACAGCTGATGCAGATGAAAAAAGCGGCACCAACAATGGACTTACTGGTGACATTCACAGCAAGAATGATGTGGCAGCTAAAGTAGCTACAACATTTGACCCCAAAGAAAAGGGCAATGTCATAACAGCAGCAGCAGCAGCGCTTGCAGCAGCAGCTGTGAAAGCAAAGGTAACTTTTATACATGTGATAGAATGTTTATTATTGTCAGTTTTTCTGAGCACCACCACCAGCTAGCAGTCAGTGTGCTGGCACCAGCAGCCAGTGTGGAAGCAGTGCACTAACAGCTAGTAGCCACTATGTACAACCAGTGCACCACCAGCTTGCAGCCACTGTGTGCAGTCAGTGCACCACCTCCAGCTACCCACTATGTGCAACCAGTGTACTAGCAGGTAGCTGCCACTATTACCATTGAGCTGTGGTTGGTGTGGTTACCATTGAAATGAAATAGAAAAGTAGTCATATGTTCGTCTTGCTCAATATTGTTACATTCAATGTCTATGTTATAAAATCTGTCTACTTTTTCATAGAGAAACTTTCTATAAAATTTATCAACTATTTTATCTAGAAGTATGCCTTGAAATCTATCAACTATTTTATCTAGAAGTATGCTATGAAATCTATCAACTAGTTTATCTAGAAGTATGCTATGAAATTTATCAACTATTTTATCTAGAAGTATGCTATGAAATCTATCAACTATTTTATCTAGAAGTATGCTATGAAATCTATCAACTATTTTATCTAGAAGTATGCTATGAAATCTATCAACTAGTTTATCTAGAAGTATGCTATGAAATCTATCAACTAGTTTATCTAGAAGTATGCTATGAAATCTATCAACTATTTTATCTAGAAGTATGCTATGAAATCTATCAACTATTTTATCTAGAAGTATGCTATGAAATCTATCAACTATTTTATCTAGAAGTATGCTATGAAATCTATCAACTATTTTATCTAGAAGTATGCTATGAAATTTATCAACTATTTTATCTAGAAGTATGCTATGAAATCTATCAACTATTTTATCTAGAAGTATGCTATGAAATCTATCAACTATTTTATCTAGAAGTATACTATGAAATCTATCAACTATTTTATCTAGAAGTATACTATGAAATCTATCAACTAGTTTATCTAGAAATATGCTATGAAATTTATCAACTATTTTATCTAGAAGTATGCTATGAAATCTATCAACTATTTTATCTAGAAGTATGCTATGAAATCTATCAACTAGTTTATCTAGAAGTATGCTATGAAATCTATCAACTAGTTTATCTAGAAGTATGCTATGAAATCTATCAACTATTTTATCTAGAAGTATGCTATGAAATCTATCAACTATTTTATCTAGAAGTATGCTATGAAATCTATCAACTAGTTTATCTAGAAGTATGCTATGAAATCTATCAACTAGTTTATCTAGAAGTATGCTATGAAATCTATCAACTATTTTATCTAGAAGTATGCTATGAAATCTATCAACTATTTTATCTAGAAGTATGCTATGAAATCTATCAACTAGTTTATCTAGAAGTATGCTATGAAATCTATCAACTAGTTTATCTAGAAGTATGCTATGAAATCTATCAACTATTTTATCTAGAAGTATGCTATGAAATCTATCAACTAGTTTATCTAGAAGTATGCTATGAAATCTATCAACTATTTTATCTAGAAGTATGCTATGAAATCTATCAACTATTTTATCTAGAAGTAAAGTATGCTATGAAATCTATCAACTAGTTTATCTAGAAGTATGCTATGAAATCTATCAACTATTTTATCTAGAAGTATGCTATGAAATCTATCAACTAGTTTATCTAGAAGTATGCTATGAAATCTATCAACTATTTTATCTAGAAGTATGCTATGAAATCTATCAACTATTTTATCTAGAAGTATGCTATTAAATCTATCAACTATTTTATCTAGAAGTATGCTATGAAATCTATCAACTATTTTATCTAGAAGTATGCTATGAAATTTATCAACTATTCTATTTTAATCTGCAGCACTTGGCTGGAGTGGAGGAGCGTAAAATCAAAAGCCTGGTTGCATTGCTAGTTGAGACCCAGATGAAGAAACTAGAGATCAAATTACGACATTTTGAAGAACTTGAAGCCATCATGGATCGAGAAAGAGAAGCAGTAAGTGAACATCATCATCATTTAATGTTTTCTTGTTAGCAAGGGTTGGATGATTAGTTTATAACTAAAACATATTTTAATTGTTGTGGTGTTGGTTTGGTTTCCTCTTTTCCAAATGTTCTCTCTCTCAACTGATCATAAAACAAGTCAGTTGAGGAACAAACTCTTACTTAACAGAAAAGTTCTGTTCTAATGACTTTGTCGTAAAATATCTTTACATATTATCTTAATGTCACCTGACAGGTGAAAGATTCCACGGGAGTATGAAATTAGTAACTAATAGTTTCATATTAAAGGAATTGTCTGAATAAAGAAATATGTAACACTTAGTAACTGTAAATTTGTTTCATCTGGCAATAACAACAGTAGCAACTCACAAATCTCTTACAAACAACAACAGCAGCAGTAGCAACTCACAAATCTCTTACAAACAACAACAGTAGCAACTCACAAATCTCTTACAAACAACAACAGTAGCAACTCACAAATCTCTTACAAACAACAACAGCAGCAACTCACAAATCTCTTACCACCACCACCAACAACAACAACAGCAACTCACAAATCTCTTACAAAGAACAACAACAACAGCAACTCACAAATCTCTTACAAAGAACAACAACAGCAGTAGCAACTCACAAATCTCTTACAAGCAACAACAGCAGTAGCAACTCACAAATCTCTTACAAACAGCAACAGCAGTAGCAACTCACAATTCTCTTACAAACAACAACAGTAGCAACTAACAAATCTCTTACAAACAAAAAATAATGATTTACTTGATAAAGAAGAGATAAAAATATGGAGCATAAAAAATTACATTAAAAAAAATACTAAATATGTAGACAAATAAGATGGTCGAGTTAGGAGTGGCTGGGTTTATTACTACTAGTGTAACTATTACATCTGATGGTTTATTACCACTAATGTAACTATTGCATCTGATGGTTTATTACCACTATTGTAACTATTACATCTGGTGGTTTATTACCACTAATGTAACTACTACATCTGGTGGTTTATTACCACTAATGTTTCAACTGATGGTTTATTACTACTAATGTAACTATTACATCTGATGGTTTATTACCACTAGTGTAACTATTACATCTGATGGTTTATTACCACTAATGTAACTATTGCATCTGATGGTTTATTACCACTATTGTAACTATTACATCTGGTGGTTTATTACCACTAATGTAACTATTGCATCTAATGGTTTATTACCACTAATGTAACTATTACGTCTAATGGTTTATTACTACTAATGTAACTATTACATCTGATGGTTTATTACTACTAATGTAACTATTACATCTAATGGTTTATTACTACTAATGTAACTATTGCATCTGATGGTTTATTATCACTAATGTAACTATTACATCTGGTGGTTTATTACCACTAATGTAACTATTACATCTGGTGGTTTATTACCACTATTGTAACTATTACATCTGGTGGTTTATTACCACTAATGTAACTATTACATCTGGTGGTTTATTACCACTAATGTAACTATTACATCTGGTGGTTTATTACCACTAATGTAACTATTACATCTGATGGTTTATTACCACTAATGTAACTACTACATCTGATGGTTTATTACCACTAATGTTACAACTGATGGTTTATTACCACTAATGTTACAACTGATGGTTTATTACCACTAATGTAACTATTACATCTGATGGTTTATTACTACTAATGTAACTATTACATCTGGTGGTTTATTACTACTAATGTAACTATTACTTCTGATGGTTTATTACCACTAATGTAACTATTACATCTGGTGGTTTATTACCACTAATGTAACTATTAGATCTGGTGGTTTATTACCACTAATGTAACTATTACATCTGGTGGTTTATTACCACTAATGTAACTATTACATCTGGTGGTTTATTACCACTAATGTAACTATTACATCTGGTGGTTTAATACCACTAATGTAACTATTACATCTGGTGGTTTATTACCACTAATGTAACTACTACATCTGGTGGTTTATTACCACTAATGTAACTACTACATCTGGTGGTTTATTACCACTAATGTAACTACTACATCTGATGGTTTATTACCACTAATGTAACTATTACATTTGATGGTTTATTACTACTAATGTAACTATTACATTTGATGGGTTATTACTACTGATGTAACTATTACATCTGATAGTTTATTACTACTAATGTAACTATTACATCTAATGGTTTATTACCACTAATGTAACTATTACATCTGATGGTTTATTACCACTAATGTAACTATTACATCTAATGGTTTATTACCACTAATGTAACTATTACATCTGATGGTTTATTACCACTGATGTAACTATTACATCTGGTGGTTTATTACCACTAATATAACTATTACATCTGGTGGTTTATTACCACTAATGTAACTATTACATTGGATGGTTTATTACCACTAATGTAACTACTACATCTGATGGTTTATTACCACTAATGTTACAACTGATGGTTTATTACCACTAATGTAACTATTACATCTGATGGTTTATTACTACTAATGTAACTATTACATCTGGTGGTTTATTACTACTAATGTAACTATTACTTCTGATGGTTTATTACCACTAATGTAACTATTACATCTGGTGGTTTATTACCACTAATGTAACTATTGCATCTGATGGTTTATTACTACTAATGTAACTATTACATCTGATGGTTTATTACTACTAATGTAGCTATTACATGTGATGGTTTATTACTACTAATGTATCTATTACATCTGATGGTTTATTACCACTAGTGTAACTATTACATCTGATGGTTTATTACCACTAGTGTAACTATTACATCTGATGGTTTATTACCACTAATGTAACTATTACTTCTGATGGTTTATTACCACTAATGTAACTATTACATCTGGTGGTTTATTACCACTAATGTAACTATTAGATCTGGTGGTTTATTACCACTAATGTAACTATTAGATCTGGTGGTTTATTACCACTAATGTAACTATTACATCTGGTGGTTTATTACCACTAATGTAACTATTACATCTGGTGGTTTATTACCACTAATGTAACTATTACATCTGGTGGTTTATTACCACTAATGTAACTATTACATCTGGTGGTTTAATACCACTAATGTAACTATTACATCTGGTGGTTTATTACCACTAATGTAACTATTACATCTGGTGGTTTATTACCACTAATGTAACTATTACATCTGATGGTTTATTACCACTAATGTAACTATTACATCTGATGGTTTATTACCACTAATGTAACTATTGCATCTAATGGTTTATTATCACTAATGTAACCATTACATCTGGTGGTTTATTACCACTAATGTAACTACTACATCTGGTGGTTTATTACCACTAATGTAACTACTACATCTGGTGGTTTATTACCACTAATGTAACTACTACATCTGATGGTTTATTACCACTAATGTAACTATTACATCTGATAGTTTATTACTACTAATGTAACTATTACATCTGATAGTTTATTACTACTAATGTAACTATTACATTTGATGGTTTATTACTACTAATGTAACTATTACATTTGATGGGTTATTACTACTGATGTAACTGTTACATCTGATAGTTTATTACTACTAATGTAACTATTACATCTGATGGTTTATTACCACTAATGTAACTATTACATCTAATGGTTTATTACCACTAATGTAACTATTACATCTGATGGTTTATTACTACTAATGTAACTATTACATCTGGTGGTTTATTACTACTAATGTAACTATTACTTCTGATGGTTTATTACCACTAATGTAACTATTACATCTGGTGGTTTATTACCACTAATGTAACTATTGCATCTGATGGTTTATTACCACTAATGTAACTATTATATCTGATGGTGTATTACCACTAACGTAACTACTACATCTGGTCGTTTATTACCACTAATGTTACATCTGATGGTTTATTACCACTAATGTAACTATTACATCTGATGGTGTATTACCACTAACGTAACTACTACATCTGGTGGTTTATTACTACTAATGTTACAACTGATGGTTTATTACCACTAATGTAACTATTACATCTGATGGTTTATTACTACTAATGTAACTATTACATCTGATGGTTTATTACCACTAATGTAACTATTACATCTGATAGTTTATTACTACTAATGTAACTATTACATCTGATGGGTTATTACCACTAATGTAACTATTACATCTGATAGTTCATTACTACTAATGTAACTATTACATCTGATAGTTTATTACTACTAATGTAACTATTACATTTGATGGTTTATTACTACTAATATAACTATTACATCTGATGGTTTATTACTACTAATGTAACTATTACATCTGATGGTTTATTACTACTAATGTAACTATTACATCTAATGGTTTATTACTACTAATGTAACTATTACATCTAATGGTTTATTACCACTAATGTAACTATTGCATCTGATGGTTTATTATCACTAATGTAACTATTACATCTGGTGGTTTATTACCACTAATGTAACTATTACATCTGGTGGTTTATTACCACTATTGTAACTATTACATCTGGTGGTTTATTACCACTAATGTAACTATTACATCTGGTGGTTTATTACCACTAATGTAACTATTACATCTGGTGGTTTATTACCACTAATGTAACTATTACATCTGGTGGTTTATTACCACTAATGTAACTATCACATCTGGTGGTTTATTACCACTAATGTAACTATTACAACTGATGGTTTATTACCACTAATGTAACTATTACATCTGATGGTTTATTACTACTAATGTAACTATTACATCTGTTGGTTTATTACTACTAATGTAACTATTACTTCTGATGGTTTATTACCACTAATGTAACTATTACATCTGGTGGTTTATTACCACTAATGTAACTATTACATCTAGTAGTTTATTACCACTAATGTAACTATTACATCTGGTGGTTTATTACCACTAATGTAACTATTACATCTGGTGGTTTAATACCACTAATGTAACTATTACATCTGATGGTTTATTACCACTAATGTAACTATTACCTCTGATGGTTTATTACCACTAATGTAACTATTGCATCTAATGGTTTATTATCACTAATGTAACCATTGCATCTGGTGGTTTATTACCACTAATGTAACTACTACATCTGATGGTTTATTACCACTAATGTAACTATTACATCTGATAGTTTATTACTACTAATGTAACTATTACATCTCATAGTTTATTACTACTAAAGTAACTATTACATTTGATGGTTTATTACTACTAATGTAACTATTACATTTGATGGGTTATTACTACTGATGTAACTATTACATCTGATAGTTTATTACTACTAATGTAACTATTACATCTAATGGTTTATTACCACTAATGTAACTATTACATCTAATGGTTTATTACCACTAATGTAACTATTACATCTGATGGTTTATTACCACTGATGTAACTATTACATCTCGTGGTTTATTACCACTAATGTAACTATTACATCTGGTGGTTTATTACCACTAATGTAACTATTACATCGGATGGTTTATTACCACTAATGTAACTACTACATCTGATGGTTTATTACCACTAATGTTACAACTGATGGTTTATTACCACTAATGTAACTATTACATCTGATGGTTTATTACTACTAATGTAACTATTACATCTGGTGGTTTATTACTACTAATGTAACTATTACTTCTGATGGTTTATTACCACTAATGTAACTATTGCATCTGATGGTTTATTACCACTAATGTAACTATTACATCTAATGGTTTATTACTACTAATGTAACTATTACATCTGATGGTTTATTACTACTAATGTAACTATTACATGTGATGGTTTATTACTACTAATGTATCTATTACATCTGATGGTTTATTACCACTAGTGTAACTATTACATCTGATGGTTTATTACCACTAGTGTAACTATTACATCTGATGGTTTATTACCACTAATGTAACTATTACATCTGATGGTTTATTACTACTAATGTAACTATTACATCTGATGGGTTATTACCACTAATGTAACAATTACATCTGGTGGTTATTACTACTAATGTAACTATTACATCTGATGGTTTATTACCACTAATGTAACTATTATATCTGATGGTGTATTACCACTAACGTAACTACTACATCTGGTCGTTTATTACCACTAATGTAACTATTACATCTGATGGTGTATTACCACTAACGTAACTACTACATCTGGTGGTTTATTACTACTAATGTTACAACTGATGGTTTATTACCACTAATGTAACTATTACATCTGATGGTTTATTACTACTAATGTAACTATTACATCTGATGGGTTATTACCATTAATGTAACTATTACATCTGATAGTTCATTACTACTAATGTAACTATTACATCTGATAGTTTATTACTACTAATGTAACTATTACATTTGATGGTTTATTACTACTAATGTAACTATTACATCTGATGGTTTATTACCACTAATGTAACTATTACATCTGGTGGTTTATTACCACTAATGTAACTATTACATCTGGTCATTTATTACCACTAATGTAACTATTACATCTGGTGTTTTATTACCACTAATGTAACTATTACATCTGGTGGTTTATTACCACTAATGTAACTATTACATCTGGTGGTTTATTACCACTATTGTAACTATTACATCTGGTGGTTTATTACCACTAATGTAACTATTACATCTGGTGGTTTATTACCACTAATGTAACTATTACATCTGGTGGTTTATTACCACTAATGTAACTATTACATCTGGTGGTTTATTACCACTAATGTAACTATTACATCTGGTGGTTTATTACCACTAATGTAACTATTACATCTGATGGTTTATTACCACTAATGTAACTACTACATCTGATGGTTTATTACCACTAATGTTACAACTGATGGTTTATTACCACTAATGTAACTATTACATCTGATGGTTTATTACTACTAATGTAACTATTACATCTGTTGGTTTATTACTACTAATGTAACTATTACTTCTGATGGTTTATTACCACTAATGTAACTATTACATCTGGTGGTTTATTACCACTAATGTAACTATTACATCTAGTAGTTTATTACCACTAATGTAACTATTACATCTGGTGGTTTATTACCACTAATGTAACTATTACATCTGGTGGTTTAATACCACTAATGTAACTATTACATCTGGTGGTTTATTACCACTAATGTAACTATTACATCTGGTGGTTTATTACCACTAATGTAACTATTACATCTGGTGGTTTATTACCACTAATGTATTACATCTGATGGTTTATTACCACTAATGTAACTACTACATCTGATGGTTTATTACCACTAATGTAACTATTACATCTAATAGTTTATTACTACTAATGTAACTATTACATCTCATAGTTTATTACTACTAAAGTAACTATTATATTTGATGGTTTATTACTACTAACGTAACTATTACATTTGATGGGTTATTACTACTGATGTAACTATTACATCTGATAGTTTATTACTACTAATGTAACTATTACATCTAATGGTTTATTACCACTAATGTAACTATTACATCTAATGGTTTATTACCACTAATGTAACTATTACATCTGATGGTTTATTACCACTGATGTAACTATTACATCTCGTGGTTTATTACCACTAATGTAACTATTACATCTGGTGGTTTATTACCACTAATGTAACTATTACATCGGATGGTTTATTACCACTAATGTAACTACTACATCTGATGGTTTATTACCACTAATGTTACAACTGATGGTTTATTACCACTAATGTAACTATTACATCTGATGGTTTATTACTACTAATGTAACTATTACATCTGGTGGTTTATTACTACTAATGTAACTATTACTTCTGATGGTTTATTACCACTAATGTAACTATTGCATCTGATGGTTTATTACCACTAATGTAACTATTACATCTAATGGTTTATTACTACTAATGTAACTATTACATCTGATGGTTTATTACTACTAATGTAACTATTACATGTGATGGTTTATTACTACTAATGTATCTATTACATCTGATGGTTTATTACCACTAGTGTAACTATTACATCTGATGGTTTATTACCACTAGTGTAACTATTACATCTGATGGTTTATTACCACTAATGTAACTATTACATCTGATGGTTTATTACTACTAATGTAACTATTACATCTGATGGGTTATTACCACTAATGTAACAATTACATCTGGTGGTTATTACTACTAATGTAACTATTACATCTGATGGTTTATTACCACTAATGTAACTATTATATCTGATGGTGTATTACCACTAACGTAACTACTACATCTGGTCGTTTATTACCACTAATGTTACATCTGATGGTTTATTACCACTAATGTAACTATTACATCTGATGGTGTATTACCACTAACGTAACTACTACATCTGGTGGTTTATTACTACTAATGTTACAACTGATGGTTTATTACCACTAATGTAACTATTACATCTGATGGTTTATTACTACTAATGTAACTATTACATCTGATGGTTTATTACCACTAATGTAACTATTACATCTGATAGTTTATTACTACTAATGTAACTATTACATCTGATGGGTTATTACCATTAATGTAACTATTACATCTGATAGTTCATTACTACTAATGTAACTATTACATCTGATAGTTTATTACTACTAATGTAACTATTACATTTAATGGTTTATTACTACTAATGTAACTATTACATCTGATGGTTTATTACCACTAATGTAACTATTACATCTGGTGGTTTATTACCACTAATGTAACTATTACATCTGGTCATTTATTACCACTAATGTAACTATTACATCTGGTGTTTTATTACCACTAATGTAACTATTACATCTGGTGGTTTATTACCACTAATGTAACTATTACATCTGGTAGTTTATTACCAGTAATGTAACTATTACATCTAGTGGTTTATTACCACTAATGTAACTATTACATCTAGTGGTTTATTACCACTAATGTAACTATTGCATCTGATGGTTTATTATCACTAATGTAACTATTACATCTGGTGGTTTATTACCACTAATGTAACTATTACATCTGGTCATTTATTACCACTAATGTAACCATTACATCTGGTGGTTTATTACCACTAATGTAACTATTACATCTGGTGGTTTATTACCACTAATGTAACTATTACATCTGGTAGTTTATTACCACTAATGTAACTATTACATCTGGTGGTTTATTACCACTAATGTAACTATTACATCTGGTGGTTTATTACCACTAATGTAACTATTACATCTAGTGGTTTATTACCACTAATGTAACTATTGCATCTGATGGTTTATTATCACTAATGTAACTATTACATCTGGTGGTTTATTACCACTAATGTAACTGCTACATCTGGTGGTTTATTACCACTAATGTAACTACTACATCTGGTGGTTTATTACCACTAATGCAACTATTACATCTGATAGTTTATTACTACTAATGTAACTATTACATCTGATGGTTTATTACCACTAATGTAACTATTACATCATCATCATCATCATCACCGTTTTACGTCCGTTCTTCCACGCTAGCATGGGTTAGACGGGTTGTCCTGATGTGGGCAGTGTCTGGTCGGCTGACCATGCCTTGCTCATACAGGAACTGATTTGGCCTGGTTTCTACAGCTGGATGCCCTTCCTAACACCAACCTCATTTATAGTAATTGCTGGGTACTTTTTTTCCGTGGCGCCTACACGTCCACTTTACAGTGTGGGATGGGTGCTTTTTTTCCGTGGCACCTCCACGACCACCTTGCGGTGGGGGGCGTGGGGGCATATTGTCTATATGCTTCAGCTTGTACCCATGGGAGGTCGGGTACTCTGTATTACTGCGTGACGCCAGAAGTCACGGTCGTGTGTCATTGTCTTTGAGAGGTGTAATTGGGTAAGGTCGGCTTTTATCACCTCATCCCAGGTCATCTTGGGTCTCCCCACTCCGCGGTTTCCATCAACTTCTAGTGCTCTGCACCTTTTTATGCAGCTATCATCCTTCATACGCATCACATGTCCATACCAGCACAACCGCCTCTCCTGCACACAGCATTTGATTCCTCTTATGCTCAGTCTCTCTCTCAATTCATTTATGCTTTGTCGTTCACGTATATTATAGTTACACATCCATCGGAGCATGCAGGCTTCGTTTCTCTCTAATCTACGTAAGTCTTCCACCTTCAGCGCCCAGGTCTCGCTACCATGCAACATCGCTGTTTGGATACACGCATCATACAGTCTGCCTTTCATACTGAGCGAGAAGCTTTTTGCAGCTAGCAGTGGTAGTAGTTCCCTAAACTTCTTCCATCCCGTTCTTACCCTAGTTATTGCACTTTCTGAACACCCACCTCCGTTGCTAATTCGGTCACCTAGGTAGCAGAAGCTGTCAACTGTTTCTACAGGGCCCTCCCAGAGATTGGTGGTACTTGTTTCCTGTGGCTGTTTGCTGTCTCAGCACAGCTGCTGCATGTGAATCCTACATTCTTAATTAAGCTTCCTGAGATCCCGCTACATCTGGTGGTTTATTATCACTAATGTAACTATTACATCTGATAGTTTATTACCACTAATGTAACTATTACATTTGATGGTTTATTACTACTAATGTAACTATTACATCTGATAGTTTATTACTACTAATGTAACTATTACATTTGATGGTTTATTACTACTAATGTAACTATTACATCTGATGGTTTATTACCACTAATGTAACTATTACATCTGGTGGTTTATTACCACTAATGTAACTATTACATCTGGTCATTTATTACCACTAATGTAACTATTACATCTGGTGTTTTATTACCACTAATGTAACTATTACATCTGGTGGTTTATTACCACTAATGTAACTATTACATCTGGTGGTTTATTACCACTATTGTAACTATTACATCTGGTGGTTTATTACCACTAATGTAACTATTACATCTGGTGGTTTATTACCACTAATGTAACTATTACATCTGGTGGTTTATTACCACTAATGTAACTATTGCATCTGATGGTTTATTACCACTAATGTAACTATTATATCTGATGGTGTATTACCACTAACGTAACTACTACATCTGGTCGTTTATTACCACTAATGTTACATCTGATGGTTTATTACCACTAATGTAACTATTACATCTGATGGTGTATTACCACTAACGTAACTACTACATCTGGTGGTTTATTACTACTAATGTTACAACTGATGGTTTATTACCACTAATGTAACTATTACATCTGATGGTTTATTACTACTAATGTAACTATTACATCTGATGGTTTATTACCACTAATGTAACTATTACATCTGATAGTTTATTACTACTAATGTAACTATTACATCTGATGGGTTATTACCACTAATGTAACTATTACATCTGATAGTTCATTACTACTAATGTAACTATTACATCTGATAGTTTATTACTACTAATGTAACTATTACATTTGATGGTTTATTACTACTAATATAACTATTACATCTGATGGTTTATTACTACTAATGTAACTATTACATCTGATGGTTTATTACTACTAATGTAACTATTACATCTAATGGTTTATTACTACTAATGTAACTATTACATCTAATGGTTTATTACCACTAATGTAACTATTGCATCTGATGGTTTATTATCACTAATGTAACTATTACATCTGGTGGTTTATTACCACTAATGTAACTATTACATCTGGTGGTTTATTACCACTATTGTAACTATTACATCTGGTGGTTTATTACCACTAATGTAACTATTACATCTGGTGGTTTATTACCACTAATGTAACTATTACATCTGGTGGTTTATTACCACTAATGTAACTATTACATCTGGTGGTTTATTACCACTAATGTAACTATCACATCTGGTGGTTTATTACCACTAATGTAACTATTACATCTGATGGTTTATTACCACTAATGTAACTACTACATCTGATGGTTTATTACCACTAATGTTACAACTGATGGTTTATTACCACTAATGTAACTATTACATCTGATGGTTTATTACTACTAATGTAACTATTACATCTGTTGGTTTATTACTACTAATGTAACTATTACTTCTGATGGTTTATTACCACTAATGTAACTATTACATCTGGTGGTTTATTACCACTAATGTAACTATTACATCTAGTAGTTTATTACCACTAATGTAACTATTACATCTGGTGGTTTATTACCACTAATGTAACTATTACATCTGGTGGTTTAATACCACTAATGTAACTATTACATCTGATGGTTTATTACCACTAATGTAACTATTACCTCTGATGGTTTATTACCACTAATGTAACTATTGCATCTAATGGTTTATTATCACTAATGTAACCATTGCATCTGGTGGTTTATTACCACTAATGTAACTACTACATCTGATGGTTTATTACCACTAATGTAACTATTACATCTGATAGTTTATTACTACTAATGTAACTATTACATCTCATAGTTTATTACTACTAAAGTAACTATTACATTTGATGGTTTATTACTACTAATGTAACTATTACATTTGATGGGTTATTACTACTGATGTAACTATTACATCTGATAGTTTATTACTACTAATGTAACTATTACATCTAATGGTTTATTACCACTAATGTAACTATTACATCTAATGGTTTATTACCACTAATGTAACTATTACATCTGATGGTTTATTACCACTGATGTAACTATTACATCTCGTGGTTTATTACCACTAATGTAACTATTACATCTGGTGGTTTATTACCACTAATGTAACTATTACATCGGATGGTTTATTACCACTAATGTAACTACTACATCTGATGGTTTATTACCACTAATGTTACAACTGATGGTTTATTACCACTAATGTAACTATTACATCTGATGGTTTATTACTACTAATGTAACTATTACATCTGGTGGTTTATTACTACTAATGTAACTATTACTTCTGATGGTTTATTACCACTAATGTAACTATTGCATCTGATGGTTTATTACCACTAATGTAACTATTACATCTAATGGTTTATTACTACTAATGTAACTATTACATCTGATGGTTTATTACTACTAATGTAACTATTACATGTGATGGTTTATTACTACTAATGTATCTATTACATCTGATGGTTTATTACCACTAGTGTAACTATTACATCTGATGGTTTATTACCACTAGTGTAACTATTACATCTGATGGTTTATTACCACTAATGTAACTATTACATCTGATGGTTTATTACTACTAATGTAACTATTACATCTGATGGGTTATTACCACTAATGTAACAATTACATCTGGTGGTTATTACTACTAATGTAACTATTACATCTGATGGTTTATTACCACTAATGTAACTATTATATCTGATGGTGTATTACCACTAACGTAACTACTACATCTGGTCGTTTATTACCACTAATGTAACTATTACATCTGATGGTGTATTACCACTAACGTAACTACTACATCTGGTGGTTTATTACTACTAATGTTACAACTGATGGTTTATTACCACTAATGTAACTATTACATCTGATGGTTTATTACTACTAATGTAACTATTACATCTGATGGGTTATTACCATTAATGTAACTATTACATCTGATAGTTCATTACTACTAATGTAACTATTACATCTGATAGTTTATTACTGCTAATGTAACTATTACATTTGATGGTTTATTACTACTAATGTAACTATTACATCTGATGGTTTATTACCACTAATGTAACTATTACATCTGGTGGTTTATTACCACTAATGTAACTATTACATCTGGTCATTTATTACCACTAATGTAACTATTACATCTGGTGTTTTATTACCACTAATGTAACTATTACATCTGGTGGTTTATTACCACTAATGTAACTATTACATCTGGTGGTTTATTACCACTATTGTAACTATTACATCTGGTGGTTTATTACCACTAATGTAACTATTACATCTGGTGGTTTATTACCACTAATGTAACTATTACATCTGGTGGTTTATTACCACTAATGTAACTATTACATCTGGTGGTTTATTACCACTAATGTAACTATTACATCTGGTGGTTTATTACCACTAATGTAACTATTACATCTGATGGTTTATTACCACTAATGTAACTACTACATCTGATGGTTTATTACCACTAATGTTACAACTGATGGTTTATTACCACTAATGTAACTATTACATCTGATGGTTTATTACTACTAATGTAACTATTACATCTGTTGGTTTATTACTACTAATGTAACTATTACTTCTGATGGTTTATTACCACTAATGTAACTATTACATCTGGTGGTTTATTACCACTAATGTAACTATTACATCTAGTAGTTTATTACCACTAATGTAACTATTACATCTGGTGGTTTATTACCACTAATGTAACTATTACATCTGGTGGTTTAATACCACTAATGTAACTATTACATCTGGTGGTTTATTACCACTAATGTAACTATTACATCTGGTGGTTTATTACCACTAATGTAACTATTACATCTGGTGGTTTATTACCACTAATGTAACTATTACATCTGATGGTTTATTACCACTAATGTAACTATTACATCTGATGGTTTATTACCACTAATGTAACTATTGCATCTAATGGTTTATTATCACTAATGTAACCATTGCATCTGGTGGTTTATTACCACTAATGTAACTACTACATCTGATGGTTTATTACCACTAATGTAACTATTACATCTAATAGTTTATTACTACTAATGTAACTATTACATCTCATAGTTTATTACTACTAAAGTAACTATTACATTTGATGGTTTATTACTACTAACGTAACTATTACATTTGATGGGTTATTACTACTGATGTAACTATTACATCTGATAGTTTATTACTACTAATGTAACTATTACATCTAATGGTTTATTACCACTAATGTAACTATTACATCTAATGGTTTATTACCACTAATGTAACTATTACATCTGATGGTTTATTACCACTGATGTAACTATTACATCTCGTGGTTTATTACCACTAATGTAACTATTACATCTGGTGGTTTATTACCACTAATGTAACTATTACATCGGATGGTTTATTACCACTAATGTAACTACTACATCTGATGGTTTATTACCACTAATGTTACAACTGATGGTTTATTACCACTAATGTAACTATTACATCTGATGGTTTATTACTACTAATGTAACTATTACATCTGGTGGTTTATTACTACTAATGTAACTATTACTTCTGATGGTTTATTACCACTAATGTAACTATTGCATCTGATGGTTTATTACCACTAATGTAACTATTACATCTAATGGTTTATTACTACTAATGTAACTATTACATCTGATGGTTTATTACTACTAATGTAACTATTACATGTGATGGTTTATTACTACTAATGTATCTATTACATCTGATGGTTTATTACCACTAGTGTAACTATTACATCTGATGGTTTATTACCACTAGTGTAACTATTACATCTGATGGTTTATTACCACTAATGTAACTATTACATCTGATGGTTTATTACTACTAATGTAACTATTACATCTGATGGGTTATTACCACTAATGTAACAATTACATCTGGTGGTTATTACTACTAATGTAACTATTACATCTGATGGTTTATTACCACTAATGTAACTATTATATCTGATGGTGTATTACCACTAACGTAACTACTACATCTGGTCGTTTATTACCACTAATGTTACATCTGATGGTTTATTACCACTAATGTAACTATTACATCTGATGGTGTATTACCACTAACGTAACTACTACATCTGGTGGTTTATTACTACTAATGTTACAACTGATGGTTTATTACCACTAATGTAACTATTACATCTGATGGTTTATTACTACTAATGTAACTATTACATCTGATGGTTTATTACCACTAATGTAACTATTACATCTGATAGTTTATTACTACTAATGTAACTATTACATCTGATGGGTTATTACCATTAATGTAACTATTACATCTGATAGTTCATTACTACTAATGTAACTATTACATCTGATAGTTTATTACTACTAATGTAACTATTACATTTAATGGTTTATTACTACTAATGTAACTATTACATCTGATGGTTTATTACCACTAATGTAACTATTACATCTGGTGGTTTATTACCACTAATGTAACTATTACATCTGGTCATTTATTACCACTAATGTAACTATTACATCTGGTGTTTTATTACCACTAATGTAACTATTACATCTGGTGGTTTATTACCACTAATGTAACTATTACATCTGGTAGTTTATTACCAGTAATGTAACTATTACATCTAGTGGTTTATTACCACTAATGTAACTATTACATCTAGTGGTTTATTACCACTAATGTAACTATTGCATCTGATGGTTTATTATCACTAATGTAACTATTACATCTGGTGGTTTATTACCACTAATGTAACTATTACATCTGGTCATTTATTACCACTAATGTAACCATTACATCTGGTGGTTTATTACCACTAATGTAACTATTACATCTGGTGGTTTATTACCACTAATGTAACTATTACATCTGGTAGTTTATTACCACTAATGTAACTATTACATCTGGTGGTTTATTACCACTAATGTAACTATTACATCTGGTGGTTTATTACCACTAATGTAACTATTACATCTAGTGGTTTATTACCACTAATGTAACTATTGCATCTGATGGTTTATTATCACTAATGTAACTATTACATCTGGTGGTTTATTACCACTAATGTAACTGCTACATCTGGTGGTTTATTACCACTAATGTAACTACTACATCTGGTGGTTTATTACCACTAATGCAACTATTACATCTGATAGTTTATTACTACTAATGTAACTATTACATCTGATGGTTTATTACCACTAATGTAACTATTACATCATCATCATCATCATCACCGTTTTACGTCCGTTCTTCCACGCTAGCATGGGTTAGACGGGTTGTCCTGATGTGGGCAGTGTCTGGTCGGCTGACCATGCCTTGCTCATACAGGAACTGATTTGGCCTGGTTTCTACAGCTGGATGCCCTTCCTAACACCAACCTCATTTATAGTAATTGCTGGGTACTTTTTTTCCGTGGCGCCTACACGTCCACTTTACAGTGTGGGATGGGTGCTTTTTTTCCGTGGCACCTCCACGACCACCTTGCGGTGGGGGGCGTGGGGGCATATTGTCTATATGCTTCAGCTTGTACCCATGGGAGGTCGGGTACTCTGTATTACTGCGTGACGCCAGAAGTCACGGTCGTGTGTCATTGTCTTTGAGAGGTGTAATTGGGTAAGGTCGGCTTTTATCACCTCATCCCAGGTCATCTTGG
Organism: Eledone cirrhosa; assembly: GCA_964016885.1. Taxonomy (NCBI): domain Eukaryota; kingdom Metazoa; phylum Mollusca; class Cephalopoda; order Octopoda; family Eledonidae; genus Eledone; species Eledone cirrhosa. The sequence goes on along the minus strand of OZ024743.1, from coordinate 51,127,291 downwards.
GTCTCCCCACTCCGCGGTTTCCATCAACTTCTAGTGCTCTGCACCTTTTTATGCAGCTATCATCCTTCATACGCATCACATGTCCATACCAGCACAACCGCCTCTCCTGCACACAGCATTTGATTCCTCTTATGCTCAGTCTCTCTCTCAATTCATTTATGCTTTGTCGTTCACGTATATTATAGTTACACATCCATCGGAGCATGCAGGCTTCGTTTCTCTCTAATCTACGTAAGTCTTCCACCTTCAGCGCCCAGGTCTCGCTACCATGCAACATCGCTGTTTGGATACACGCATCATACAGTCTGCCTTTCATTCTGAGCGAGAAGCTTTTTGCAGCTAGCAGTGGTAGTAGTTCCCTAAACTTCTTCCATCCCGTTCTTACCCTAGTTATTGCACTTTCTGAACACCCACCTCCGTTGCTAATTCGGTCACCTAGGTAGCAGAAGCTGTCAACTGTTTCTACAGGGCCCTCCCAGAGATTGGTGGTACTTGTTTCCTGTGGCTGTTTGCTGTCTCAGCACAGCTGCTGCATGTGAATCCTACATTCTTAATTAAGCTTCCTGAGATCCCGCTACATCTGGTGGTTTATTATCACTAATGTAACTATTACATCTGATAGTTTATTACCACTAATGTAACTATTACATTTGATGGTTTATTACTACTAATGTAACTATTACATCTGATAGTTTATTACTACTAATGTAACTATTACATTTGATGGTTTATTACTACTAATGTAACTATTACATCTGATGGTTTATTACCACTAATGTAACTATTACATCTGGTGGTTTATTACCACTAATGTAACTATTACATCTGGTCATTTATTACCACTAATGTAACTATTACATCTGGTGTTTTATTACCACTAATGTAACTATTACATCTGGTGGTTTATTACCACTAATGTAACTATTACATCTGGTGGTTTATTACCACTATTGTAACTATTACATCTGGTGGTTTATTACCACTAATGTAACTATTACATCTGGTGGTTTATTACCACTAATGTAACTATTACATCTGGTGGTTTATTACCACTAATGTAACTATTACATCTGGTGGTTTATTACCACTAATGTAACTATTACATCTGGTGGTTTATTACCACTAATGTAACTATTACATCTGATGGTTTATTACCACTAATGTAACTACTACATCTGATGGTTTATTACCACTAATGTTACAACTGATGGTTTATTACCACTAATGTAACTATTACATCTGATGGTTTATTACTACTAATGTAACTATTACATCTGTTGGTTTATTACTACTAATGTAACTATTACTTCTGATGGTTTATTACCACTAATGTAACTATTACATCTGGTGGTTTATTACCACTAATGTAACTATTACATCTAGTAGTTTATTACCACTAATGTAACTATTACATCTGGTGGTTTATTACCACTAATGTAACTATTACATCTGGTGGTTTAATACCACTAATGTAACTATTACATCTGGTGGTTTATTACCACTAATGTAACTATTACATCTGGTGGTTTATTACCACTAATGTAACTATTACATCTGGTGGTTTATTACCACTAATGTAACTATTACATCTGATGGTTTATTACCACTAATGTAACTATTACATCTGATGGTTTATTACCACTAATGTAACTATTGCATCTAATGGTTTATTATCACTAATGTAACCATTGCATCTGGTGGTTTATTACCACTAATGTAACTACTACATCTGATGGTTTATTACCACTAATGTAACTATTACATCTAATAGTTTATTACTACTAATGTAACTATTACATCTCATAGTTTATTACTACTAAAGTAACTATTACATTTGATGGTTTATTACTACTAACGTAACTATTACATTTGATGGGTTATTACTACTGATGTAACTATTACATCTGATAGTTTATTACTACTAATGTAACTATTACATCTAATGGTTTATTACCACTAATGTAACTATTACATCTAATGGTTTATTACCACTAATGTAACTATTACATCTGATGGTTTATTACCACTGATGTAACTATTACATCTCGTGGTTTATTACCACTAATGTAACTATTACATCTGGTGGTTTATTACCACTAATGTAACTATTACATCGGATGGTTTATTACCACTAATGTAACTACTACATCTGATGGTTTATTACCACTAATGTTACAACTGATGGTTTATTACCACTAATGTAACTATTACATCTGATGGTTTATTACTACTAATGTAACTATTACATCTGGTGGTTTATTACTACTAATGTAACTATTACTTCTGATGGTTTATTACCACTAATGTAACTATTGCATCTGATGGTTTATTACCACTAATGTAACTATTACATCTAATGGTTTATTACTACTAATGTAACTATTACATCTGATGGTTTATTACTACTAATGTAACTATTACATGTGATGGTTTATTACTACTAATGTATCTATTACATCTGATGGTTTATTACCACTAGTGTAACTATTACATCTGATGGTTTATTACCACTAGTGTAACTATTACATCTGATGGTTTATTACCACTAATGTAACTATTACATCTGATGGTTTATTACTACTAATGTAACTATTACATCTGATGGGTTATTACCACTAATGTAACAATTACATCTGGTGGTTATTACTACTAATGTAACTATTACATCTGATGGTTTATTACCACTAATGTAACTATTATATCTGATGGTGTATTACCACTAACGTAACTACTACATCTGGTCGTTTATTACCACTAATGTTACATCTGATGGTTTATTACCACTAATGTAACTATTACATCTGATGGTGTATTACCACTAACGTAACTACTACATCTGGTGGTTTATTACTACTAATGTTACAACTGATGGTTTATTACCACTAATGTAACTATTACATCTGATGGTTTATTACTACTAATGTAACTATTACATCTGATGGTTTATTACCACTAATGTAACTATTACATCTGATAGTTTATTACTACTAATGTAACTATTACATCTGATGGGTTATTACCATTAATGTAACTATTACATCTGATAGTTCATTACTACTAATGTAACTATTACATCTGATAGTTTATTACTACTAATGTAACTATTACATTTAATGGTTTATTACTACTAATGTAACTATTACATCTGATGGTTTATTACCACTAATGTAACTATTACATCTGGTGGTTTATTACCACTAATGTAACTATTACATCTGGTCATTTATTACCACTAATGTAACTATTACATCTGGTGTTTTATTACCACTAATGTAACTATTACATCTGGTGGTTTATTACCACTAATGTAACTATTACATCTGGTAGTTTATTACCAGTAATGTAACTATTACATCTAGTGGTTTATTACCACTAATGTAACTATTACATCTAGTGGTTTATTACCACTAATGTAACTATTGCATCTGATGGTTTATTATCACTAATGTAACTATTACATCTGGTGGTTTATTACCACTAATGTAACTATTACATCTGGTCATTTATTACCACTAATGTAACCATTACATCTGGTGGTTTATTACCACTAATGTAACTATTACATCTGGTGGTTTATTACCACTAATGTAACTATTACATCTGGTAGTTTATTACCACTAATGTAACTATTACATCTGGTGGTTTATTACCACTAATGTAACTATTACATCTGGTGGTTTATTACCACTAATGTAACTATTACATCTAGTGGTTTATTACCACTAATGTAACTATTGCATCTGATGGTTTATTATCACTAATGTAACTATTACATCTGGTGGTTTATTACCACTAATGTAACTGCTACATCTGGTGGTTTATTACCACTAATGTAACTACTACATCTGGTGGTTTATTACCACTAATGCAACTATTACATCTGATAGTTTATTACCACTAATGTAACTATTACATCTGATGGTTTATTACCACTAATGTAACTATTACATCATCATCATCATCATCACCGTTTTACGTCCGTTCTTCCACGCTAGCATGGGTTAGACGGGTTGTCCTGATGTGGGCAGTGTCTGGTCGGCTGACCATGCCTTGCTCATACAGGAACTGATTTGGCCTGGTTTCTACAGCTGGATGCCCTTCCTAACACCAACCTCATTTATAGTAATTGCTGGGTACTTTTTTTCCGTGGCGCCTACACGTCCACTTTACAGTGTGGGATGGGTGCTTTTTTTCCGTGGCACCTCCACGACCACCTTGCGGTGGGGGGCGTGGGGGCATATTGTCTATATGCTTCAGCTTGTACCCATGGGAGGTCGGGTACTCTGTATTACTGCGTGACGCCAGAAGTCACGGTCGTGTGTCATTGTCTTTGAGAGGTGTAATTGAGTAAGGTCGGCTTTTATCACCTCATCCCAGGTCATCTTGGGTCTCCCCACTCCGCGGTTTCCATCAACTTCTAGTGCTCTGCACCTTTTTATGCAGCTATCATCCTTCATACGCATCACATGTCCATACCAGCACAACCGCCTCTCCTGCACACAGCATTTGATTCCTCTTATGCTCAGTCTCTCTCTCAATTCATTTATGCTTTGTCGTTCACGTATATTATAGTTACACATCCATCGGAGCATGCAGGCTTCGTTTCTCTCTAATCTACGTAAGTCTTCCACCTTCAGCGCCCAGGTCTCGCTACCATGCAACATCGCTGTTTGGATACACGCATCATACAGTCTGCCTTTCATTCTGAGCGAGAAGCTTTTTGCAGCTAGCAGTGGTAGTAGTTCCCTAAACTTCTTCCATCCCGTTCTTACCCTAGTTATTGCACTTTCTGAACACCCACCTCCGTTGCTAATTCGGTCACCTAGGTAGCAGAAGCTGTCAACTGTTTCTACAGGGCCCTCCCAGAGATTGGTGGTACTTGTTTCCTGTGGCTGTTTGCTGTCTCAGCACAGCTGCTGCATGTGAATCCTACATTCTTAATTAAGCTTCCTGAGATCCCGCTACATCTGGTGGTTTATTATCACTAATGTAACTATTACATCTGATAGTTTATTACCACTAATGTAACTATTACATCTGGTGGTTTATTACTACTAATGTAACTATTACATCTGATGGTTTATTACCACTAATGTAACTACTACATCTGGTGGTTTATTACCACTAATGTTTCAACTGGTGGTTTATTACCACTAATGTAACTATTACAACTGATGGTTTATTCCCACTAATGTAACTATAACATCTGATGGTTTATTACCACTAATGTAACTATTACATCTGGTGGTTTATTACCACTAATGTAACTATTATATCTGGTGGTTTATTACCACTAATGTAACTATTACATCTGGTGGTTTATTATCACTAATGTAACTATTACATCTGATGGTTTATTATCACTATTGTAACTATTACATCTGATGGTTTATTACCACTAATGTAACTATTACATCTGATGGTTAATTACCACTAATATAACTATTACATCTGATGGTTTATTACTACTAATGTAACTATTACATCTAATGGTCTATTACTACTAATGTAACTATTACATCTGATGGTTTATTACCACTAATATAACTATTACATCTGATGGTTTATTACCACTAATGTAACTATTACATCTGATGGTTTATTACCACTGATGTAACTATTACATCTGATAGTTTATTACTACTAATGTAACTATTACATCTGATGGTTTATTACCACTTATGTAACTATTACATCTGATGTTTTATTACTACTAATGTAACTATTACATCTGATAGTTTATTACTACTAATGTAACTATTACATCTGATGGGTTATTACCACTAATGTAACAATTACATCTGGTGGTTATTACTACTAATATAACTATTACATCTGATGGTTTATTACTACTAATGTAACTATTACATCTGATGGTGTATTACCACTAACGTAACTACTACATCTGGTCGTTTATTACCACTAATGTTACAACTGATGGTTTATTACCACTAATGTAACTATTACATCTGGTGCTTTATTACTACTAATGTAACTATTGCATCTGATGGTTTATTACCACTAATGTAACTATTACATCTGGTGGTTTATTAACACTAATGTAACTATTACATCTGATGGTTTATTACTACTAATGTAACTATTACATCTGATGGTTTATTACTACTAATGTAACTATTACATCTGATGGTTTATTACCACTAATGTAACTATTACATCTGATGGTTTATTACCACTAATGTAACTACTACATCTGGTGGTTTATTACCACTAATGTTTCAACTGATGGTTTATTACCACTAATGTAACTATTACAACTGATGGTTTATTCCCACTAATGTAACTATTACATCTGGTGGTTTATTACCACTAATGTAACTATTACATCTGATTGTTTATTACTACTAATGTAACTACATCTGATGGTTTATTACTACTAATGTAAGTATTACATCTGGTGGTTTATTACTACTAATCTAACTATTACATCTGATGGTTTATTACCACTAATGTAACTATTACATCTGGTGGTTTATTACCACTAATGTAACTATTACATCTGGTGGTTTATTACCACTAATGTAACTATTACATCTGGTGGTTTATTACCACTAATGTAATTATTACATCTTATAGTTTATTACTACTAATGTAACTATTACATCTGATGGTTTATTACCACTAATGTAACTATTACATCTGATGGGTTATTACTACTAATGTAACTATTACATCTGGTGGTTTATTACCACTAATGTAACTATTACATCTGATGGTTTATTACCACTAATGTAACTATTACATCTGATGGTTTATTACTACTAACGTAACTATTACATCTGATGGTTTATTACCACTAATGTAACTACTACATCTGGTGGTTTATTACCACTAATGTAACTATTACATCTGGTCATTACCACTAATGTAACCATTACATCTGGTGGTTTATTACCACTAATGTAACTATTACATCTGGTGGTTTATTACCACAAATGTAACTATTACATCTGGTAGTTTATTACCACTAATGTAACTATTACATCTGGTGGTTTATTACCACTAATGTAACTATTACATCTAGTGGTTTATTACCACTAATGTAACTATTGCATCTGATGGTTTATTATCACTAATGTAACTATTACATCTGGTGGTTTATTACCACTAATGTAACTATTACATCTGGTGGTTTATTACCGCTAATGTAACTACTACATCTTGTGGTTTATTACCACTAATGTAACTACTACATCTGGTGGTTTATTACCACTAATGTAACTATTACATCTGGTAGTTTATTACCACTAATGTAACTATTACATCTGATGGTTTATTACTACTAACGTAACTATTACATCTGATGGTTTATTACCACTAATGTAACTACTACATCTGGTGGTTTATTACCACTAATGTAACTACTACATCTGGTGGTTTATTACCACTAATGTAACTACTACATCTGGTGGTTTATTACCACTAATGTAACTATTACATCTGATAGTTTATTACTACTAATGTAGCTATTACATCTGATAGTTTATTACTACTAATGTAACTATTACATCTGATGGTTTATTACCACTAATGTAACTATTACATCATCATCATCATCATCATCACCGTTTTACGTCCGTTCTTCCACGCTAGCATGGGTTAGACGGGTTGTCCTGATGTGGGCAGTGTCTGGTCGGCTGACCATGCCTTGCTCATACAGGAACTGATTTGGCCTGGTTTCTACAGCTGGATGCCCTTCCTAACACCAACCTCATTTATAGTGAGTGCTGGGTACTTTTTTTCCGTGGCGCCTACACGTCCACTCTACAGTGTGGGCTGGGTGCTTTTTTTCCGTGGCACCTCCACGACCACCTTGCGGTGGGGGGTGTGGGGGCATATTGTCTATATGCTTCAGCTTGTACCCATGGGAGGTCGGGTACTCCGTATTACTGCGTGACGCCAGAAGTCACGGTCGTGTGTCATTGTCTTTGAGAGGTGTAATTGGGTAAGGTTGGCTTTTATCACCTCATCCCAGGTCATCTTGGGTCTCCCCACTCCGCGGTTTCCATCAACTTCTACTGCTCTGCACCTTTTTATGCAGCTATCATCCTTCATACGCATCACATGTCCAAACTAGCGCAACCGCCTCTCCTGCACGCAGCATTTGATTCCTCTTATGCTCAGTCTCTCTCTCAATTCATTTATGCTTTGTCGTTCACGTATATTATTGTTACACCTCCATCGGAGCATGCAGGCTTCGTTTCTCTCTAATCTACGTAAGTCTTCCACCTTCAGCGCCCAGGTCTCGCTACCATGCAACATCGCTGTTCGGATACACGCATCATACAGTCTGCCTTTCATTCTGAGGGAGAAGCCTTTTGCAGCTAGCAGTGGTAGTAGTTCCCTAAACTTCTTCCATCCTGTTCTTACCCTAGTTATTGCACTTTCTGAACACCCACCTCCGTTGCTAATTCGGTCACCTAGGTAGCAGAAGCTGTCAACTGTTTCTACAGGGCCCTCCCAGAGATTGGTAGTACTTGTTTCCTGTGGCTGTTTGCTGTCTCAGCACAGCTGCTGCATGTGAATCCTACATTCTTAATTAAGCTTCCTGAGATCCCGCTACATCTGGTGGTTTATTACCACTAATGTAACTATTACATCTGGTGGTTTATTACCACTAATGTAACTATTACATCTAGTGGTTTATTACCACTAATGTAACTATTGCATCTGATGGTTTATTATCACTAATGTAACTATTACATCTGGTGGTTTATTACCACTAATGTAACTACTACATCTGGTGGTTTATTACCAGTAAGGTAACTACTACATCTGGTGGTTTATTACCACTAATGTAACTACTACATCTGGTGGTTTATTACCACTAATGTTTCAACTGGTGGTTTATTACCACTAATGTAACTATTACAACTGATGGTTTATTCCCACTAATGTAACTATAACATCTGATGGTTTATTACCACTAATGTAACTATTACATCTGGTGGTTTATTACCACTAATGTAACTATTATATCTGGTGGTTTATTACCACTAATGTAACTATTACATCTGGTGGTTTTTATCACTAATGTAACTATTACATCTGATGGTTTATTATCACTATTGTAACTATTACATCTGATGGTTTATTACCACTAATGTAACTATTACATCTGATGGTTAATTACCACTAATATAACTATTACATCTGATGGTTTATTACTACTAATGTAACTATTACATCTAATGGTCTATTACTACTAATGTAACTATTACATCTGATGGTTTATTACCACTAATATAACTATTACATCTGATGGTTTATTACCACTAATGTAACTATTACATCTGATGGTTTATTACCACTGATGTAACTATTACATCTGATGGGTTATTACCACTAATGTAACAATTACATCTGGTGGTTATTACTACTAATATAACTATTACATCTGATGGTTTATTACTACTAATGTAACTATTACATCTGATGGTGTATTACCACTAACGTAACTACTACATCTGGTCGTTTATTACCACTAATGTTACAACTGATGGTTTATTACCACTAATGTAACTATTACATCTGGTGCTTTATTACTACTAATGTAACTATTGCATCTGATGGTTTATTACCACTAATGTAACTATTACATCTGGTGGTTTATTACCACTAATGTAACTATTACATCTGATGGTTTATTACTACTAATGTAACTATTACATCTGATGGTTTATTACTACTAATGTAACTATTACATCTGATGGTTTATTACCACTAATGTAATTATTACATCTGATGGTTTATTACCACTAATGTAACTACTACATCTGGTGGTTTATTACCACTAATGTAACTATTACAACTGATGGTTTATTCCCACTAATGTAACTATTACATCTGGTGGTTTATTACCACTAATGTAACTATTACATCTGATTGTTTATTACTACTAATGTAACTACATCTGATGGTTTATTACTACTAATGTAAGTATTACATCTGGTGGTTTATTACTACTAATCTAACTATTACATCTGAAGGTTAATTACCACTAATGTAACTATTACATCTGGTGGTTTATTACCACTAATGTAACTATTACATCTGGTGGTTTATTACCAGTAATGTAACTATTACATCTGGTGGTTTATTACCACTAATGTAACTATTACATCTTATAGTTTATTACTACTAATGTAACTATTACATCTGATGGTTTATTACCACTAATGTAACTATTACATCTGATGGGTTATTACTACTAATGTAACTATTACATCTGGTGGTTTATTACCACTAATGTAACTATTACATCTGATGGTTTGTTACCACTAATGTAACTATTACATCTGATGGTTTATTACTACTAACGTAACTATTACATCTGATGGTTTATTACCACTAATGTAACTACTACATCTGGTGGTTTATTACCACTAATGTAACTATTACATCTGGTCATTACCACTAATGTAACCATTACATCTGGTGGTTTATTACCACTAATGTAACTATTACATCTGGTGGTTTATTACCACTAATGTCACTATTCCATCTGGTAGTTTATTACCACTAATGTAACTATTACATCTGGTGGTTTATTACCACTAATGTAACTATTACATCTGGTGGTTTATTACCACTAATGTAACTATTACATCTAGTGGTTTATTACCACTAATGTAACTATTGCATCTGATGGTTTATTATCACTAATGTAACTATTACATCTGGTGGTTTATTACCACTAATGTAACTACTACATCTGGTGGTTTATTACCGCTAATGTAACTACTACATCTGGTGGTTTATTACCACTAATGTAACTACTACATCAGGTGGTTTATTACCACTAATGTAACTATTACATCTGGTGGTTTATTACCACTAATGTAACTATTACATCTGGTAGTTTATTACCACTAATGTAACTATTACATCTGGTGGTTTATTACCACTAATGTAACTATTACATCTGGTGGTTTATTACCACTAATGTAACTATTACATCTAGTGGTTTATTACCACTAATGTAACTATTGCATCTGATGGTTTATTATCACTAATGTAACTATTACATCTGGTGGTTTATTACCACTAATGTAACTACTACATCTGGTGGTTTATTACCACTAATGTAACTACTACATCTGGTGGTTTATTACCACTAATGTAACTACTACATCTGGTGGTTTATTACCACTAATGTAACTATTACATCTGATAGTTTATTACTACTAATGTAACTATTACATCTGATAGTTTATTACTACTAATGTAACTATTACATCTGATGGTTTATTACCACTAATGTAACTATTATATCTGATGGTGTATTACCACTAACGTAACTACTACATCTGGTCGTTTATTACCACTAATGTTACATCTGATGGTTTATTACCACTAATGTAGCTATTACATCTGATGGTGTATTACCACTAACGTAACTACTACATCTGGTCGTTTATTACCACTAATGTAACTATTACATCTGATGGTTTATTACCACTAACGTAGCTACTACATCTGGTGGTTTATTACCACTAATGTTACAACTGATGGTTTATTACCACTAATGTAACTATTACATTTGATGGTTTATTACTACTAATATAACTATCACATCTAATGGTTTATTACCACTAATGTAACTATTGCATCTGATGGTTTATTACCACTAATGTGACTATTACATCTGGTGGTTTATTACCACTAATGTAACTATTACATCTGGTCATTTATTACCACTAATGTAACTATTACATCTGGTGGTTTATTACCACTAATGTGACTATTACATCTGGTGGTTTATTACCACTAATGTAACTATTACATCTGGTAGTTTATTACCACTAATGTAACTATTACATCTGGTGGTTTATTACCACTAATGTACCTATTACATCTGGTGGTTTATTACCACTAATGTAACTATTACATCTAGTGGTTTATTACCACTAATGTAACTATTGCATCTGATGGTTTATTATCACTAATGTAACTATTACATCTGGTGGTTTATTACCACTAATGTAACTACTACATCTGGTGGTTTATTACCACTAATGTAACTACTACATCTGGTGGTTTTTTATCACTAATGTAACTACTACATCTGGTGGTTTATTACCACTAATGTAACTATTACATCTGATAGTTTATTACTACTAATGTAACTATTACATCTTATAGTTTATTACTACTAATGTAACTATTACATCTGATGGTTTATTACCACTCATGTAACTATTACATCATCATCACCGTTTTACGTCCGTTCTTCCACGCTAGCATGGGTTTGACGGGTTGTCCTGATGTGGGCAGTGTCTGGTCGGCTGACCATGCCTTGCTCATACAGGAACTGATTTGGCCTGGTTTCTACAGCTGGATGCCCTTCCTAACACCAACCTCATTTATAGTGAGTGCTGGGTACTTTTTTTCCGTGGCGCCTACACGTCCACTTTACAGTGTGGGCTGGGTGCTATTTTTCCGTGGCACCTCCACGACCACCTTGCGGTGGGGGGCGTGGGGTCATATTGTCTATATGCTTCAGCTTGTACCCATGGGAGGTCGGGTACTCTGTATTACTGCGTGACGCCAGAAGTCACGGTCGTGTGTCATTGTCTTTGAGAGGTGTAATTGTGTAAGGTCGGCTTTTATCACCTCATCCCAGGTCATCTTGGGTCTCCCCACTCCGCGGTTTCCATCAACTTCTAGTGCTCTGCACCTTTTTATGCAGCTATCATCCTTCATACGCATCACATGTCCATACCAGCGTAACCGCCTCTCCTGCACGCAGCATTTGATTCCTCTTATGCTCAGTCTCTCTCTCAATTCATTTATGCTTTGTCGTTCACGTATATTATTGTTACACCTCCATCGGAGCATGCAGGCTTCGTTTCTCTCTAATCTACGTAAGTCTTCCACCTTCAGCGCCCAGGTCTCGCTACCATGCAACATCGGTGTTCGGATACACGCATCATACAGTCTGCCTTTCATTCTGAGGGAGAAGCCTTTTGCAGCTAGCAGTGGTAGTAGTTCCCTAAACTTCTTCCATCCCGTTCTTACCCTAGTTATTGCACTTTCTGAACACCCACTTCCATTGTTAATTCGGTTACCTAGGTAGCAGAAGCTGTCAACTGTTTCTACAGGTCCCTCCCAGAGATTGGTGGTACTTGTTTCCTGTGGCTGTTTGCTGTCTCAGCACAGCTGCTGCATGTGAATCCTACATTCTTAATTAAGCTTCCTGAGATCCCGCTACATCTGGTGGTTTATTACCACTAATGTAACTATTACATCTGATGGTTTATTACCACTAATGTAACTATTACATCTGGTGGTTTATTACTACTAATGTAACTATTACATCTGATGGTTTATTACTACTAATGTAACTATTACATCTGATGGTTTATTACCACTAATGTAACTACTACATCTGATGGTTTATTCCCACTAATGTAACTATAACATCTGGTGGTTTATTACCACTAATGTAACTATTACAACTGATGGTTTATTACCACTAATGTAATTACTACATCTGGTGGTTTATTACCACTAATGTTATAACTGATGTTTTATTACCACTAATGTAACTATTACATCTGATGGTTTATTACTACTAATGTAACTATTACATCCGATGGTTTATTACCACTAATGTAACTACTACATCTGATGGTTTATTACCACTAATGTAACTACTACATCTGATGGTTTATTCCCACTAATGTAACTATAACATCTGGTGGTTTATTACCACTAATGTAACTATTACAACTGATGGTTTATTACCACTAATGTAATTACTACATCTGGTGGTTTATTACCACTAATGTTATAACTGATGTTTTATTACCACTAATGTAACTATTACATCTGATGGTTTATTACTACTAATGTAACTATTACATCCGATGGTTTATTACCACTAATGTAACTATTACATCTGATGGTTTATTACCACTAATGTAACTATTATATCTGGTGGTTTATTACCACTAATGTAACTATTACATCTGGTGGTTTATTACCACTAATGTAACTATTACATCTGAAGGTTTATTATCACTATTGTAACTATTACATCTGATGGTTTATTATCACTATTGTAACTATTACATCTGATGGTTTATTACCACTAATGTAACTATTACATCTGATGGTTTATTACCACTAATATAACTATTACATCTGATGGTTTATTACTACTAATGTAACTATTACATCTAATGGTCTATTACTACTAACGTAACTATTACATCTGATGGTTTATTACCACTAATATAACTATTATATCTGATGGTTTATTACCACTAATGTAACTATTACATCTCATGGTTTATTACCACTGATGTAACTATTACATCTGATAGTTTAATACTACTAATGTAACTATTACATCTGATGGTTTATTATCACTTATGTAACTATTACATCTGATGGTTTATTACTACTAATGTAACTATTGCATCTGATGGTTTATTACCACTAATGTAACTATTACATCTGGTGGTTTATTACAACTAATGTAACTATTGCATCTGATGGTTTATTACCACTAATGTAACTATTACATCTGGTGGTTTATTACAACTAATGTAACTATTACATCTGATGGTTTATTACTACTAATGTAACTATTACATCTGATGGTTTATTACTACTAACGTAACTACTACATCTGGTCGTTTATTACCACTAATGTTACAACTGATGGTTTATTACCACTAATGTAACTATTACATCTGGTGGTTTATTACTACTAATGTAACTATTGCATCTGATGGTTTATTACCACTAATGTAACTATTACATTTGGTGGTTTATTACAACTAATGTAACTATTACATCTGATGGTTTATTACTACTAATGTAACTATTACATCTGATGGTTTATTACTACTAATGTAACTATTACATCTGATGGTTTATTACCACTAATGTAACTATTACATCTGATAGTTTATTACTACTAATGTAACTATGACATCTAATGGTTTATTACCACTAATGTAACTATGACATCTGATGGTTTATTATCACTAATGTAACTATTACATCTGAAGGTTTATTACCACTAATGTAACTGCTACATCTGATGGTTTATTACCACTAATGTAACTACTACATCTGGTGGTTTATTACCACTAATGTTACAACTGATGGTTTATTACCACTAATGTAACTATTACATCTGGTCATTTATTACCACTAATGTAACTATTACTTCTGGTGGTTTATCACCACTAATGTAACTATTACATCTGGTGGTTTATTACCACTAACGTAACTATTACATCTGGTGGTTTATTACCACTAATGTAACTATTACATCTGATGGTTTATTACCACTAATGTAACTATTACATCTAGTGGCTTATTACCACTAATGTAACTATTGCATCTGATGGTTTATTATCACAAATGTAACTATTACATCTGGTGGTTTATTACCACTAATGTAACTACTACATCTGGTGGTTTATTACCACTAATGTAACTACTACATCTGGTGGTTTATTACCACTAATGTAACTACTACATCTGGTGGTTTATTACCACTAATGTAACTATTACATCTGCTAGTTTATTACTACTAATGTAACTATTACATCTTATAGTTACTACTAATGTAACTATTACATCTGATGGTTTATTACCACTAATGTAACTATTACATCTGATGGGTTATTACTACTAATGTAACTATTACATCTGGTGGTTTATTACCACTAATGTAACTACTACATCTGGTGGTTTATTACCACTAATGTAACTACTACATCTGGTGGTTTATTACCACTAATGTAACTATTACATCTGCCAGTTTATTACTACTAATGTAACTATTACATCTTATAGTTAATACTAATGTAACTATTACATCTGATGGTTTATTACCACTAATGTAACTATTACATCTGATGGGTTATTACTACTAATGTAACTATTACATCTGGTGATTTATTACCACTAATGTAACTATTACATCTGATGGTTTATTACCACTAATGTAACTATTACATCTGATGCTTTATTACCACTAATGTAACTACTACATCTGGTGGTTTATTACCACTAATGTTTCAACTGATGGTTTATTACCACTAATGTAACTATTACAACTGATGGTTTATTCCCACTAATGTAACTATTACATCTGGTGGTTTATTACCACTAATGTAACTATTACATCTGATTGTTTATTACTACTAATGTAACTACTACATCTGATGGTTTATTACTACTAATGTAACTATTACATCTGGTGGTTTATTACTACTAATCTAACTATTACATCTGATGGTTTATTACCACTAATGTAACTATTACATCTGGTGCTTTATTACCACTAATGTAACTATTACATCTGGTGGTTTATTACCACTAATGTAACTATTACATCTGGTGGTTTATTACCACTAATGTAACTATTACATCTGATTGTTTATTACTACTAATGTAACTACTACATCTGATGGTTTATTACTACTAATGTAACTATTACATCTGGTGGTTTATTACTACTAATCTAACTATTACATCTGATGGTTTATTACCACTAATGTAACTATTATATCTGGTGGTTTATTACCACTAATGTAACTATTACATCTGATGGTTTGTTACCACTAATGTAACTATTACATCTGATGGTTTATTACCACTAATGTAACCATTACATCTTATCTGATGGTTTATTACTACTAATGTAACTATTACATATGATGGTTTATTATTACTAATGTAACTATTACATCTGATGGTTTATTACCACTAATGTAACTATTACATCTGATGGTTTATTACTACTAATGTAACTATTACATCTGATGGTTTATTACTACTAATGTAACTATTACATCTGATGGTTTATTACCCCTAATGTAACTATTACGTCTTGTCTGACGGTTTATTATGTCTTGTCTGATGCTTTATTACGTCTTGTCTTATGGGTTATTACGTCTTGTCTGATGGTTTATTATGTCTTGTCTGATGGTTTATCATGTCTTGTCTGATGGTTTATTACGTTTTGTCTTATGGGTTATTACGTCTATGTCTTGTCTGATGGTTTATTACGTCTCGTCTTATGGGTTATTATGTCTCGTCTTTATGGGTTATTACGTCTTGTCTGATGGTTTATTACGTCCTTTCTGATGGGTTATTACGTCTTGTCTGATGGGTTATTACGTCTTGTCTGATGGGTTATTACATCTTGTCTGATGGGTTTTTACATCTTGGCTGATGGGTTATTACATCTTGTCTGATGGGTTATTACATCTTGTCTGATGGGTTTATTATGTCTTGTCTGATGGGTTTATTATGTCTTGTCTGATGGTTTATTACGTCTTGTTGATGGTTTATTGCCACTAATGTGATGATTCCTTATATGTTTTCTTCAGTTGGAATACCAACGCCAACAGTTACTCCAAGAACGTCAACAATTCCATATGGACCAAATAAGAGCTGCGGAATATCGCGCCCGACAAATAGCTGCACAACAACACATGAACGAACAACGGCAGCAGAATCAGGGGTCTGCTGCTACTGGGGACCAAGGTAAGAATTTCACATTTAACCTTTTCCTCATCATTTTTCTAACAAGGATATACTGCCTTGTGTTTTAATTATCAAAATGGCACCTAAGAATTATGAGAGTTTAGTGAAATAACTAATTTCCAACTTAATAATAATAGACGTATATTTAACTACTGCAGTCTTATCTTTCATGTAATGATGAGATTTCAGTCAATATATATACAGTGTCCTTATATATATACATACAGTGTCCCTGTATATATATACATATGTGAAATATATTTCAACTTAATTGTTTCTAATTTGGCTCAAGGCCAGCAATTTGGTGGCAGGTAGCGGAAAGTGTACCATCCAGGTGTCACAACTTATGTTACATTTTAATTCTCTTTAAAATGTCAGGCATTTGGTCCCAGTTTAATGAAACTAAACATTTCATATTACTGAAGATGTTTTTTATTGTTTCAGGTAACCAAGGGTGTGGATCTTCTTCAAACCAGAACACATCATCAGCTTCTCAAAATCCTGCATTGGCTGCTGCTGTTGGCCCTAACTATCCCTTGCATGGTTCGCCAATGCCACCTCAAGGTCCTCAAGTCCATCAGCATGTACCTCATGGTTCCCCTGCTCCAGCTAACCCAACCAGTCAAACACCAACACCACAGCCTGCACAGCCAACACCACCTCAATCAACACCAGCACCTTTACCATCTTCTTCTGCTGCTGTCACCCCATCTGCTGGTCAACAAGCCACTTTGGTCCCTAATGCTAGCTTTAGCCATACCAGTAATTTCAACCCTGCATCTGGCAACAACAGCAACAACAACAACAGCAGTAATAGCAACAGTAGTACCAGTAGTAACTCACAGTCTCATACATTTCCTTCACAAACATCAGGAAATTCTCAAGGACAATCACAGCCTGGCCAGTTCTCTCAGAGTGCTAACACAGCTGGTCCCGGGACTGCACCAACACCTATGATTCCTCAACAAACTGGTCAGCCAGCTGGAGGAGCTCCACCTGTCTCTACACCTCACCAGTATCCCCCGGGACCAATGCCCCCAGGTCAATCTCCATATATTTCTCATAGTGGTCCACAAGGCCAAGCTCCATTTCCTCAGCAAGGACCCCCTAATGCCTCTCAGAGTCACCCATTAATGCCACAGCAAGGATCAGGAAATACAGGCAACCAACCACCACCACCACCACCACCACACCCATATCCTCCACAGCAGGGTAGTCATACCCAGCCATACACCCATACTGGTCATAGCCATCCTCACTATTCACCACAGCCTGCTGGTAATACTGGTGGTTACCCACCCTCAACACAAGCTTCACAGCCACATTATCCTCAGCAAGGTCCTCCACCACCCCAGGGAGCTCAGTATCCTCCTTACCATCATCAGGGACCGGCACAACAGAGTCAACACTTCCACCAAGGCCATCCACCACAGCAATATCCACAAGGTTCTTATTCACAACAAAACTACCCTGGTGCCCCACCTGGACAAAACACACACCCATACACTCACGGATCTGGAAGTCCTTATTCTACTCAAGGCCATGGTATGCCACCCCAAGGAACACCAATACCACCAACTGGACGACAAATGGCTACAGCAGGTGCTCCAGGTAAGATATTATTTACTACAAGTAAATCTGGATTGATTGTGATAAGTTATTGATTAAATTGTATGATTGTTTAAGTGAGGGTCCCTGTTAAGCCATCAGATAGACCATATATCACTTTTGTAAGATATATGCAAGCTCTATATTTGCTATTAAAAGGAGTTAATACCCTATAATGATTTAGTGGAAAATGTCTAAAACCAGGTTTAATTCAAATGTTTATAATATTTTTACTAGTGGACAGATCATAAAAATGTGCAGCATTAATGTGATGCAGTCATAGTGCTGTTTTATACTTTTCAAGAATGTCATGCTAATATGGTTTCGTACAGTTTGTTGATTCAAATATTTATAGTATCTTTACTAGTGGACAGATCTTGTGGAAATTTGCAGTATTAGAGTAAATACATTTGTATTTAACCCTTTAACATTTGCATTACTCCATATTTAATATTGTATTTTTGTGGTAAAGTCTTTATCTTACATAAATATCTCACATAATATCGAACCCATGAGATTTAGATATTACTTATTTTGAGAACAATACTTTAACATAAGTATGAGCAGCTGCTTATGGCCGATTTAAACTGAAAGAGGTGAGAGATTTCTGGCCAGATACAGCAGGTTTAAATGCTAAAGGGTTAATGTGATGCAGTCACATTTTCAAGAATGTTTTGCTACTGTGGTTTCAGCACAGATCATTAACATTGAATTTTATGAGATTTCAACAATTTTTCACTTCCTTTTATTGATTCCTGTATTTTGTTTTATTTTCAGGAGCTGCTAGTTCAACAGAGGTTGCTGATAGTATGGTGGTTCAATCTCCTGCAACTCCCTCACCTAAACCATAGCCCTTTAAACTACTCTTTTCACTCCTTTTTACCTTAGCTTCATCATACCACTGTTTTCTTTTTAGAAATATCATCATCATCATCATCATCGTCATCATTATTATTATTATTATTGTTATAGTCACTGGGTGGTGGATTTGCAGAATCGTTAGAGCGTTGGACAAAATGCTTTGCAGCATTTAGTTTTGGTTCTTTATGTTGTGTTTAAATCCTGCCGAGCTCAACTTTGCCTGTCGAGTCTAAGTACTGGGGGTCAATTTAATTGTCTTTCCCATACCCCTCATATTGCTGGCCTTGTGCCTAAATTAGGAGTCATTATTATTACAGTCACTGTCAGCCATACTTATTACCGGTTATGATGCAACTCTATAAGTGTTTGGAACGTCTCTGGTTTTTTATTTTACTGTCACAGGCCATTGTTCCTACTATCACTACTAATACTAATACTTCCTTTTACATTATCAACATCAACATCATCATTGTAATCATAATCATTATTATCATGTTTGTCATCATTCTCATCCTGGTCATGTCAGCCTATGTTTATCTCTAACAGGCTTCTTTCTCTCCTTATACATCATGTTGGCCCAGTCATTATCTACAGTCTACCTTCAGTTACAATGGGATCACCTTTAGCTAGAATAGGCTCATCTCTAGCTCTGATGGGCTTATCTGCATTCTTACTGTAATTAATCTATTGTGTACCTGCAGCTATAACAGGCTCACTTTTAGCAAGAGGTGGTCCTACCACTAGTTATTAATAGGCCTCCCCTTCAACTAGAATGTGCCTACCTCTAGCTATAATGGGCCTGCCTCTACCTCTAGACCATATTTTTACTGCTATATTTCAACAAAAGTCAGAAGAGGTTTCTCTTTCCAATTCATTATTTAGTGAAAGAACAAACCAGTCATTTCAAATCACAAGTTACCTTTGTTTATATTTACTCCCTATTCTCTATCTCAAATAACCCTTTCCCACCCAAAACCTATCTTCCTCTTTTGTTTTCATCTTTTGTCTTTAATTTCAGCAGAAATGTTTACAGAAAATATTTTTGTTAAATATTTACAGAGATATTTCTGATAAATACTGAAATATTTCTGATGAATGTTTACAGAAATATTGCATCAGAAATGTTTCTGTAAATATTTTCTATTTGTCAGATGTTTGGCTAATATTCCAGTCACCTGTAGTCCATAGAACTTCCACCAATAAAAAATATCATCTTTTTATTATATATTAAAACATACAACAAAAAAAGTAATAAAATCTCGGAGTTGTTATTTTTTTTTTTCTTCAAATTAAAAATTTAAATAATTTGCCTGAGTGAATTATTTGGGTTAAATAACCTGATGAATTAGCTGAGAATACAAACATCATTGACAATGGCATCATCACACATCCAGACATCATCATCATTGACAATGGCATCATATATCCACTTTCTATACTGGACATTACGGTTCATGTCAGTTCTTATTCAGAGTTTTTGCCCTATAATATGTAAAATCACTGGAATTGATGCAATGCTTAGAAATAAATAAGGCGATGACACACTACCGTGACCTCTGGCGTCACGCAGTAATACAGAGTACCCGACCTCCCATGGGTACAAGCTGAAGCATATAGACAATATGCCCCACACCCTCCCACTGCAAAAAAGCACCCAGCCCACACTGTAAATGAGGTTGGTGTTAGGAAGGGCATCCAGCTGTAGAAATCAAGCCAAAATCAGTTCCTGTATGAGCAAGGCATGATCAGACACTGCCCACAACAGGACAACCCGTCTAATCCATGCTAGCATAGAAGAACGGACGTAAAACGGTGATGATGAAGGGTTAATGCCAGGAATGGCATATGGTCATAGAATATTCCATATGAAGGGTTACAAAGAAACCTAATAATCTGTCAAGAGGGGGAGCGCCAAGTGAGAGATATGTACGTAGAAGGGAATGGTGTGTTTTCGAGGTGACAAAGTTATGACGTCGCCCTCATCTATATAGAGAGAGGGGGAGCACCAAATGAGAGAGAAAAGGAGACGCCATGTGTTTGAGGTTACAGAAATAGGTAGACAGAAAGTTACGATGTTGCCCTCTATATAGAGAGGGGGAAAAGACGTCGCCCTCACCTAGTATATAATTTAAGTGGTTGATATGAAAAAATTAGTACTGGAGTTGTATGACTTTCAAACGTATTGGCAGAATGGTTAGAACATCGGATGGATTGCTTTGTCGTATTTGTTCTGGCTTTGCGTTCTGAGTTCAAAATACCGCGATCGATATAAATGTATGTCGATTCTTCCTCTAAGTCTTTAGAAGAAATCTGTTCAGCTAAAGAGAGGAAATACTATACATCACTGCGATCGAAAATTAAGGGAGACAACTCTAACCTGTCAAGGAAGATAACTTATAGCTCTTCATTTTGTGAGATGTCGAGATGTTCGAATCATGTTCTTTGTTATGGAGGCGTTGATTGACTTCACTCTCGACTATGCCACATACATAGTAGTCCAACGGATCTAGTTCTGAAGAGCTAGGATACCATATAGTTGGGGTGCCGTGGGGATTGTAATTCATTTAATTCTTGGATCGTCTTGGTAGGTGTACGGTCTTTGTTCAAGCTCTCCAAAGCTTCACAACTTTCTCCAACACCTGATAATCCAAAGTATTGACCCTACATCTCGAGGAAAGAAGTGAGGAGACGTGATGTCTCGTTGCTTATGACTCCCAGAGCCATCACAGTTGCCGGAAATTTTTTGTGCATGACAATTGAAATATCTTTAGCGTCTCTGCATAATCATCTGTCATTCCTTTGGTTGTTTTTTTTTGTTCCTTAACACGTTGAGCTCCTGAGCAATCATGCTAATTGAATTTCTGGTCTTATCGATAATTTTCTGTACCTTTCGTACAGATTTAGATGTTCTGATGGTATTAGAACACTTAGCAGATATTTTACGTTTGGCTACTGCTGTAGAATCCCTGTCAGCGGCTTTCAGCTCTTTGCTAACTTTGACAACAAACGACCCTGCAACTTTAAGGAAGCGAGCAATCTCTAAGTCAACATGCACTGCTTTTAAGGCAACAATTACAGTGTGATTTTTATTTGCTAAATTACATTGATGTCTGACACCATTTATCTGAAAAGAAGTAATAACCAGAACAAGTTACAAAAAGGTTTTAGCTATTAAAAGACATATCCTCTAAGAACTAAGCAACCCTGTATGTTTCAAACAATAGGTTGTTTCATTTAATTTCATAATCTATGAGTATAAATTATTCTGAGAATGCAGCCTGACTGAATGGTTAAGTTTGTATGATCTCGGAGTCGTTCATAGTGTGTAGCAATTTTTATAGTCTCGGGTTCAGAGAAATTCAGTAGACGGGAGGCGATAGGAAGCCTATTAAATTGCAAATGACCAAACTTGTTACTGATACTCCCTGGATTATACATTATGTATACATGTGACTGCGGGCGGGAAACTCGGCCTCTTAAAGGTCAGTTTAACAAATGGATGGATCGTCGAACTGGATGGAAGTTCATTTAGCTATACCTTATCCAAATTAGAAAATGATTCTTGACAATGGCGTAAGACAGTTGATGGATGTAAACAGAATATTTCTATACAACGTATGAGTGTTTAGTACTTGTTACTACTTCTATATACACTATATAGAAGTAGTAACAACAGTTAGTTCACCATACCGAGAACAACTGTTTCACCTTATGCGGATCTTCAGCTCAGACTGGTAATGGTTATATCGAGCTGAAGATCCGCATAAAGTGAAACAATTGTTCTCGGTATGGTGAACTAACTGTTGTGTTACTACTTCTACCAAACTCGTCCCATGGACTGAGTACAGATATTACCTTCTAGTGCTCGCTCTCTCTCTCTCTCTCTCTCTCTCTATATATATATATATATATACAGGGTGTCCCCAAAAAT
>OZ024743.1:50950684-51095653 GCA_964016885.1 Eledone cirrhosa | reverse complement strand
ATTTGTGGAGAAGTCAGGGCTGACTTTTGATAACCAAGATGTAAATGTTGTGTGTGAGGACTTTGTTGTTGTTGATGCTGTTGTTGTTGATGCTGTTGTTGTTGATGCTGTTGTTGTTGTTGGTGGTGGTGTGGGTGGAGTGGATAATGCTGAGATTGACTTGGTGATGGTTGTTGTGGCTGTTGTTGTACAGGATGGTGCAGGGAATGCTGTGGTTGGGGTACAGTAGCTTGTGTGCCAGTTGCAGTAATTCTCTCCCCACCAATATTACTGCAATATTTCTGGACACTGTACTCTAAATGTTTCAATAAAATATTAGCTGGAACGGATTTCCCTACTGTCCCAGGATGGAAACTACCCACTGGAGAGACAATCTCTCTTCCTTTCCCACTTCCCACCATATACAGCTGTTCTTCAGATTTCTTTTTGGATAAATCAAGGGGATGGTCTTGGTTGGAGACAGACTGGGAATTAGAAGTTGCATTAACAACAGCAGAAACAGCAGGAAGGTTGGCATTTGGTGCAGAACTTTCCAGTGAATTTGGAGCTTTGCACTTGACCGAAAGGTCAAGAACATTCTCTGGCTCTGCCCGTGTAGCATGAGGAATACCAGGAATCGTTACAGAGTTGGATGAGATGACAGCAACATCAGGTGCTGAGAGAGGCCGCAAGCTAGTAGATGCTAGTTTAGTAGGCTCGGAAGAATAGTTTGCAATATCAGAAACAGTATGTCTTCGCTGTGGAACTGAAGTGCCTGCAGTATTTGCAGTTGCTGAACGTACAGCTGAGGTATTTGCAACTCGCAGGACATTTTCTGCAGCAGTATTGTTTAAAGTATCAACATAAAGAGATGGTAATTTAGTGTTGGAGGAAATGGAGTTAGGATTGTCTTTCTGGGGAATTAATGTGGTTGAAGATGAAGGCAGGAAAGAAGAAGTCATCATTCCCCCAAGTTGTGATGAATTAGAATGAGTGCGAGGTGAATGAGTTTTGGAAATGGAAACTCCATTAATATATTCTCCCTCTTGTGGACTAGGAAGACCATGAACACCACCACTTCTCATTTTGACATTCTGTGCAGATGATGGGGAGATTTGATGGTAACGTGTGTTCAGACCAACAGGGTCATCCCATTTTATAACCCCTGTTGGTGTGTGCATATATGGAGTTTGTTGCGTTGATAATGGCAGAAGTCTTTCCATTGATTTTGACTGGTTACTAACACTAGAAGAATTACTGCCACTAACACCACTGTTGTTGCTATTTGTTGATGCTGTAATAACAGGAGATGTCTGATAATATGCCAAACGTTCTGCTGCATGATCTTTTGCTCCATACACAGCTATTGAATGAGATTGTGCTCCTCTGAGCAGCAGATCAGAACTGGAATGGCTACTATGCATGCGAGCAATTCTTTGTTGGTTATCAGTTAAATTAGTTGAGTCCTCCTTTGACTGTCGGTATGGTGACAACATAGTTTGTTCTTTACCTACTGTAGCATGATTCAACCGTTCAACAAAACTAGCACTACGTTCTTCAGAAATGATCCGTTGTTTGTGATTCTGCAGACTAGCTACTGGGTTCTCTTGGCTCCGGTTCATCACCTGAGATGGACTACTAGCTGGTGAGTGGACAGCGCGGTTTTTACTTGCATATTCAACATGGGAGTCAACAGCTTTCATAACCAGATGAGGAGGCAACTTAGCCGGATGATGGTAAGATAACTCAGTTGGTTCCCCAGAGTTGCTGAAAAACTTATTTATAGCTCTTGCTTGACATGATATTTTATTTATCAACTCTTTGGCATCAAAAGCACTTTCAAACCCATCACTGGTATTGTGTTGGTTTTGTTTAACTGATCCAGAATGAATTTGGGCTGCCATATTGGGATATGAATGACCAATTGTTGACATTTCATTAGCAGAATAGTAATGTTGTTGCTGTTGTTGTTGCTGCCGCACACTTTCCATGACATTCTTCTGGTTAAGTTGATACGGATGGAGATATTTGCCATCATTTATGTCTTTTCTCAGACTAGGATCGAGTCCGTTGCGATCAGTAAAGTAACCTAAAGCAGACTGTGTGTTTTGGTGATAAAGTTGCTGTGAATGGTGGTTTCTGTCAGTTGGATAACACATTTCTTCTGGATGGCCATTTGTGGTGTGAAGTTGCGATTGATCTCCTAGTTGTTGTTGCTCGTTGTTGTAAGAAAACTGACCTTTACCAATAATATTCAACTTTTCACTAACACCTACCTTTTGTTGCTGCCAAGTATTCTCAAGACATTTATCAATAAATGCCTGTAACTGGACAACACTTTGTCCACTGCTATTTACTGCATGAGAGCCACAAGTTTTTACAGACGTTTCCGTTGAAGAGTACATTTTTTCTTTATGTATCATGTCAGATCTTGGAGAAACTGGCATTTGTTTTGATGGTTGGTTGCCATTACGGGCAATCTCACCAGAGCCCCTCCAAGACTTGGAAGTTGGGCCAACAGTTTCGATGCATTCAAAATCCTGTCCATGTCTGTTTCCAGCAGATACCGACTGGTTGTGATCAGAATAATAGCTGCCTGAAGATTTCCAGGAATTGTCAACATTTGATTCATAATTTTTATAAGAGGAAGCATTCATTGAAATCTTTTTATCTGGCAAGATGCCAGCAGAAGAGACTTCCTTGTTTGGTCTGTTCTCCAGTTGGTTACCTTGGACATCGTCATGTGGAAAGTTTGTGTCTGTAATACAGTTACGTATCAGAGCCCCAATAGCATCATGTAGATTAGCATTTTTATTGAACACAAGTCTTTTGGTATCATCTGAAAACTTGGGTTTATTCTGGTTATTTGCTGAATCAGATTTTCCAAGTTTCATATCTGCTGCTTCCTTCTCAGTACTGGTTGTTGATGAGGTTTTAGAAGCCACTGATTGCTGCTGCTCCTCTGTGGGTTTAGTATCTGGGCCATGATTAGAATCAGCTTCTTTGACCCAATTTTCACTTTTCTGTTTTGACTGTTTTTGTTCATCGGTGTCCGCTGATGGTTCCACATTGGCAGATTTACCATTTTTCATCGATAAGACCAGTTCTAAACAAGTCTTCATGCCTTTGCCATCGCATTGTAGCTGGGCTTTCAGCTCAGTGTGCGAATTATCTGATTCTATAGTGGTTTGATTTGCTGTGTTGTTTGAAGAGTTATTTCCCAAGATGTGTGCTTGGTCTGCGGAGGCACTTTGGCCCATCATCAAGATGCCATTCTTATCCAAACCTGAAAAACAAACAAGAAATTATTTATATTTATCAAATACAGACAATTAGAAATACATTTTTTGCAATGTAACCTTTTTGACACCAGCTCACTCCAAATCAGCTCCGTTTCTATGAAATAAAGTCACCATTTTCAGGGCTTCCTATTTAAACTAAAATCTTCCAACATAATTTTATGCTAAGTTATATTACAAAATTGTGTTGGTATGGAAATGTAATAATTGTTGAGAGAAAAAGTGAAGATTTTCCAAGTGGAAGGAAGCCACAGAAAAAAGATGTGAGTAGAGGTAGTGCTCTGAGGATGCTGAACCTCATCATCATCATCATCATTATTACTATCAGTTAAATGATGTGGTGATCTTTGACGATTATTTTGATGAGAACATGCAGAAAGTGACATTAAAGTCAATATGAACATTATTGAAATAAAAGGACAGATGTCAAAGTGACATCAAAGTCAATATCAACATTATTAAAATAAAATGACAGCAGACATCAAAGTCAATATTTATAACAATGTCATTGAAATAAATAACAGGAGAGACAATAGAAGACATTGATTAAAACAATTCTTTTGTTGAGGAAATATAATAAAATATGGAAAAAATAATGAGAAAAAAGAGAGAAGGGTAGCAGCTAAGTATAGGTATAACTGAGCAGACATGACAGTGGAGATAAACAATAGCTACAGTGAAGATACAAACACAATTGATACACAAGTGTGTATAATGTCTAGTGAGAGATGTAACAATCTCAACATAGCAAATACGTGTGTGTTATGTATGTTCAATGTGTGTAGATAGAGTCCACTAGAGAGCGAGGAACTTACAATATATTCTTCTCCAGAAACAATGATAGAATGTCAAACTGTTGACAGTTTACAACAGTTCCCACATAATGGAAAAGTTAAGCCTCAGAGAATCCTCTCTTTCTTTCTCCCTCAGAGAATATGGTCTCTCCTGTCCTCTCTGTCTGTGTATCTAACAGTCTTTCTTTTGTCAGTTGTTTTCTAGAAATTTCTCAATCAATATTGCTATTCCAACACTGGTCACCATGACTACAATTACTGTTCCTATCTGGGGAGATTCTCATTGCAAAGAAAAGGGAGGAGGGAAGGATGGAAGGAAGGAAGCTTTAATGAAATATCAACAAAGTCTTGGATGACTATTTGCAAAACTGGGAGAATTTATTCAAATACGTAAGAGCCATCATTGTAAGGATCTTCTCACATTGATAAACAAACAGACAGACATCATTGAGTTTCAGGTGGTAATGAAGAGAGATGAAATGAAAGGTGATGTGATGTAATGAAGTAAAAATATGAGAAGGGTGTATGTTACAGAAAGGAAGAGGTTCTGTGTTAAAATGAAACACGAGTGCTAAACCAACTCTTGTGATATATAGTGTCAAACTAACTCTGCTATATACTGTGTCAGACTAACTATTATAAAAATAGGAAAAAAAGAGGAGATGGTTAAAATGCTTTTGATCATTGGCCTACTGGACCTGGGGCTAAATCATAAAAACAAGAATTGCAAGCTTTTAGTTATGTTTTAATCATTATTCTATAAATATTAATTCCTAATAATGATATCAAATTGAAAATACAGACTCCATACAGTTATATAGACTCACTGTTCCCTATGTTTACAAAGACATACAGACCCAACTAATGTTCCCTAGGTCTACACAGATATTCCCTGTTGTTCCCTAGGTCTACACAGATATTCCCTGATGTTCCCTAGGTCTACACAGATATTCCCTGTTGTTCCCTAGGTCTACACAGATATTCCCTGTTGTTCCCTAGGTCTACACAGATATTCCCTGTTGTTCAATAGGTTTACACAGTGGTATACACTCACCTGTTGTTGTTCAATGCTGTTCCCAAGCTTTTATCAAGACTTTGGCCGAAATGGTAACGCTTTGGGCTTCTTAGCTCTATTTATATTGTAATGTTCTTTAGAGCCTGAAAGACAAAAAAAAAGAAGTATATATATATATATATATATATAACGAAGGAGGTGTGGTAAGGATCTAGATGAACCAGAAATGGCCGTCGAAACGGCTTGAGCTCTGGCGCTGGGGTCAACCCCCCCCCCTCCCCGTATGTGCGTGTGTATAGATACATTATCATTATTACTGTTTAATGCCTATGTTTCCACACTGGCATGTGTTATATATACACACGCACACAAGTACACATATACATACAAATATAGACACACACACATGCACACACACACATATATATATATATTTAATTAACACAATCAAAGGTTTAACCAAACAATTTCTACTTTTGCTCTTATATACAGGATCTGCTGAAACTGAGATATCAATTCGTAGATGCAGTTATAAATATTTTTGAAAAAAAAAAAAAAAATTTACAAGTAAATTTTGCTTTTAACCCTTTATAGCATTTACATTACTCTCTATATACCATTATATTTTCAGGGTAAAGGCTTTACCTTACATAATATCTCACATAATATCGATTCTATGAGAGTTTGATATTATTTTGAGAACAATACCTTAAAATCAGTATGAGTGGCCGGTTACAGCCGGTTTAAACAGAAAGGGGTGAGAGAATTCTGGCTGGATATGGCCAGTTTAAATGCTAAAGGATTAAAAATAGAAAAACATAACGATAACATGTGAAAATGTTCATTTGAGTTATGACTATTTGTATGTAGAGATAATAAAAGAGAACTAATTCGTGCTATGATAAAATCAGGAGGCTTATTTGCTTTTAAAAATAACCAAATATTTTCATACTATCGAAAATTTATAAATCAGAATAATGTTTTTAAACCTATAGATACTGATGGAGTTAATAATAATAATAATGGTTTCTAGTATAAGTACAAGGCCAGTAATTTGAAGGGGAGGGGGAAAGTCGATTAAATTGAATCCAGTGCATTGCTGGTACTTTATTTTATCAATCCTGTAAGGACGAAAGGCAAAGCTAACCTTGGTGGAATTTGAACTCAAACCGCAAAGGGACGTAACTCTATGCTGCGGAGCAGGGTGTCCAACACTCTACCGATACTGCCAATCCACCACCCTACATGTACTCTGAATTGAAAGTGGAACAGGCTAGACTATTTGGAATACAAGAGGGTAATGTGAAAGTGTGATAGGGGCAATTCCATTGAAACTTCAAGACTTCTTAAAGTGACTAGGAATACCATAGAGGGTGAGTGTCATACAAAAGGTGGCTTTGCTAGGCATTGCACACATTTTGAGGAAAGTATTATGTCTGAGGTCCTTGTTGTGACTTGATAAATCACTAGATACCCCAGGGTATTATCAATCTGCACTGCGTGATAATAATAAAGATAACAATAAGGTAAATATTCTAGAAAGAAGGACTAAAGGTATGCTGTTCACTGCCATACATGTCTCTATATAGGTATGTACTTACAAGTGTGATTATCTGCATATATACTTATGTCAAAATATATAGTATAAAAGAGGTCTAGACCTGTCTTATCCATTTGGATACAATGTTGCGCTGTAATATAGAAACATTTTATGCAGTTTATGTTTACAAGCCAAAATTATCTCAAGACATCCATTGGTGTAAAGGATTTCCAGGGCTTCAGCAGCACAAAGATCATTGTAAGATCTAGCTTTAGTTCGAATCTCTCAATGTAATCTTTATAAGATGCTTTTCTCTTTTAAACTCCAGATATAGGCCGAAACTGAACTCATGTTCCTTCTTAAAGGATTTCTAAATGAATGAGATCACATGTATAAAAGTTGCTTGAATGTGCAGACCATTAATCCCATGTAAGCCTTTTAGGGAATATCGACCCTATAAACTATATTACTTGAAAGGGCAGTTGTCCTTATTATTGCAATTACAGCTAGAACTGAATTTGGGATCGTCTATATTTCTATGGTTATATAATTTGGCTAAGTTAGATGCAGTAATGTTATGTGCGAGGTTGTGAGTTATGGAATAGAATATTTTAACAGTGTTTTTATTGAATATCTTATGACATTTAGCTATTGGTGTGGCTATTTATTATATGGTGGGTTACGATACATCAAGATCTATTTCTCATAATTTGGTGCTTCTACTTAGTGTATTCTACCTTATTTAGAAATCCACACCAAGCCAGAATTTCCTTATAGAGTGTGGAATGGTTGGTGAAAATTGGCTCATTAGTTAATAAAGAGGAAAGCCTCAATGAGACATTCTTGACTAGGTTTTTAGTTATGCTGGTTGGAGGATTTGTAAATGTAGTTTAAGGTTCCATTGGGCTTTCTATATGGCTAGTACAGGCCATTCAACTGATTGAGGGTCACATCAAGGAAATTCACCATAGAGAGGTTTGCATCCACTTGAATGGAAAAGTTGAAATCTTAAAAAAATCTATAAGCTTCTTTCTAAACCTATCAATAGCTCAGAGGTCCATACTTAGTTATACTCAAAAGACCATTATGACAGTACAGACCTCCACCTACATTGGGGAATTCTTCCTTGATTGAGAATAGTAAAAATAGACTAAATTGTTGGCATCCATGCTCACATCGAAAGGGGTACTAATTGATTTCTTTAATTAAATAAAGTTGTTGAAGTTTATCACAGACTTACGAGCATTAAAAATGACAACTTCAAAATTCTTAATATCTGTATAAGTTTTAGCAAAATTAATAGTTTGAAGAAAGAGTGGTAAGGTGATAGAATAATAATAGTTGATGTCGAAATTGATAAAATGGCATTGTTCCTTGTTATGTATGCCCCAAAACCAATCAATATCTGTAATTTGGGGTAAAGTCCTATCTACAATTCTTTTACTAAGCTTTCCTAAATCAGACTTAGTGGGATTAACGAGTTGAATAGATGGGTTATTATTTTTAAAAAATCAGAGGTAATTTTGGCTTGTAAACATAAACTATATAAAATGTTCCTATATTACAGCCCAGCATTGTATCCAAATGGATGGCAACAAGCAGCATACCTTTCGCCCATACTTCTAAAATATTTATCTTATATATTATCATTATTATTGTTGACCACAGGGCGGTGGATTGGCAATATCGGTAGAGGGCCGGACGCCATGCTTTGCAGCATAGAGTTACAGCCCTTAATGATCTGAGTTCAAATCCCGCCGAGCTTAACTTTGCCTTTCATCCCTACGAGGTCGATAAAATAAAGTACCAGTAATGCACTGGGATAATTGCTGGCCTTGTGCCAAAAGTAGAAACAATTATTATTATTATTATTGAATTGGCAGTATCGGTAGAGAGTCGGACACCATGCTTTGCAGCACAGTTACGTCCCTTTACGGACTGAGTTCAAATCCCGCTGAGGTTAACTTTGCCTTTCATCCTTACGGGGTCAATAAAATAAAGTACCAGTAATACACTGGAATAATTGGTGGCCTTGTGCCAAAAGTAGAAACAATTATTATTATTATTGACCACTGAGGTAGAAGCCATTTCTGATCTTTTTATTTTTCACCAACCTTAACTGTTTTAAGCTTGACAAAAGCTTAGGAAAACTAATTTGCTAGTTGCAGGTGAGGTTGTTGAATTTGGAGGGACACCTTTATGGAGGTGTCATCGAGGTAAAACAACATTCAAAACATCTTTTGAAAAACAAAAATATAGGTACCACATCTAAAAGGAGACAGGTCAACTCCTAAAACACAAAAAGGGAACAGAGCCCTTCAACTCCTAAAATACAAAAAGGGGAGCAGAGCCCTTCAACTCCTAAAACACAAAAACGGGAGCAGAGCTCTTCAACTCCTAAACACACAAAAACGGGAGAAGAGCCCTTCAACTCCTAAAGCACAAATGTTGATGGATTTCAGCATTTGTGAAAAAAGTGAATGAAATCTTATTGTTACATTAAACAATAATTTCAGACAAGAAAGAAAATATTGCAAACTTGGACTTCAACAATATAGACAGCAGCAACATGAACAGCAACAAGATAAACAGCAGCAACAATAATGACCACAACAAAACAGAGTCACTCATTTGTGAAAGTCTGATCAACAACAACGACAATGATACAAGTGCCAACCAGTCAACTGACAAGGAAGCCATAAACTCTGGCACAACAACCAGGGTTGTTTAGTGTTATATGAAATTTGTGGCTGGAATTTTTGATGATTTAGTGTTAAAGAATCTTAACTATAATAAAGGAAGGTCTGCGGGATTGCGTCCAGAATATATTTTTTTACCCTGTTTGTAAAATAAGTTGGATTACTTTGAATAAATAATGAATGAATATTACATAATTTATGTGCTAAATTTCGTGGCTGTTGATTAAATATATTTTATAGCTTAATCTTTAAAATTCAC
The DNA here is from genome assembly GCA_964016885.1 of Eledone cirrhosa. Classification (NCBI taxonomy): domain Eukaryota; kingdom Metazoa; phylum Mollusca; class Cephalopoda; order Octopoda; family Eledonidae; genus Eledone; species Eledone cirrhosa. The sequence goes on along the minus strand of OZ024743.1, from coordinate 51,086,068 downwards.
TTCTTTAAAATTATCAAATGTCAACACTTCCAGTTAGCAGCCGTTATATTATAACACTTATAATCGCATATATTTCCGTCGCTAATTTTCTCCTAATGCAGTTTTTTTAAAAAATAAATCATGGATTACTGATTACAGAAGACAGTGTAACATAGGCTTTGTTCAATTTCTGTGTATATTGTCAATTACGATTTTATTTGATGTATCATATTCACATGCATATGTATTTGTGTATAATATCAATATACACACTACACATGCTAGCAGAAAACCACCCATACGGTGGTTTTTCTGCTAGTAAAAACTAATAATAAAATAAAAATATAAAAAATGTGACCCCTTAGGGTGTGTAGCCCTCAGCTATAGTTTATTTAGCTTATAGGTAAGTCTAGCACTGGGACTACTACAGTTTTAAATAGGTCTCTCTTTTGCAACTGTCAAGAAGTCCTTCCAAAAAATAGACTACAGTGAAGATGAAACTAAATGGTTGGTGGAAAGAGACGGCCACATAGTCAGCCTCAACAACCCTGTCGACACCATACAAAATATAGTATGTTGCATAGTGACGTAGCGCATTATAGGATTGAAAACAAGAAGGGTGGAGAGAGCCTCAAAGACCCTAATACAAAAGGTTTTAAGTGCTGGAGAGAACCTAAAAACTTATATCCAAAGTGGAAGGAGTTTTGACATGGTGGAGGTGAGATTTGCATAAGAAGAAGGAGCAAGATCTCACTTCCTAAAACCACCCAAGAAATACTTCTTGTCCCTTATTACTGAAGTTAGAGATTGGCAAGAATTTGAGTCCAACAGGTTCTGCCTGAAAAAGCCATTTCCTGACTAACTGCAGAGGTCACAGTAGACATTCAGAACGCAAAAGTCCTTGAAGTCTACCAGACCCCAAAAATGTTGCTGCCATCTATGAGCAGATACATCTCCCAGGTGGCATCATTCTGCCTATAAAGAGACGCCCCCCCCCCCCTCTTATCTCAACACCAAAACCCCACCAGCTATGGACAACAACGTCATCACCAAACAGCACAAATAAAAACTACAGCAAAACCAGAACAGACTACAACAACAATGGTATCTTTCAGTTACCATTTAACATGAATGGAGAACAATTTCGAGCAGTCGGACCTGCAGTGAGTCGGAGAAGGAGGAGAGGGAAGAGAAGGGGGAGGTGGAAGAGGAGTGGATGATGGTGACAAATGGAAGAAAAAGGTACATAAAATAAGAAGACAAAAAATAGACAAACCTTGCTTCCATTTATTGAAAACAATAAAGGCCTCAAGACAAACACTACCACAACCACCCCAAACACTACCACAGACAGCCCAAACACTACCACAAACACCCAAACCACCCCAAACACTACCACAACCACCCCAAACACTACCACAGACACCCCAAACACTACCACAACCACCCCAAACACTACCACAACCTCCCCAAAAACTACCACAGACACCCAAAACACTACCACAACCACCCCAAACACTACCGCAACCACCCCAAACACTACCACAGACACCCCAAACACTACCACAGACACCCCAAACACTACCACAGACACCCCAAACACTACCACAGACACCCCAAACACTACCACAACCACCCCAAACACTACCACAACCACCCCAAACACTACCACAGACACCCCAAACAGTACCACAACCACCGCAAACACTACCACAGACACCCCAAACACTATCACAGACACCCCAAACACTACCACAGACACACCAAACACTACCACAGACACACCAAACACTACCACAGACACCCCAAACACTACCACAACCAGCCCAAACACTACCACAGACACCCCAAACACTACCACAACCATCCCAAACACTACGACAACCACCCCAAACACTACGACAACCACCCCAAACACTACGACAACCACCCCAAGCACTACCACAGACACCCCAAACACTACCACAACCACCCCAAACACTACCACAGACACCCCAAACACTACCACAGACACCCCAAACACTACCACAACCACCGCAAACACTACCACAGACACCCCAAACACTACCACAACCTCCCCAAACACTACCACAACCACCCTAAACACTACCACAGACACTCCAAACACTACCACAACCACCCCAAACACTACCACAGACACTCCAAACACTACCACAACCACCCTAAACACTACCACAACCACCCCAAACACTACCACAGACACTCCAAACACTACCACAGACACCCCAAACACTACCACAACCACACCAAACAATACCTTACCTACCCCAAACACCCCAAACACTACCACAAACACCCCAAACACTACCACAACCACCCCAAACACTACCACAACCACCCCAAACACGACCACAGACACCCCCAAACACTACCACAGACACCCCAAACACTACCACAACCACCCCAAACACTACCAGACACCCCAAACACTACCACAACCACCCCAAACACTAACACAACCACCGTAAACACTACCACAACCACCCCAAACACTACCACAACCACCCCAAACACTACCACAACCTCCCCAAAAACTACCACAGACACCCCAAACACTACCACAACCACCCCAAACACTACCACAGACACCCCAAACACTACCACAGACACCCCAAACACTACCACAAACACCCCAAACACTACCACAGACAACCCAAACACTACCACAACCACCCCAAACACTACCAGACACCCCAAACACTACCACAACCACCCCAAACACTAACACAACCACCGTAAACACTACCACAACCACCCCAAACACTACCACAGACACCCCAAACACTACCACAGACACCCCAAACACTACCACAACCACCGCAAACACTACCACAGACACCCCAAACACTACCACAACCTCCCCAAACACTACCACAACCACCCTAAACACTACCACAGACACCCCAAACACTACCACAACCACCCCAAACACTAACACAACCACCGTAAACACTATCACAGACACCCCAAACACTACCACAGACACCCCAAACACTACCACAAACACCCCAAACACTACCACAGACAACCCAAACACTACCACAACCACCCCAAACACTAACACAACCACCGTAAACACTACCACAACCACCCCAAACACTACCACAACCACCCCAAACACTATCACAGACACCCCAAACACTACCACAGACACCCCAAACACTACCACAAACACCCCAAACACTACCACAGACAACCCAAACACTACCACAACCACCCCAAACACTACCACAGACACCCCAAACACTACCACAACCACCCCAAACACTACCACAGACACCCCAAACAGTACCACAACCACCGCAAACACTACCACAGACACCCCAAACACTATCACAGACACCCCAAACACTATCACAGACGCACCAAACACTACCACAGACGCCCCAAACACTACCACAACCAGCCCAAACACTACCACAGACACCCCAAACGCTACCACAACCATCTCAAACACTACAACAACCACCCCAAACACTACGACAACCACCCCAAACACTACGACAACCACCCCAAGCACTACCACAGACACCCTAAACACTACCACAGACACCCCAAACACTACCACAGACACCCCAAACACTACCACAACCACCCCAAACACTACCACAGACACCCCAAACACTACCACAGACACCCCAAACACTACCACAACCACCGCAAACACTACCACAGACACCCCAAACACTACCACAACCTCCCCAAACACTACCACAACCACCCTAAACACTACCACAGACACTCCAAACACTACCACAGACACTCCAAACACTACCACAACCACCCCAAACACTACCACAACCTCCCCAAACACTACCACAACCACCCTAAACACTACCACAGACACTCCAAACACTACCACAGACACACCAAACACTACCACAACCACCCCAAACACTACCACAACCTCCCCAAACACTACCACAGACACTCCAAACACTACCACAACCACCCTAAACACTACCACAGACACCCCAAACACTACCACAGACACTCCAAACACTACCACAGACACTCCAAACACTACCACAACCACCCCAAACACTACCACAACCTCCCCAAACACTACCACAACCACCCTAAACACTACCACAGACACTCCAAACACTACCACAGACACTCCAAACACTACCACAACCACCCCAAACACTACCACAACCTCCCCAAACACTACCACAGACACTCCAAACACTACCACAACCACACTAAACACTACCACAACCACCCCAAACACTACCACAGACACTCCAAACACTACCACAGACACCCCAAACACTACCACAACCACACCAAACAATACCTCACCTAACCCAAACACCCCAAACACTACCACAGACACCCCAAACACTACCACAACCACTCCAAACACTACCACAGACACCCCCAAACACTACCAGACACCCCAAACACTACCACAACCACCGTAAACTCTACCACAACCACCCCAAACACTACAACAACCACCCCAAACACGACCACAGACACCCCCAAACACTACCACAGACACCCCAAACACTAACACAACCACCGTAAACTCTACCACAACCACACCAAACACTACCATAACCACCCCAAACACGACCACAGACACCCCAAACACTACCACAACCACCCCAAACACTACCACAGACACCACAAACACTACCACAACAATCCCAAACACTACCACAACCACCCCAAACACTACCACAGACACTCCAAACACTACCACAGACACCCCAAACACTACCACAGACACCCCAAACACTACCACAGCCACACTAAACACTACCACAGACACCCCAAACACTACCACAGACACCCCAAACACTACCACAACCACCCCAAACACGACCACAGACACCCCAAACACTACCACAACCACTCCAAACACTACCACAGACACCCCAAACACTACCACAGACACCCCAAACACTACCACAACCACGCCAAACACTACCACAACCACTCCAAACACTACCACAGACACCCCAAACACTATCACAGACAACCCAAACACTACCACAACCACCCCAAACACTACCACAGACACCCCAAACACTACCACAACCACCCCAAACACTAACACAACCACCGTAAACACTACCACAACCACCCCAAACACTAACACAACCACCCCAAACATTACCACAGACACCCCAAACACTACCACAGACACCCCAAACACTACCACAGACACCCCTAACTCTACCACAGACACCCCAAACACTACCACAGACACCCCAAATACTACCACAACCACCGTAAACACTACCACAACTAGCCCAAACTCTACCACAACCACACCAAACACAAACAGACACCCCAAACACTACCACAGATGCTCCAAACACTACCACAGATACCCCAAACACTACCACAGACACCCCAAACACTACCACAACCACCTCAAAACTACCACAGACACCCCAAACACTACCAGACACCCCAAACACTACCACAACCACCTCAAAAACTACCACGGACACCCCAAACACTACCAGACAGCCAAAAACTAACACAATCACCCCAAACACTACCACAGACACCCCAAACACTACCACAACCACTCCAAACACTACCAGACACCCCAAACACTAACACAACCACCCCAAATACTACCATAACCACCCCAAACACTACCACAGACCGCCCAAACACTACCACAACCACACCAAACACTACCACAACCACAACAAACACTACCACATATACCCCAACCACTACCACAACCACCTAAAACACTACCACAACCATGCCAAACACTACCACAACCAGCCCAAACACTACCACAGACACCCCAAACACTATCACAGACACCCCAAACACTACCACAACCACTCCAAACACTACCACAGACACCCCAAACACTATCACAGACAACCCAAACACTACCACAACCACCCCAAATACTAACTCAACCACCGTAAACACTACCACAACCACCCCAAACACTACCACAACCACCCCAAACATTACCACAGACACCCCAAACACTACCACAGACACTCCAAACACTACCACAGACACTCCAAACACTACCACAACCACCCCAAACACTACCACAACCTCCCCAAACACTACCACAGACACTCCAAACACTACCACAACCACACTAAACACTACCACAACCACCCCAAACACTACCACAGACACTCCAAACACTACCACAGACACCCCAAACACTACCACAACCACACCAAACAATACCTCACCTAACCCAAACACCCCAAACACTACCACAGACACCCCAAACACTACCACAACCATTCCAAACACTACCACAGACACCCCCAAACACTACCAGACACCCCAAACACTACCACAACCACCGTAAACTCTACCACAACCACCCCAAACACTACAACAACCACCCCAAACACGACCACAGACACCCCCAAACACTACCACAGACACCCCAAACACTAACACAACCACCGTAAACTCTACCACAACCACACCAAACACTACCATAACCACCCCAAACACGACCACAGACACCCCAAACACTACCACAACCACCCCAAACACTACCACAGACACCACAAACACTACCACAACAATCCCAAACACTACCACAACCACCCCAAACACTACCACAGACACTCCAAACACTACCACAGACACCCCAAACACTACCACAGACACCCCAAACACTACCACAGCCACACTAAACACTACCACAGACACCCCAAACACTACCACAGACACCCCAAACACTACCACAACCACCCCAAACACGACCACAGACACCCCAAACACTACCACAACCACTCCAAACACTACCACAGACACCCCAAACACTACCACAACCACGCCAAACACTACCACAACCACTCCAAACACTACCACAGACACCCCAAACACTATCACAGACAACCCAAACACTACCACAACCACCCCAAACACTACCACAGACACCCCAAACACTACCACAACCACCCCAAACACTAACACAACCACCGTAAACACTGCCACAACCACCCCAAACACTAACACAACCACCCCAAACATTACCACAGACACCCCAAACACTACCACAGACACCCCAAACACTACCACAGACACCCCTAACTCTACCACAGACACCCCAAACACTACCACAGACACCCCAAATACTACCACAACCACCGTAAACACTACCACAACTAGCCCAAACTCTACCACAACCACACCAAACACAAACAGACACCCCAAACACTACCACAGATGCTCCAAACACTACCACAGATACCCCAAACACTACCACAGACACCCCAAACACTACCACAACCACCTCAAAACTACCACAGACACCCCAAACACTACCAGACACCCCAAACACTACCACAACCACCTCAAAAACTACCACGGACACCCCAAACACTACCAGACAGCCAAAAACTAACACAATCACCCCAAACACTACCACAGACACCCCAAACACTACCACAACCACTCCAAACACTACCAGACACCCCAAACACTAACACAACCACCCCAAATACTACCATAACCACCCCAAACACTACCACAGACCGCCCAAACACTACCACAACCACACCAAACACTACCACAACCACAACAAACACTACCACATATACCCCAACCACTACCACAACCACCTAAAACACTACCACAACCATGCCAAACACTACCACAACCAGCCCAAACACTACCACAGACACCCCAAACACTATCACAGACACCCCAAACACTACCACAACCACTCCAAACACTACCACAGACACCCCAAACACTATCACAGACAACCCAAACACTACCACAGACACCCCAAACACTACCACAACCACCCCAAATACTAACTCAACCACCGTAAACACTACCACAACCACCCCAAACACTACCACAACCACCCCAAACATTACCACAGACACCCCAAACACTACCACAGACACCCCAAACTCTACCACAACCACCGTAAACACTACCACAACCAGCCCAAACTCTACCACAACCACACCAAACACTACCAGACACCCCAAACACTACCACAGACACCCCAAATACTACCACAACCACCCCAAACACTACCACAGCCACCCCAAACACTACCACAGACACCCCAAACTCTACCACAACCACCCCAAACACTACCACAGACACCCCAAACTCTACCACAACCACCGTAAACACTACCACAACCAGCCCAAACTCTACCACAACCACACCAAACACTACCAGACACCCCAAACACTACCACAAACGCTCCAAACACTACCACAACCACCCCAAACACTACCACAGATACCCCAAACACTACCACAACCACCCCAAACACTACCACAGACACCCCAAACACTACCACAACCACCTCAAAAACTACCACGGACACCCCAAACACTAACACAACCACCCCAAACACTAACACAACCACCCCAAATACTACCACAGACCGCCAAATTACTACCACAACCACACCAAACACTACCATAACCACCCCAAACACTACCACAGACCGCCCAAATACTACCACAACCACACCAAACACTACCACATATACCCCAACCACTACCACAACCACCTAAAACACTACCACAGACACCCCAAACACTACCAGATCCACCCAAACAATACCACAGACACCCCAAACACTACCACAACCCCCCCAAACACTACCACGGACACTCCAAACACTCCAAACACAACCACAACCACCACAAACACTACCACAACCTCCCCAAACACAACCACAGACACCCCAAACACTACCACAGACACCCCAACCACTACCAGACACCCTAAACAGTACCACAACTACCCCAAACACTACCACAGACACCCCAAATACTACCACACATACCCCAAACAATACCACAGACACCCCAAAAACTACCACAACCACCCCAAACACTACCACAGACACCCCAAACACTACCACAACCACCCCTAACACTACCACAGACACCCCAAACACTACCACAGTCACCCCAAATACTAGCACAGACACCACTAACACTACCACAACCCCCCAAACACTACCACAGACACCCCAAACACTACCAGACACCCCAAATACTACCACAGACACCCCAAACACTACCACAACCACCCCAAACATTACCAGACACCCCAAACACTACCACAACCACCCCAAACACTACCACAGACACCCCAAACACTACTACAACCACCCTAAACACTAACACAACCACCCCAAACACTACCACAGGCACCCCAAGCACTACCAAAACCACCCCAAACACTACCACAGACACACCAAACAATACCACAGACACACCAAACACTACCACAGACACCCCAAACACTACCACAGACACCCCAAACACTACCACAGACACCCCAAACACTACCACAACCACCCCAAACACTACCACAGACGCTCTAAACACTACCACAGACACCCAAAACACTACCACAGACACACCAAACACTACCACAGACACACCAAACACTACCACAGACACCCCAAACACTACCACAGACGCTCCAAACACTACCACAGACACCCCAAACACTACTACAGACACCCAAACACTACCACAGACACCCCAAACACTACCACAACCACCCCAAACACTACGACAACCACCCCAAACACTACGACAACCACCCCAAGCACTACCACAGACACCCCAAACACTACCACAGACACCCCAAACACTACCACAGACACCCCAAACACTACCACAACCACCCCAAACACTACCACAGACACCCCAAACACTACCACAGACACCCCAAACACTACCACAACCACCGCAAACACTACCAGAGACACCCCAAACACTACCACAACCTCGCCAAACACTACCACAACCACCCTAAACACTACCACATACGCTCCAAACACTACCACAACCACCCCAAACACTACCACAGATACCCCAAACACTACCACAGACACCCCAAACACTACCACAACCACCCCAAACACTACCACAGACACCCCAAACATTACCACAACCACCTCAAAAACTACCACGGACACAACCACCCCAAACACTAACACAACCACACCAAATACTACCACAGATCGCCAAAATACTACCACAACCACACCAAACACTACCATAACCACCCCAAACACTACCACAGACCGCCCAAATACTACCACAACCACACCAAACACTACCACATATACCCCAACCACTACCACAACCACCTAAAACACTACCACAGACACCCCAAACACTACCAGATCCACCCAAACAATACCACAGACACCCCAAACACTACCACAACCCCCCCAAACACTACCACGGACACTCCAAACACTCCAAACACAACCACAACCACCACAAACACAACCACAACTACCACAAACACTACCACAACCTCCCCAAACACTACCACAGACACCCCAACCACTACCAGACACCCTAAACAGTACCACAACTACCCCAAACACTACCACAGACACCCCAAATACTACCACACATACCCCAAACAATACCACAGACACCCCAAAAACTACCACAACCACCCCAAACACTACCACAGACACCCCAAACACTACCACAACCACCCCTAACACTACCACAGTCACCCCAAATACTAGCACAGACACCACTAACACTACCACAACCCCCCAAACACTACCACAGACACCCCAAACACTACCAGACACCCCAAATACTACCACAGACACCCCAAACACTACCACAAACACCCCAAACATTACCAGACACCCCAAACACTACCACAACCACCCCAAACACTACCACAGACACCCCAAACACTACTACAACCACCCTAAACACTAACACAACCACCCCAAACACTACCACAGACACCTCAAACACTACCAAAACCACCCCAAACACTACCAAAACCACCCCAAACACTACCACAGACACACCAAACAATACCACAGACACACCAAACACTACCACAGACACCCCAAACACTACCACAGACACCCCAAACACTACCACAGACACCCCAAACACTACCACAACCACCCCAAACACTACCACAGACACCCCAAACACTACCACAGACACCCCAAACACTACCACAACCACCGCAAACACTACCAGAGACACCCCAAACACTACCACAACCTCGCCAAACACTACCACAACCACCCTAAACACTACCACAGACACTCCAAACACTACCACAACCACCCCAAACACTACCACAGACACTCCAAACACTACCACAGACACCCCAAACACTACCACAGACACCCCAAACACTACCACAACCACACCAAACAATACCTCACCTACCCCAAACACCCCAAACACTACCACAGACACCCCAAACACTACCACAACCACTCCAAACACTACCACAGACACCCCAAACACTACCACAGACCGCCCAAACACTACCACAACCACACCAAACACTACCACAACCACAACAAACACTACCACATATACCCCAACCACTACCACAACCACCTAAAACACTACCACAACCATGCCAAACACTACCACAACCACTCCAAACACTACCACAGACACCCCAAACACTATCACAGACAACCCAAACACTACCAAAGACACCCCAAACACTACCACAACCACCCCAAATACTAACTCAACCACCGTAAACACTACCACAGACACCCCAAACACTACCACAGACACCCCAAACACTACCACAACCACCCCAAACACTACCACAACCACCCCAAACACTACCACAACCACCCCAAACATTACCACAGACACCCCAAACACTACCACAGACACCCCAAACTCTACCACAACCACCCCAAACACTACCACAGACACCCCAAACACTACCACAGACACCCCAAACTCTACCACAACCACCCCAAACACTACCACAGACACCCCAAACTCTACCACAACCACCGTAAACACTACCACAACCAGCCCAAACTCTACCACAACCACACCAAACACTACCAGACACCCCAAACACTACCACAGACGCTCCAAACACTACCACAACCACCCCAAACACTACCACAGATACCCCAAACACTACCACAGACACCCCAAACACTACCACAACCACCCCAAACACTACCACAGACACCCCAAACATTACCACAACCACCTCAAAAACTACCACGGACACAACCACCCCAAACACTAACACAACCACACCAAATACTACCACAGACCGCGAAAATACTACCACAACCACACCAAACACTACCATAACCACCCCAAACACTACCACAGACCGCCCAAATACTACCACAACCACACCAAACACTACCACATATACCCCAACCACTACCACAACCACCTAAAACACTACCACAGACACCCCAAACACTACCACAACCCCCCCAAACACTACCACGGACACTCCAAACACTCCAAACACAACCACAACCACCACAAACACTACCACAACCTCCCCAAACACAACCACATACACCCCAACCACTACCAGACACCCTAAACAGTACCACAACTACCCCAAACACTACCACAGACACCCCAAATACTACCACACATACCCCAAACAATACCACAGACACCCCAAAAACTACCACAACCACCCCAAACACTACCACAGACACCCCAAACACTACCACAACCACCCCTAACACTACCACAGTCACCCCAAATACTAGCACAGACACCACTAACACTACCACAACCCCCCAAACACTACCACAGACACCCCAAACACTACCAGACACCCCAAATACTACCACAGACACCCCAAACACTACCACAACCACCCCAAACATTACCAGACACCCCAAACACTACCACAACCACCCCAAACACTACCACAGACATCCCAAACACTACTACAACCACCCTAAACACTAACACAACCACCCCAAACACTACCACAGACACCCCAAACACTACCACAACCACCCCAAACACTACCACAGACATCCCAAACACTACTACAACCACCCTAAACACTACCAAAACCACCCCAAACACTACCAAAACCACCCCAAACACTACCACAGACACACCAAACAATACCACAGACACACCAAACACTACCACAGACACCCCAAACACTACCACAGACACCCCAAACACTACCACAACCACCCCAAACACTACCACAGACGCTCTAAACACTACCACAGACACCCAAAACACTACCACAGACACACCAAACACTACCACAGACACACCAAACACTACCACAGACACCCCAAACACTACCACAGACGCTCCAAACACTACCACAGACACCCCAAACACTACTACAGACACCCAAACACTACCACAGACACCCCAAACACTACCACAACCATCCCAAACACTACCACAACCACCCCAAACACTACGACAACCACCCCAAACACTACGACAACCACCGCAAGCACTACCACAGACACCCCAAACACTACCACAGACACCCCAAACACTACCACAGACACCCCAAACACTACCACAACCACCCCAAACACTACCACAGACACCCCAAACACTACCACAGACACCCCAAACACTACCACAACCACCGCAAACACTACCAGAGACACCCCAAACACTACCACAACCTCGCCAAACACTACCACAACCACCCTAAACACTACCACAACCACCCCAAACACTACCACAGACACTCCAAACACTACCACAGACACCCCAAACACTACCACAGACACCCCAAACACTACCACAACCACACCAAACAATACCTCACCTACCCCAAACACCCCAAACACTACCACAGACACCCCAAACACTACCACAACCACTCCAAACACTACCACAGACACCCCAAACACTACCAGAGACACCCCCAAACACTACCAGAGACACCCCCAAACACTACCACAACCACCCCAAAAACGACCACAGACACCCCAAACACTACCACAGACACCCCAAACACTAACACAACCACCGTAAACACTACCACAACCCCCCCAAACACGACCACAGACACTCCAAACACTACCACAACAATCCCAAACACTACCACAACCACCCCAAACACTACCACAGACACTCCAAACACTACCACAGACACTCCAAACACTACCACAGACACCCCAAACACTACCACAGACACCCCAAACAATACCAGACACTCCAAACACTACCACAACCACCCCAAACACTACTACAGATACCCCAAACACTACCACAGACACCCCAAACAGTACCACAACCACCCCAAACACTACCACAGACACCCCAAACACTACCACAACCACCCCAAACACTACCACAGACACCCCAAACACTACCACAACCACCCCAAACACTACCACAGACAACCCAAACACTACCACAACCACCCCAAACACTACCACATCCACCCCAAACACTACCACAACCACCCCAAACACTACCACAGACAACCCAAACACTACCACATCCACCGTAAACACTACCACAACCACCCCAAACACTACCACAACCACCCCAAACATTACCACAGACACCCCAAACACTACCACAGACACCCCAACCACTACCACATACACCCCAAACTCTACCACAACCACCCCAAACACTACCACAGACACCCCAAATACTACCACAACCACCCCAAACACTACCACAACCACCCCAAACACTACCACAGACACCCCAAACTCTACCACAACCACCCCAAACACTACCACAGACACCCCAAACTCTACCACAACCACCGTAAACACTACCACAACCAGCCCAAACTCTACCACAACCACACCAAACACTACCAGACACCCCAAACACTACCACAGACGCTCCAAACACTACCACAACCACCCCAAACACTACCACAGATACCCCAAACACTACCACAGACACCCCAAACACTACCACAACCACCCCAAACACTACCACAGACACCCCAAACATTACCACAACCACCTCAAAAACTACCACGGACACAACCACCCCAAACACTAACACAACCACACCAAATACTACCACAGACCGCCAAAATACTACCACAACCACACCAAACACTACCATAACCACCCCAAACACTACCACAGACCGCCCAAATACTACCACAACCACACCAAACACTACCACATATACCCCAACCACTACCACAACCACCTAAAACACTACCACAGACACCCCAAACACTACCAGATCCACCCAAACAATACCACAGACACCCCAAACACTACCACAACCCCCCCAAGCACTACCACGGACACTCCAAACACTCCAAACACAACCACAACCACCACAAACACTACCACAACCTCCCCAAACACAACCACAGACACCCCAAACACTACCACAGACACCCCAACCACTACCAGACACCCTAAACAGTACCACAACTACCCCAAACACTACCACAGACACCCCAAATACTACCACACATACCCCAAACACTACCACAACCACCCCTAACACTACCACAGTCACCCCAAATACTAGCACAGACACCACTAACACTACCACAACCCCCCAAACACTACCACAGACACCCCAAACACTACCAGACACCCCAAATACTACCACAGACACCCCAAACACTACCACAACCACCCCAAACATTACCAGACACCCCAAACACTACCACAACCACCCCAAACACTACCACAGACACCCCAAACACTACTACAACCACCCTAAACACTAACACAACCACCCCAAACACTACCACAGACACCCCAAACACTACCAAAACCACCCCAAACACTACCAAAACCACCCCAAACACTACCACAGACACACCAAACAATACCACAGACACACCAAACACTACCACAGACACCCCAAACACTACCACAGACACCCAAACACTACCACAGACACCCCAAACACTACCACAACCACCCCAAACACTACCACAGACGCTCTAAACACTACCACAGACACCCAAAACACTACCACAGACACACCAAACACTACCACAGACACACCAAACACTACCACAGACACCCCAAACACTACCACAGACGCTCCAAACACTACCACAGACACCCCAAACACTACTACAGACACCCAAACACTACCACAGACACCCCAAACACTACCACAACCATCCCAAACACTACCACAACCACCCCAAACACTACGACAACCACCCCAAACACTACGACAACCACCGCAAGCACTACCACAGACACCCCAAACACTACCACAGACACCCCAAACACTACCACAGACACCCCAAACACTACCACAACCACCCCAAACACTACCACAGACACCCCAAACACTACCACAGACACCCCAAACACTACCACAACCACCGCAAACACTACCAGAGACACCCCAAACACTACCACAACCTCGCCAAACACTACCACAACCACCCTAAACACTACCACAGACACTCCAAACACTACCACAACCACCCCAAACACTACCACAGACACTCCAAACACTACCACAGACACCCCAAACACTACCACAGACACCCCAAACACTACCACAACCACACCAAACAATACCTCACCTACCCCAAACACCCCAAACACTACCACAGACACCCCAAACACTACCACAACCACTCCAAACACTACCACAGACACCCCAAACACTACCAGAGACACCCCCAAACACTACCAGAGACACCCCCAAACACTACCACAACCACCCCAAAAACGACCACAGACACCCCAAACACTAACACAACCACCGTAAACACTACCACAACCCCCCCAAACACGACCACAGACACTCCAAACACTACCACAACCATCCCAAACACTACCACAACAATCCCAAACACTACCACAACCACCCCAAACACTACCACAGACACTCCAAACACTACCACAGACACTCCAAACACTACCACAGACACCCCAAACACTACCACAGACACCCCAAACAATACCAGACACTCCAAACACTACCACAACCACCCCAAACACTACCACAGATACCCCAAACACTACCACAGACACCCCAAACAGTACCACAACCACCCCAAACACTACCACAGACACCCCAAACACTACCACAACCACCCCAAACACTACCACAGACACCCCAAACACTACCACAGACAACCCAAACACTACCACAACCACCCCAAACACTACCACATCCACCCCAAACACTACCACAACCACCCCAAACACTACCACAGACAACCCAAACACTACCACAACCACCGTAAACACTACCACAACCACCCCAAACACTACCACAACCACCCCAAACATTACCACAGACACCCCAAACACTACCACAGACACCCCAACCACTACCACATACACCCCAAACTCTACCACAACCACCCCAAACACTACCACAGACACCCCAAATACTACCACAACCACCCCAAACACTACCACAACCACACCAAACACTACCACAGACGCTCCAAACACTACCACAGCCACCCCAAACACTACCACATATACCCCAAACACTACCACAACCACCCCAAAAACTAACACAACCACCCCAAACACTACCACAGACCGCCCAAACACTACCACAACCACACCAAACACTACCACATATACCCCAACCACTACCACAACCACCTAAAACACTACCACAGACACCCCAAACACTACCACAACCTCCCCAAACACTACCACGGACACCCCAAACACTACCACAGACACTCCAAACACAACCACAACCACCACAAACACTACCACAACCACCACAAACACTACCACGGACACCCGAAACACTACCACACACACTCCAAACACAACCACAGACACCCCAAACACTACCTCAACCACCCCCAACCACTACCAGACACCCCAAACACTACCACAGATACCCCAAACACTACCACAGACACCCCAAACAGTACCACAACCACCCCAAACACTACCACAGACACCCCAAACTCTACCACAACCACCGTAAACACTACCACAACCACCCCAAACTCTACCACAACCACCCCAAACACTACCACAGACACCCCAAACTCTACCACAACCACCGTAAACACTACCACAACCTCCCCAAACACTACCACAACCACCCCAAACACTACCACAATCACCCCAAACACTACCACAATCACCCCAAACACTACCACAGACACCCCAAACACTACCACAGATACTCCAAAAACTACCACAGACACCCCAAACACTACCACAGACACCCCAAACACTACAACAGACACCCCAAACACTACCAGACACTCCAAACACTACCAGACACCACAAACACCACCACAACCACCCCAAAAACTAGCACAGACACCCCAAATACTACCATAACCACCCCAAACACTACGACAACCACCGCAAACACTACCACAACCACGCCAAACACTACCACAACCACTCCAAACACTACCACAGACACCCCAAACACTACCACAGACACCCCAAACACTACAACAGACACCCCAAACACTACCACAACCACCCCAAACACTACCAGACACTCCAAACACTACCAGACACCACAAACACCACCACAACCACCCCAAAAACTACGACAACCACCGCAAACACTACCACAACCACGCCAAACACTACCACAACCACTCCAAACACTACCACAGACACCCCAAACACTATCACAGACACCCCAAACACTACCACAACCACCCCAAACACTACCACAGGTACCCCAAACACTACCACAACAACCCCAAACATTACCACAGACACCCCAAACACTACCACAGACACCCCAAACACTACCACAACCACCGTAAACACTACCACAACCACCCCAAACACTACCACAGACACCCCAAACTCTACCACAACCACACCAAACACTACCAGACACCCCAAATACTATCACAGACACCCCAAACTCTACCACAACCACACCAAACACTACCAGACACCCCAAACAATACCACAGACTCTCCAACCACCCCAAACACTACCACAGACACCCCAAACACTACCACAACCAACTCAAAAACTACCACGGACACCCCAAACACTACCAGACAGCCAAACACTAACACAACCACCCCAAACACTACCACAGACACCCCAAACACTACCACAGCCACTCCAAACACTACCAGACACCCCAAACACTAACACAACCACCCCAAATACTACCATAACCTCACCAAACACTACCACAGACCGCCCAAATACTACCACAACCACACCAAACACTACCACATATACCCCAACCACTACCAAAACCACCTAAAACACTACCACAGACACCCCAAACACTACCACAACCACCCAAACAATACCACAGACACCCCAAACACTACCACAACCACCCCAAACACTACCACGGACACCCCAAACACTACCACAAACACTCCAAACACAACCACAACCACCACAAACACTACCACAACCACCCCAAACACTACCACAACCTCCCAAAACACAATCTCAGACACCCCAAACACTACCACAACCTCCTCAAGCACTACCACAGACACCCCAAACACTACCAGAGACACCCCAAACACTACCACAGACACCCCAAACACTACCACATTCACACCTCAAATACTACCACAACCACACCAAACACTACACAACCTGCCCAAACACTACCACAGACCCCCAAACACTACCTCACCTACCCCAAACACCCCAAACATTACCACAACCACCACAAACACTACTACAGACACCCCAAACACTACCACAGACACCCCCAAACACTACCACAACCACCCCAAACACTACCACGACCACCGTAAACACTACCACAACCACCCCAAACACTACCACAACCACCCCAAACACTACCACAGACACCCCAAACTCTACCACAACTACCCCAAACACCCCAAACACTACCACAGACACTCCAAACACTACCACAGACACCCCAAACACTACCACAGACACCCCAAACACTACCACAACCACCCCAAACACTACGACAGACACCCCAAACACTACCACAGACACCCCAAACACTACCAGACACCCCAAACACTACCAGACACCCCAAACACTAACACAACCACCCCAAACACTACCACAAACACCCCAAACACTACCAGACACCCCAAACACTACCACAGACATCCAAAACACTACCAGACACCCCAAACACTAACACAACCACCCCAAACACTACGACAGACAGCCCAAACACTACCACAGACAACCCAAACACTACCACAACCACCCCAAACACTACCACAGACACCCCAAACACTACCACAACCAGCCCAAACACTACCACAGACACCTCAAACACTACCACAACCTCCCCAAACACTAACACAGACACTCCAAACACTACCACAGATATTCCAAACACTACCACAGACACCCCAAATACTACCACAGATATTCCAAACACTACCACAGCCACCCCAAACACTACCACAGACACTCCAAACACTACCACAACCACCGTAAACACTACCACAACCACCCCAAACACTACCACAGACACCCCAAACACTACCACAATCACCGTAAACACTACCACAACCACCCCAAACACTACCACAACCACCCCAAACACTACCACAGCCTCCCCAAACACTACCACAGACACCCCAAACTCTACCACAACCACCGTAAACACTACCACAACCACCCCAAACTCTACCACAGACACCCCAAACACTACCACAACCTCCCCAAACACTACCACAACCACCCCAAACACTACCACAACCACCCCAAACACTACCACAGACACTCCAAAAACTACCACAGACACCCCAAACACTACCACAGACACCACAAACACTACCACAGACACTCCAAACACTACCACAACCACCCCAAACACTACCACAACCACCCCAAACTCTACCACAGACACCCCAAACACTACCACAACCACCCCAAACACTACCACAACCACTCGAAACACTACCACAGACACCCCAAACACTACCACAACCACCCCAAACACTACCACAGCCACCCCAAACACTACCACAGACACCGCAAACACTACCACAACCACTCCAAACACTACCACAACCACCGCAAACACTACCACAACCACCGTAAACACTACCACAACCACCCCAAACACTACCACAACCACCCCAAACACTACCACAACCACTCCAAACACTACCACAACCACCCCAAACACTACCACAGACACCCCAAACACTACCACAATCACCGTAAACACTACCACAACCACCCCAAACACTACCACAACCACCCCAAACACTACCACAACCTCCCCAAACACTACCACAGACACCACAAACTCTACCACAACCACCGTAAACACTACCACAACCACCCCAAACTCTACCACAGACACCCCAAACACTACCACAACCTCCCCAAACACTACCACAACCACCCCAAACACTACCACAACCACCCCAAACACTACCACAGACACCCCAAACACTACCACAGACACTCCAAAAACTACCACAGACAACCCAAACACTACCACAGACACCCCAAATACTACCATAACCACCCCAAACACTACGACAACCACCCCAAACACTACCACAACCACGCCAAACACTACCATAACCACCCCAAACACTACGACAACCACCCCAAACACTACCACAACCACGCCAAACACTACCACAACCACTCCAAACACTACGACAGACACCCCAAACACTACCACAACCACGCCAAACACTACCACAGACACCCCAAACACTATCACAGACACCCCAAACACTACCACAACCACCCCAAACACTACCACATGTACCCCAAACACTACCACAACCACCCCAAACATTACCACAGACACCCCAAACACTACCACAGACACCCCAAACACTACCACAACCACCGTAAACACTACCACAACCACCCCAAACACTACCACAGACACCCCAAACTCTACCACAACCACACCAAACACTACCAGACACCTCAAACAA
Organism: Eledone cirrhosa; assembly: GCA_964016885.1. Lineage (NCBI taxonomy): Eukaryota > Metazoa > Mollusca > Cephalopoda > Octopoda > Eledonidae > Eledone > Eledone cirrhosa. The sequence goes on along the minus strand of OZ024743.1, from coordinate 51,064,474 downwards.
TACCACAGACGCTCCAACCACCTCAAAAACTACCACGGACACCCCAAACACTACCAGACAGCCAAACACTAACACAACCACCCCAAACACTACCACAGACACCCCAAACACTACCAGACACCCCAAACACTAACACAACCACCCCAAATACTACCATAACCACACCAAACACTACCACAGACCGCCCAAATACTACCACAACCACACCAAACACTACCACATATACCCCAACCACTACCACAACCACCTAAAACACTACCACAGACACCCCACACACTACCACAACCACCCAAACAATACCACAGACACCCCAAACACTACCACAACCACCCCAAACACTATCACAAACACTCCAAACACAACCACAACCACCACAAACACTACCACAACCACCCCAAACACTATAACAACCTCCCCAAACACAACCACAGACACCCCAAACACTACCTCAACCACCCCAACCACTACCAGACACCCCAAACACTACCACAGACACCCAAACACTACCACAACCACCCGAAACACTACCACAGACACCCCAAATACTACCACAACCACCCCAAACACTACCACAGACACCCCAAACACCCCAAACACTACCAAAGACACCCCAAACACTACCACAGACACCCCAAATACTACCACAACCACCCCAAACACTAACACAACTACCCCAAACACTACCACAGACACCCCAAACAGTACCACAACCACCCCAAACACTACCACAGACACCTCAAACACTACCACAACCACTCCAAACACTACCACAACCACCCGAAACACTACCACAGACACCCCAAACACTACCACAATCACCGTAAACACTACCACAACCACCCCAAACACTACCACAACCACCCCAAACACTACCACAACCTCCCCAAACACTACCACAACCACCCCAAACACTACCACAACCACTCCAAACACTACCACAACCACCCCAAACACTACCACAGACACCCCAAACACTACCACAATTACCGTAAACACTACCACAACCACCCCAAACACTACCACAACCACCCCAAACACTACCACAACCTCCCCAAACACTACCACAACCACCCCAAACACTACCACAACCACTCCAAACACTACCACAACCACCCCAAACACTACCACAACCTCCCCAAACACTACCACAACCACTCCAAACACTACCACAACCACCCCAAACACTACCACAACCTCCCCAAACACTACCACAACCACCCCAAACACTACCACAACCACCCCAAACACTACCACAACCTCCCCAAACACTACCACAACCACCCCAAACACTACCACAACCACTCCAAACACTACCACAACCACCCCAAACACTACCACAGACACCCCAAACTCTACCACAACCACCGTAAACACTACCACAGACACTCCAAACACTACCAAAACCACCCCAAACACTACCACAGATACCCCAAACACTACCAAAACCACCCCAAACACTACCACAGACACCCCAAACACTACCAGAGACAACCCAAACACTACCAGAGACACCCCAAACTCTACCACAACCACCCCAAACACTACCACAGACACTCCAAACACTACCACAGACACCCCAAATACTACCACAACCACCCCAAACACTACCACAGACACCCCAAACTCTACTACTGACACCCCAAACACTACCACAGATACCCCAAACACTACCTCAACCAGGCCAAACACTACCACAACCTCCTCAAACACTACCACAGACACCCCAAACACTACCTCAACCAGGCCAAACACTACCACAACCTCCTCAAACACTACCACAGACACCCCAAACACTACCACGACCACCCCAAACACTACCACAGACACCCCAAACACTACTACAACCACCCCAAATACTACCAGACACCCTAAACACTACCACAACCACCCCAAACACTACCACAACCACCGTAAACACTACCACAACCTCCTCAAACATTACCAGACACCCCAAACACTACCACAACCACCCCAAACACTACCACAGACACCCCAAACACTAACAGACACCCCAAACACTACCAGACACTCCAAACACTAACACAACCACCCCAAACACTACCACAGACACCCCAAACACTACCACAACCACCCCAAACACTACCACAGACACCCCAAACACTAACAGACACCCCAAACACTACCAGACACCCTAAAAACTACCACAGACACCCCAAATACTACCACAGACAGCCCAAACACTACCACAACCACCCCAAACACTACCACAGACACCCCAAACACTACCACAGACACCCCAAACACTACCACAGACAACCCAAACACTACCACAGACACCCCAAACACTACCACAGACACCCCAAACACTACCACAGACACCCCAAACACTACCACAGACAACCCAAACACTACCACAACCAATCCACACACTAACACAACCACCGCAAACACTACCACAACCATTCCACACACTAACACAACCACCGCAAACACTACCACAACCATTCCACACACTAACACAACCACCGCAAACACTACCACAACCACTACACACACTAACACAACCACCCCAAACACTCCCAGACACCCCAAACACTACCACAGACAACCCAAACACTACCACAACCAATCCACACACAACAACAACCACCTCAAACACTACCACAACCATTCCACACACTAACACAACCACCCCAAACACTACCACAACCACTACACACACTAACACAACCACCCCAAACACTCCCAGACACCCCAAACACTACCACAACCACTCCAAACACTACAGCAACCAGCGCAAACACTACCACAACCACCCCAAACACTACCCAACCACCCCAAACACTACCACAGACAACCCAAACACTACCACAAACACCCCAAACACTACCACAGACAACCCAAACACTACCACAACCACCCCAAACACTACCCAACCACCCCAAACACTCCCAGACACCCCAAACACTACCACAACCACTCCAAACACTACAGCAACCACCCCAAACACTACCACAACCACCCCAAACACTACCCAACCACCCCAAACACTACCACAGACAACCCAAACACTACCACAAACACCCCAAACACTACCACAGACACCCCAAAAACTACCACAACCACCGTAAACACTACCACAACAACCCCAAACACTACCACAGACACCCCAAACACTACCACAACCACCATAAACACTACCACAACCACCCAAAACACTACCACAACCACCCCAAACACTACCACAGACACCGTAAACACTACCACAACCACCCCAAACACTACCACAACCACCCGAAACTCTACCACAGACACCCCAAACACTACCTGACATCCCAAACACTACCAGACACCCCAAACACTACCACAACCACCCGAAACTCTACCACAGACACCCCAAACACCACCTGACACCCCAAACACTACCACAACCGTCCCAAATACTACCACAACCACCCCAAACAGTACCACAACCACCCCAAACACTACCACAACCACCCCAAACACTACCACAGACACCCCAAACACTACCACAACCAGCCCAAACACTACCACAGACACCTCAAACACTACCACAACCTCCCAAAACACTACCACAGACACTCCAAACACTACCACAGACACCCCAAACACTACCACAGATATTACAAACACTACCACAGCCACCCCAAACACTACCACAGACACACCAAACACTACCACAGACACCGCAAACACTACCAGACACTCCAAACACTACCACAACCACCCCAAACACTACCACAACCACCGTAAACACTACCACAACCACCCCAAACACTACCACAACCACCCCAACCACTCCAAACACTACCACAACCACCCCAAACACTACCACAGACACCCCAAACACTACCACAGACACCCCAAACACTACCACAACCACCCCAAACACTACCACAACCTGCCCAAACACTACCACAGACACCCTAAACTCTACCACAACCACCTTAAACTCTACCACAACCACCTTAAACACTACCACAACCACCCCAAACTCTACCACAGACACCCCAAACACTACCACAACCTCCCCAAACACTACCACAACCACCCCAAACACTACCACAGACACTCCAAAAACTATCACAGACACCCCAAACACTACCACAGACACCCCAAACACTACCACAACCACCCCAAACGCTACCAGACACCACAAACACCACCACAACCACCCCAAAAACTACCACAGACACCCCAAACACTAACACAACCACCCCAAACACTACCACAGACAACCCAAACACTACCACAGACAACCCAAACACTACCCAACCACCCCAAACACTACCACAACCACTCCAAACAATACCACAGATACCCCAAACACTACCACAACCACCCCAAACACTACCACAGACACCCCAGACACTACCAGACACCCCAAACACTACCAGACACCCCAAACACTAACACAACCACCCCAAATAATACCATAACCACCCCAAACACTACCAGACACCCCAAACACTACCACAACCACCCCAAACACTACCACAACCACCCCAAACATACCACAGACACCCCAAACACTACCACAGACACTCCAAACACTACCACAGACACCCCAAACACTACCACAGACACTCCAAACACTACCACAGACACTCCAAACACAAACACAACCACCCCAAACACTACCACAGACACACCAAACACTACCACAGACACCGCAAACACTACCAGACACTCCAAACACTACCACAACCACCCCAAACACTACCACAACCACCGTAAACACTACCACAACCACCCCAAACACTACCACAACCACCCCAAACACTACCACAACCACTCCAAACACTACCACAACCACCCCAAACACTACCACAGACACCTCAAATACTACCACAATCACCGTAAACACTACAACAACCACCCCAAACACTACCACAACCACCCCAAACACTACCACAACCTGCCCAAACACTACCACAGACACCCCAAACTCTACCACAACCACCGTGAACACTACCACAACCACCCCAAACTCTACCACAGACACCCCAAACACTACCACAACCTCCGCAAACACTACCACAACCACCCCAAACACTACCACAGACACTCCAAAAACTACCACAGACACCCCAAACACTACCACAGACACCCCAAACACTACCACAGACACCCCAAACACTACCACAACCACCCCAAACACTACCAGACACTCCAAACACAACCAGACACTCCAAACACTACCAGACACCACAAACACCACCACAACCACCCCAAAAACTACCACAGACACCCCAAACACTAACACAACCACCCCAAACACTACCACAGACAACCCAAACACTACCACAGACAACCCAAACACTACCACAACCACACCAAACACTACCACAGACACCCCAAACACTACCACAGACACCCCAAACAATACCACAGATACCCCAAACACTACCACAACCACCCCAAACACTACCACAGACACCCCAAACACTACCACAGACACCCTAAACACTACCACAGATACCGCAAACACTACCACAACAACCCCAAACACTACCACAACCACTCCAAACACTACCACAACCACCCCAAACACTACCACAACCACCGCAAACACTACCACAGACAGCCCAAACACTACCACAACCACATCAAACACTACCACAACCACCCCAAACACTACCACAACAACCCAAACACTACCACAGACACCCTAAACACTACCACAGACACCCCAAATAATACAACAACCACCCCAAACACTACCACAGATACTCCAAACACTACCACAACCACTCCAAACACTACCACAGACACCCCAAACACTACCACAACCACTCCAAACACTACCACAGACACCCCAAACACTACCACAACCACCCCAAACACCACCAGACACCCCAAACACTACCAGACACCCCAAACACTAACACAACCACCCCAAATACTACCATAACCACCCCAAACACTACCAGACACCCCAAACACTACCACAGACACCCAAAACACTACCACAGACACCCCAAATACTACAACAACCACCCCAAACACTACCACAGACACCCCAAACACTACCAGAGACACCCCAAACACTACCAGAGACACCCCAAATACTACCAGACACCCTAAACACTACCACAACCACCCCAAACACTACCACAGACACCCTAAACACTACCACAATCACACCCCAAATACTACCACAACCACCCCAAACACTACCACAATCTCCCCAAACACTATATCAGACACCCCAAACACAACCACAACCTCCCCAAACACGACCACAGACACCCCAAACACTACCACAGACACCCCAAACACTACCACAATCACACCTCAAATACTACCACAACCACACCAAACACTACACAACCTGCCCAAACACTACCTCACCTACCCCAAACATTACCACAACCACCCCAAACACTACTACAGACACCCCAAACACTACCACAGACACCCCCAACCACTACCACAGACACCCCCAAACACTACCACAGACACCCCAAACACTACCACAACCACCCCAAACACTACCACAACCACCCCAAACACTACAACAACCACCCCAAACACTACAACAACCACCCCAAACACTACCACAGACACCCCAAACTCTACCACAACCACCCCAAACACTACCACAGACACCCCAAACACTACCACAGACACCCCAAACTCTACCACAGACACCCCAAACACTACCACAACCCGCCCAACAACTACCACAGACACCCCAAACACTACCACAGACACCCCAAACACTACCACAGACACCCCAAACTCTACCACAGACACCCCAAACACTACCACAGACACCCCAAACACTACCACAGACACCCCAAACACTACCACAACAGACACCCCAAACACTACCACAGACACCCCCAAACACTACCACAGACACCCTAAACACTACCACAACCTCCCCAAACACGACCACAGACACCCCAAACACTACCACAGACACCCCAAACACTACCACAATCACACCTCAAATACTACCACAACCACACCAAACACTACACAACCTGCCCAAACACTACCTCACCTACCCCAAACATTACCACAACCACCCCAAACACTACTACAGACACCCCAAACACTACCAGAGACACCCCCAACCACTACCACAGACACCCCCAAACACTACCACAGACACCCCAAACACTACCACAACCACCCCAAACACTACCACAACCACCCCAAACACTACAACAACCACCCCAAACACTACAACAACCACCCCAAACACTACCACAGACACCCCAAACTCTACCACAACCACCCCAAACACTACCACAGACACCCCAAACACTACCACAGACACCCCAAACTCTACCACAGACACCCCAAACACTACCACAACCCGCCCAACAACTACCACAGACACCCCAAACACTACCACAGACACCCCAAACACTACCACAGACACCCCAAACTCTACCACAGACACCCCAAACACTACCACAGACACCCCAAACACTACCACAGACACCCCAAACACTACCACAACAGACACCCCAAACACTACCACAGACACCCCCAAACACTACCACAGACACCCTAAACACTACCACAACCACCCCAAACACTACCACAACCACCATAAACACTACCACAACCACCCCAAACACTACCACAACCACCCCAAACACTACCACAGACACCGTAAACACTACCACAACCACCCCAAACACTACCACAACCACCCGAAACTCTACCACAGACACCCCAAACACTACCTGACATCCCAAACACTACCACAACCGTCCCAAATACTACCACAACCACCCCAAACAGTACCACAACCACCCCAAACACTACCACAACCACCCCAAACACTACCACAGACACCCCAAACACTACCACAACCAGCCGAAACTCTACCACAGACACCCCAAACACTACCTGACATCCCAAACACTACCACAACCGTCCCAAATACTACCACAACCACCCCAAACAGTACCACAACCACCCCAAACACTACCACAGACACCCCAAACACTACCACAACCAGCCCAAACACTACCACAGACACCTCAAACACTACCACAACCTCCCCAAACACTACCACAGACACCCCAAACACTACCACAGACACTCCAAACACTACCACAGACACCCCAAACACTACCACAGATATTCCAAACACTACCACAGCCACCCCAAACACTACCACAGACACACCAAACACTACCACAGACACCGCAAACACTACCAGACACTCCAAACACTACCATAACCACCCCAAACACTACCACAACCACCCCAAACACTACCACAACCACCCCAACCACTCCAAACACTACCACAACCACCCCAAACACTACCACAGACACCCCAAACACTACCACAACCACCCCAAACACTACCACAACCTGCCCAAACACTACCACAGACACCCTAAACTCTACCACAACCACCTTAAACTCTACCACAACCACCTTAAACACTACCACAACCACCCCAAACTCTACCACAGACACCCCAAACACTACCACAACCTCCCCAAACACTACCACAACCACCCCAAACACTACCACAGACACTCCAAAAACTATCACAGACACCCCAAACACTACCACAGACACCCCAAACACTACCACAACCACCCCAAACGCTACCAGACACTACAAACACCACCACAACCACCCCAAAAACTACCACAGACACCCCAAACACTAACACAACCACCCCAAACACTACCACAGACAACCCAAACACTACCACAGACAACCCAAACACTACCACAGACAACCCAAACACTACCACAACCACACCAAACACTACCACAGACACCCCAAACACTACCACAACCACCCCAAACACTACCACAGACACCCCAAACACTACCACAGACACCCCAAACACTACCACAGACACCCCAAACACTACCACAGATACCGCAAACACTACCACAACAACCCCAAACACTACCACAACCACTCCAAACACTACCACAACCACCCAAACACTACCACAACCACCCCAAACACTACCACAACCACCGCAAACACTACCACAGACACCCCAAACACTAACATAACCACCCAAAACACTACCACAGACAGCCCAAACACTACCACAACCACATCAAACACTACCACAACCACCCCAAACACTACCACAACCACCCCAAACACTACCACAGACACCCTAAACACTACCACAGACACCCCAAATAATACAACAACCACCCCAAACACTACCACAGATAGCCAAACACTACCACAACCACTCCAAACACTACCACAGACACCCCAAACACTACCACAACCACTCCAAACACTACCACAGACACCCCAAACACTACCACAACCACCCCAAACACTACCACAGACACCCCAAACACTACCACAACCACCCCAAACACCACCAGACACCCCAAACACTACCAGACACCCCAAACACTACCAGACACCCCAAACACTAACACAACCACCCCAAATACTACCATAACCACCCCAAACACTACCAGACACCCCAAACACTACCACAGACACCCCAAATACTACAACAACCACCCCAAACACTACCACAGACACCCCAAACACTACCAGAGACACCCCAAATACTACCAGACACCCTAAACACTACCACAACCACCCCAAACACTACCACAATCACACCCCAAATACTACCACAACCACCCCAAACACTACCACAACCACCCCAAACACTACCACAGACACCGTTAACACTACCACAACCACCCCAAACACTACCACAACCACCCGAAACTCTACCACAGACACCCCAAACACTACCACAACCGTCCCAAATACTACCACAACCACCCCAAACAGTACCACAACCACCCCAAACACTACCACAACCACCCCAAACACTACCACAGACACCCCAAACACTACCACAACCAGCCCAAACACTACCACAGACACCTCAAACACTACCACAACCTCCCCAAACACTACCACAGACACCCCAAACACTACCACAGACACTCCAAACACTACCACAGACACCCCAAACACTACCACAGATATTCCAAACACTACCACAGCCACCCCAAACACTACCACAGACACACCAAACACTACCACAGACACCGCAAACACTACCAGACACTCCAAACACTACCACAACCACCCCAAACACTACCACAACCACCGTAAACACTACCACAACCACCCCAAACACTACCACAACCACCCCAACCACTCCAAACACTACCACAACCACCCCAAACACTACCACAGACACCCCAAACACTACCACAGACACCCCAAACACTACCACAACCACCCCAAACACTACCACAACCTGCCCAAACACTACCACAGACACCCTAAACTCTACCACAACCACCTTAAACTCTACCACAACCACCTTAAACACTACCACAACCACCCCAAACTCTACCACAGACACCCCAAACACTACCACAACCTCCCCAAACACTACCACAACCACCCCAAACACTACCACAGACACTCCAAAAACTATCACAGACACCCCAAACACTACCACAGACACCCCAAACGCTACCAGACACTACAAACACCACCACAACCACCCCAAAAACTACCACAGACACCCCAAACACTAACACAACCACCCCAAACACTACCACAGACAACCCAAACACTACCACAGACAACCCAAACACTACCACAACCACACCAAACACTACCACAGACACCCCAAACAATACCACAGATACCCCAAACACTACGACAACCACCCCAAACACTACCACAGACACCCCAAACACTACCACAGACACCCCAAACACTACCACAGACACCCCAAACACTACCACAGATACCGCAAACACTACCACAACAACCCCAAACACTACCACAACCACTCCAAACACTACCACAACCACCCAAACACTACCACAACCACCCCAAACACTACCACAACCACAGCAAACACTACCACAGACACCCCAAACACTAACATAACCACCCAAAACACTACCATAGACAGCCCAAACACTACCACAACCACATCAAACACTACCACAACCACCCCAAACACTACCACAACCACCCCAAACACTACCACAGACACCCCAAATAATACAACAACCACCCCAAACACTACCACAGATAGCCAAACACTACCACAACCACTCCAAACACTACCACAGACACCCCAAACACTACCACAACCACTCCAAACACTACCACAGACACCCCAAACACTACCACAACCACCCCAAACACTACCACAGACACCCCAAACACCACCAGACACCCCAAACACTACCAGACACCCCAAACACTACCAGACACCCCAAACACTAACACAACCACCCCAAATACTACCATAACCACCCCAAACACTACCAGACACCCCAAACACTACCACAGACACCCTAAACACTACCACAGACACCCCAAATACTACAACAACCACCCCAAACACTACCACAGACACCCCAAACACTACCAGAGACACCCCAAATACTACCAGACACCCTAAACACTACCACAACCACCCCAAACACTACCACAATCACACCCCAAATACTACCACAACCACCCCAAACACTACCACAATCTCCCCAAACACTACCACAACCTCCCCAAACACTACCAGAGACACCCCAAACACTACCACAATCACACCTCAAATACAACCACAACCACACCAAACACTACACAACCTGCCCAAACAGTACCTCACCTACCCCAAACATTACCACAACCACCCCAAACACTACTACAGACACCCCAAACACTACCACAGACACCCCCAACCACTACCACAGACACCCCCAAACACTACCACAGACACCCCAAACACTACCACAACCACCCCAAACACTACCACAACCACCCCAAACACTACAACAACCACCCCAAACACTACAACAACCACCCCAAACACTACCACAGACACCCCAAACACTACCACAGACACCCCAAACACTACCACAGATACCGCAAACACTACCACAACAACCCCAAACACTACCACAACCACTCCAAACACTACCACAACCACCCAAACACTACCACAACCACCCCAAACACTACCACAACCACCGCAAACACTACCACAGACACCCCAAACACTAACATAACCACCCAAAACACTACCACAGACAGCCCAAACACTACCACAACCACATCAAACACTACCACAACCACCCCAAACACTACCACAACCACCCCAAACACTACCACAGACACCCTAAACACTACCACAGACACCCCAAATAATACAACAACCACCCCAAACACTACCACAACCACTCCAAACACTACCACAGACACCCCAAACACTACCACAACCACTCCAAACACTACCACAGACACCCCAAACACTACCACAACCACCCCAAACACTACCACAGACACCCCAAACACCACCAGACACCCCAAACACTACCAGACACCCCAAACACTACCAGACACCCCAAACACTAACACAACCACCCCAAACACTACCAGACACCCCAAACACTACCACAGACACCCTAAACACTACCACAGACACCCCAAATACTACAACAACCACCCCAAACACTACCACAGACACCCCAAACACTACCAGAGACACCCCAAATACTACCAGACACCCTAAACACTACCACAACCACCCCAAACACTACCACAATCACACCCCAAATACTACCACAACCACCCCAAACACTACCACAATCTCCCCAAACACTACCACAACCTCCTCAAACACTACCAGAGACACCCCAAACACTACCACAATCACACCTCAAATACAACCACAACCACACCAAACACTACACAACCTGCCCAAACAGTACCTCACCTACCCCAAACATTACCACAACCACCCCAAACACTACTACAGACACCCCAAACACTACCACAGACACCCCCAAACACTACCACAGACACCCCCAAACACTACCACAACCACCCCAAACACTACAACAACCACCCCAAACACTACAACAACCACCCCAAACACTACCACAGACACCCCAAACACTACCACAGACACCCCAAACTCTACCACAGACACCCCAAACACTACCACAACCACCCCAAACACTACCACAACCACCCCAAACACTACCACAGACACCCCCAAAGACTACCACAGACACCCCAAACACTACCACAACCACCCCAAACACTACAACAACCACCCCAAACACTACCACAGACACCCCAAACTCTACCACAGTCACCCCAAACACTACCACAGACACCCCAAACACTACCACAGACACCCCAAACTCTACCACAGACACCCCAAACACTACCACAACCACCCCAAACACTACCACAGACACCTCAAACACTACCACAACCACCCCAAACACTACAACAACCACCCCAAACACTACAACAACCACCCCAAACACTACCACAGACACCCCAAACTCTACCACAACCACCCCAAACACTACCACAGACACCCCAAACACTACCACAGACACCCCAAACACTACCACAGACACCCAAAACACTAACACAGACAGCCCAAACTCTACCACAGACACCCCAAACACTACCACAGACACCCCAAACACTACCACAACAGACACCCCAAACACTACCACAGACACCCCCAAACACTACCACAGACACCCCAAACACTACCACAACCACCCCAACAACCCCAAACACTACCACAACCACCCCAAACACTACCACAACCACCCCAAACAGTACCACAACCACCCCAAACACTACCACAACCACCCCAAACACTACCACAGACACCCCAAACACTACCACATACAGCCCAAACACTACCACAACCTCCCCAAACACTACCACAACCACAACCATCCAAAACACTACAACCACCCCAAACAGTACCACAACCACCCCAAACACTAGCACAACCACACCTAACACTACCACAACCACCCCAAACAGTACCACAACCACCCCAAACACTACCACAGACACCCCAAACACTACCACAACCACCCCAAACACTACCACAACAACCCCAAACACTACCACAACCACCCCAAACACTACCACAACCACCCCAAACACTACCACAGACACCCGAAACACTAACACAGACACCCCAAATACTACCACAACCACCCCAAACACTACCACAGACACCCCAAACACTACCACAACCACCCCAAACACTAATACAGACACCCCAAACACTACCACAACCACCGTAAACAACCACAACCACCCCAAACACTACCACAACCACCCCAAACTCTACCACAACCAACCTAAACACTACCACAGACACCCCAAACACTACCACTACCACCCCAAACACTACCACAACCACCCCAAACTCTACCACAACCAACCTAAACACTACCACAGACACCCCAAACACTACCACAGACACCCCAAACACTACCACTACCACACCAAACACTACCACAACCACCCCAAACACGACCACAGACACCCCAAACACTACCACAGACACCCCAAAGACTACCACAGACACCCCAAAGACTACCACAGACACCCCAAATACTACCACAACCACCCCAAACACTACCTCAGCTACCCCAAACACCCCAAACACTACCACAACCTCCCCAAACACTACCACAGACACCCCAAACACTACCACAACCACCATAAACACTACCACACCCACCCCAAACACTACCACAACCACCACAGACACCCCAAACACTACCACAGACACCCCAAACACTACCACAACCACCCCAAACACTACCACAACCACCATAAACACTACCACACCCACCCCAAACACTACCACAACCACCACAGACACCCCAAACACTACCACAGACACCCCAAACACTACCACAACCACCCCAAACACTACCAGAACCACCGTAAACACTACCACAACCACCACAGACACCCCAAACACTACCACAGACACCCGAAACTCTACCACAGACATCCCAAACACTACCAGACACCCCAAACACTACCAGACACCCCAATCACTACCACAACCACCCCAAACACTACCAGACACCCCAAACACTACCACAACCACCCCAAACACTACCACAACCACCCCAAATACTACCACAACCACCCCAAACACTACCACTGACACCCCAAACAGTACCACAACCACCCCAAACACTACCACAACCACCCCAAACACTACCACAACCACCCCAAACACTACCACAGACACCCCAAACACTACCACAACCACCCCAAACACTAACACAGACACCCCAAACACTACTACAGACACCCCAAACACTACCACAACCACCCCAAATACTACCACAACCACCCCAAACACTACCACAGACACCCCAAACACTACCAGAGACACCCCAAACACTACCACAACCACCCCAAACAGTACCACAACCACCCCTAACACTACCACAACCACCCCAAACACTAGCACAACCACCCCTAACACTACCACAACCACCCCAAACACTACTACAGACACCCCAAACTCTACCACAACCACCCCAAACACTACCACAGACACCCCAAACACTACCACAACCACCCCAAACACTACAACAACCACCCCAAACACTACAACAACCACCCCAAACACTACCACAGACACCCCAAACTCTACCACAACCACCCCAAACACTACCACAGACACCCCAAACACTACCACAGACACCCCAAACACTACCACAGACACCCAAAACACTAACACAGACACCCCAAACTCTACCACAGACACCCCAAACACTACCACATATACCCCAAATACTACCACAGACACCCCAAACACTACCACAGACACCCCCAAACACTACCACAGACACCCCCAAACAATACAACAACCACCCCAAACAATACAACAACCACCCCAAACACTACCACAGACACCCCAAACTCTACCACAACCACCTCAAACACTACCACAACCACCATAAACACTACCACAACCACCCCAAACACTACCCCAGACACCGTAAACACTACCACAACCACCCCAAACACTACCACAACCACCCGAAACTCTACCACAGACACCCCAAACACTACCTAACATCCCAAACACTACCACAACCACCCGAAACTCTACCACAGACACCCCAAACACCACCTGACACCCCAAACACTACCACAACCGTCCCAAATACTACCACAACCACCCCAAACAGTACCACAACCACCCCAAACACTACCACAACAACCCCAAACACTACCACAACAACCCCAAACACTACCACAACCACCCCAAACACTACCACAACCACCCCAAACAGTACCACAACCACCTCAAACACTACCACAACCACCCCAAACACCACCAGACACCCCAAACACTACCACAGACACCCCAAACACTACCACAACCACCCCAAACACTACCACAACCACCATAAACACTACCACAACCACCATAAACACTACTACAACCACCCCAAACACTACCACAGACACCGTAAACACTACCACAACCACCCGAAACTCTACCACAGACACCCCAAACACTACCTAACATCCCAAACACTACCACAACCACCCGAAACTCTACCACAGACACCCCAAACACCACCTGACACCCCAAACACTACCACAACCGTCCCAAATACTACCACAACCACCCCAAACAGTACCACAACCACCACAAACACTACCACAACCACCCCAACAACCCCAAACACTACCACAACCACCCCAAACAGTACCACAACCACCCCAAACACTACCACAACCACCCCAAACACTACCACAGACACCCCAAACACTACCACATACAGCCCAAACACTACCACAACCTCCCCAAACACTACCACAACCACAACCATCCAAAACACTACAACCACCCCAAACAGTACCACAACCACCCCAAACACTAGCACAACCACACCTAACACTACCACAACCACCCCAAACAGTACCACAACCACCCCAAACACTACCACAGACACCCCAAACACTACCACAACCACCCCAAACACTACCACAACAACCCCAAACACTACCACAACCACCCCAAACACTACCACAACCACCCCAAACACTACCACAGACACCCGAAACACTACCACAGACACCCCAAATACTACCACAACCACCCCAAACACTACCACAGACACCCCAAACACTACCACAACCACCCCAAACACTAATACAGACACCCCAAACACTACTACAGACACCCCAAACACTACCACAACCACCGTAAACAACCACAACCACCCCAAACACTACCACAACCACCGTAAACAACCACAACCACCCCAAACTCTACCACAACCAACCTAAACACTACCACAGACACCCCAAACACTACCACTACCACCCCAAACACTACCACAACCACCCCAAACTCTACCACAACCAACCTAAACACTACCACAGACACCCCAAACACTACCACTACCACACCAAACACTACCACAACCACCCCAAACACGACCACAGACACCCCAAACACTACCACAGACACCCCAAAGACTACCACAGACACCCCAAACACTACCACAGACACCCCAAATACTACCACAACCACCCCAAACACTACCTCAGCTACCCCAAACACCCCAAACACTACCACAACCTCCCCAAACACTACCACAGACACCCCAAACACTACCACACCCACCATAAACACTACCACACCCACCCCAAACACTACCACAACCACCACAGACACCCCAAACACTACCACAGACA
Organism: Eledone cirrhosa; assembly: GCA_964016885.1. Taxonomy (NCBI): domain Eukaryota; kingdom Metazoa; phylum Mollusca; class Cephalopoda; order Octopoda; family Eledonidae; genus Eledone; species Eledone cirrhosa. The sequence continues at coordinate 51,046,967 of OZ024743.1, read as the reverse complement.
CCCCAAACACTACCACAACCACCCCAAACACTACCACAACCACCATAAACACTACCACACCCACCCCAAACACTACCACAACCACCACAGACACCCCAAACACTACCACAGACACCCCAAACACTACCACAACCACCCCAAACACTACCAGAACCACCGTAAACACTACCACAACCACCCCAAACACTACCACAGACACCCCAAACACTACCACAGACACCCGAAACTCTACCACAGACATCCCAAACACTACCAGACACCCCAAACACTACCAGACACCCCAAACACTACCACAACCACCCCAAACACTACCAGACACCCCAAACACTACCACAACCACCCCAAACACTACCACAACCACCCCAAATACTACCACAACCACCCCAAACACTACCACAGACACCCCAAACAGTACCACAACCACCCCAAACACTACCACAACCACCCCAAACACTACCACAACCACCCCAAACACTACCACAGACACCCCAAACACTACCACAACCACCCCAAACACTAACACAGACACCCCAAACACTACTACAGACACCCCAAACACTACCACAACCACCCCAAATACTACCACAACCACCCCAAACACTACCACAGACACCCCAAACACTACCAGAGACACCCCAAACACTACCACAACCACCCCAAACAGTACCACAACCACCCCTAACACTACCACAACCACCCCAAACACTAGCACAACCACCCCTAACACTACCACAACCACCCCAAACACTACTACAGACACCCCAAATACTACCACAACCACCACAAACACTACCACAACCACCCCAAACACTACAACAACCACCCCAAACACTACCACAGACACCCCAAACTCTACCACAACCACCCCAAACACTACCACAGACACCCCAAACACTACCACAACCACCCCAAACACTACAACAACCACCCCAAACACTACAACAACCACCCCAAACACTACCACAGACACCCCAAACTCTACCACAACCACCCCAAACACTACCACAGACACCCCAAACACTACCACAGACACCCCAAACACTACCACAGACACCCAAAACACTAACACAGACACCCCAAACTCTACCACAGACACCCCAAACACTACCACATATACCCCAAATACTACCACAGACACCCCAAACACTACCACAACAGACACCCCAAACACTACCACAGACACCCCCAAACACTACCACAGACACCCCAAACACTACAACAACCACCCCAAACACTACAACAACCACCCCAAACACTACCACAGACACCCCAAACTCTACCACAACCACCTCAAACACTACCACAACCACCATAAACACTACCACAACCACCCCAAACACTACCCCAGACACCGTAAACACTACCACAACCACCCGAAACTCTACCACAGACACCCCAAACACTACCTAACATCCCAAACACTACCACAACCACCCGAAACTCTACCACAGACACCCCAAACACCACCTGACACCCCAAACACTACCACAACCGTCCCAAATACTACCACAACCACCCCAAACAGTACCACAACCACCCCAAACACTACCACAACAACCCCAAACACTACCACAACAACCCCAAACACTACCACAACCACCCCAAACACTACCACAACCACCCCAAACAGTACCACAACCACCTCAAACACTACCACAACCACCCCAAACACTACCACAACCACCCCAAACACCACCAGACACCCCAAACACTACCACATACAGCCCAAACACTACCACAACCTCCCCAAACACTACCACAACCACAACCATCCCAAACACCACAACCACCCCCAAACACTAGCACAACCACCCCAAACACTACCACAACCACCCCAAATACTACCACAACCACCCCAAACACTACCACAGACACCCCAAACAGTACCACAACCACCCCAAACACTACCACAACCACCCCAAACACTACCACAACCACCCCAAACACTACCACAGACACCCCAAACACTACCACAACCACCCCAAACACTAACACAGACACCCCAAACACTACTACAGACACCCCAAACACTACCACAACCACCCCAAATACTACCACAACCACCCCAAACACTACCACAGACACCCCAAACACTACCAGAGACACCCCAAACACTACCACAACCACCCCAAACAGTACCACAACCACCCCTAACACTACCACAACCACCCCAAACACTAGCACAACCACCCCTAACACTACCACAACCACCCCAAGCACTACTACAGACACCCCAAATACTACCACAACCACCACAAACACTACCACAACCACCCCAAACACTACAACAACCACCCCAAACACTACCACAGACACCCCAAACTCTACCACAACCACCCCAAACACTACCACAGACACCCCAAACACTACCACAACCACCCCAAACACTACAACAACCACCCCAAACACTACAACAACCACCCCAAACACTACCACAGACACCCCAAACTCTACCACAACCACCCCAAACACTACCACAGACACCCCAAACACTACCACAGACACCCCAAACACTACCACAGACACCCAAAACACTAACACAGACACCCCAAACTCTACCACAGACACCCCAAACACTACCCCAAATACTACCACAGACACCCCAAACACTACCACAACAGACACCCCAAACACTACCACAGACACCCCCAAACACTACCACAGACACCCCAAACACTACAACAACCACCCCAAACACTACAACAACCACCCCAAACACTACCACAGACACCCCAAACTCTACCACAACCACCTCAAACACTACCACAACCACCATAAACACTACCACAACCACCCCAAACACTACCCCAGACACCGTAAACACTACCACAACCACCCCAAACACTACCACAACCTCCCCAAACACTACCACAGACACCCCAAACACTACCACACCCACCATAAACACTACCACACCCACCCCAAACACTACCACAACCACCACAGACACCCCAAACACTACCACAGACACCCCAAACACTACCACAACCACCCCAAACACTACCACAACTACCATAAACACTACCACACCCACCCCAAACACTACCACAACCACCACAGACACCCCAAACACTACCACAGACACCCCAAACACTACCACAACCACCCCAAACACTACCAGAACCACCGTAAACACTACCACAACCACCCCAAACACTACCACAGACACCCCAAACACTACCACAGACACCCGAAACTCTACCACAGACATCCCAAACACTACCAGACACCCCAAACACTACCAGACACCCCAAACACTACCACAACCACCCCAAACACTACCAGACACCCCAAACACTACCACAACCACCCCAAACACTACCACAACCACCCCAAATACTACCACAACCACCCCAAACACTACCACAGACACCCCAAACAGTACCACAACCACCCCAAACACTACCACAACCACCCCAAACACTACCACAACCACCCCAAACACTACCACAGACACCCCAAACACTACCACAACCACCCCAAACACTAACACAGACACCCCAAACACTACTACAGACACCCCAAACACTACCACAACCACCCCAAATACTACCACAACCACCCCAAACACTACCACAGACACCCCAAACACTACCAGAGACACCCCAAACACTACCACAACCACCCCAAACAGTACCACAACCACCCCTAACACTACCACAACCACCCCAAACACTAGCACAACCACCCCTAACACTACCACAACCACCCCAAACACTACTACAGACACCCCAAATACTACCACAACCACCACAAACACTACCACAACCACACCAAACACTACAACAACCACCCCAAACACTACCACAGACACCCCAAACTCTACCACAGACACCCCAAACACTACCACAACCACCCCAAACACTACAACAACCACCCCAAACACTACAACAACCACCCCAAACACTACCACAGACACCCCAAACTCTACCACAACCACCCCAAACACTACCACAGACACCCCAAACACTACCACAGACACCCCAAACACTACCACAGACACCCAAAACACTAACACAGACACCCCAAACTCTACCACAGACACCCCAAACACTACCACATATACCCCAAATACTACCACAGACACCCCAAACACTACCACAACAGACACCCCAAACACTACCACAGACACCCCCAAACACTACCACAGACACCCCAAACACTACAACAACCACCCCAAACACTACAACAACCACCCCAAACACTACCACAGACACCCCAAACTCTACCACAACCACCTCAAACACTACCACAACCACCATAAACACTACCACAACCACCCCAAACACTACCCCAGACACCGTAAACACTACCACAACCACCCGAAACTCTACCACAGACACCCCAAACACTACCTAACATCCCAAACACTACCACAACCACCCGAAACTCTACCACAGACACCCCAAACACCACCTGACACCCCAAACACTACCACAACCGTCCCAAATACTACCACAACCACCCCAAACAGTACCACAACCACCCCAAACACTACCACAACAACCCCAAACACTACCACAACAACCCCAAACACTACCACAACCACCCCAAACACTACCACAACCACCCCAAACAGTACCACAACCACCTCAAACACTACCACAACCACCCCAAACACTACCACAACCACCCCAAACACCACCAGACACCCCAAACACTACCACATACAGCCCAAACACTACCACAACCTCCCCAAACACTACCACAACCACAACCATCCCAAACACCACAACCACCCCAAACACTAGCACAACCACCCCAAACACTACCACAACCACCCCAAACACTACCACAGACACCCCAAACAGTACCACAACCACCCCAAACACTACCACAACCACCCCAAACACTACCACAACCACCCCAAACACTACCACAGACACCCCAAACACTACCACAACCACCCCAAACACTAACACAGACACCCCAAACACTACTACAGACACCCCAAACACTACCACAACCACCCCAAATACTACCACAACCACCCCAAACACTACCACAGACACCCCAAACACTACCAGAGACACCCCAACAATACCACAACCACCCCAAACAGTACCACAACCACCCCTAACACTACCACAACCACCCCAAACACTAGCACAACCACCCCTAACACTACCACAACCACCCCAAACACTACTACAGACACCCCAAATACTACCACAACCACCACAAACACTACCACAACCACCCCAAACACTACAACAACCACCCCAAACACTACCACAGACACCCCAAACTCTACCACAACCACCCCAAACACTACCACAGACACCCCAAACACTACCACAACCACCCCAAACACTACAACAACCACCCCAAACACTACAACAACCACCCCAAACACTACCACAGACACCCCAAACTCTACCACAACCACCCCAAACACTACCACAGACACCCCAAACACTACCACAGACACCCCAAACACTACCACAGACACCCAAAACACTAACACAGACACCCCAAACTCTACCACAGACACCCCAAACACTACCACATATACCCCAAATACTACCACAGACACCCCAAACACTACCACAACAGACACCCCAAACACTACCACAGACACCCCCAAACACTACCACAGACACCCCAAACACTACAACAACCACCCCAAACACTACAACAACCACCCCAAACACTACCACAGACACCCCAAACTCTACCACAACCACCTCAAACACTACCACAACCACCATAAACACTACCACAACCACCCCAAACACTACCCCAGACACCGTAAACACTACCACAACCACCCCAAACACTACCACAACCACCCAAAACTCTACCACAGACACCCCAAACACTACCTAACATCCCAAACACTACCACAACCACCCGAAACTCTACCACAGACACCCCAAACACTACCACAACCGTCCCAAATACTACCACAACCACCCCAAACAGTACCACAACCACCCCAAACACTACCACAACAACCCCAAACACTACCACAACAACCCCAAACACTACCACAACCACCCCAAACACTACCACAACCACCCCAAACAGTACCACAACCACCTCAAACACTACCACAACCAACCCAAACACTACCACAACCACCCCAAACACCACCAGACACCCCAAACACTACCACAGACACCCCAAACACTACCACAACCACCCCAAACACTACCACAACCACCATAAACACTACCACAACCACCATAAACACTACCACAACCACCCCAAACACTACCACAACCACCCCAAACACTACCACAGACACCGTAAACACTACCACAACCACCCGAAACTCTACCACAGACACCCCAAACACTACCTAACATCCCAAACACTACCACAACCACCCGAAATTCTACCACAGACACCCCAAACACCACCTGACACCCCAAACACTACCACAACCGTCCCAAATACTACCACAACCACCCCAAACAGTACCACAACCACCACAAACACTACCACAACCACCCCAACAACCCCAAACACTACCACAACCACCCCAAACACTACCACAACCACCCCAAACAGTACCACAACCACCCCAAACACTACCACAACCACCCCAAACACTACCACAGACACCCCAAACACTACCACATACAGCCCAAACACTACCACAACCTCCCCAAACACTACCACAACCACAACCATCCAAAACACTACAACCACCCCAAACAGTACCACAACCACCCCAAACACTAGCACAACCACACCTAACACTACCACAACCACCCCAAACAGTACCACAACCACCCCAAACACTACCACAGACACCCCAAACACTACCACAACCACCCCAAACACTACCACAACAACCCCAAACACTACCACAACCACCCCAAACACTACCACAGACACCCGAAACACTACCACAGACACCCCAAATACTACCACAACCACCCCAAACACTACCACAGACACCCCAAACACTACCACAACCACCCCAAACACTAATACAGACACCCCAAACACTACTACAGACACCCCAAACACTACCACAACCACCGTAAACAACCACAACCACCCCAAACACTACCACAACCACCCCAAACTCTACCACAACCAACCTAAACACTACCACTACCACCCCAAACACTACCACAACCACCCCAAACTCTACCACAACCAACCTAAACACTACCACAGACACCCCAAACACTACCACAGACACCCCAAACACTACCACTACCACACCAAACACTACCACAACCACCCCAAACACGACCACAGACACCCCAAACACTACCACAGACACCCCAAAGACTACCACAGACACCCCAAACACTACCACAGACACCCCAAATACTACCACAACCACCCCAAACACTACCTCAGCTACCCCAAACACCCCAAACACTACCACAACCTCCCCAAACACTACCACAGACACCCCAAACACTACCACAACCACCATAAACACTACCACACCCACCCCAAACACTACCACAACCACCCCAAACACCACCACAGACACCCCAAACACTACCACAGACACCCCAAACACTACCACAACCACCCCAAACACTACCACAACCACCATAAACACTACCACACCCACCCCAAACACTACCACAACCACCACAGACACCCCAAACACTACCACAGACACCCCAAACAGTACCACAACCACCCCAAACACTACCACAACCACCCCAAACACTACCACAACCACCCCAAACACTACCACAGACACCCCAAACACTACCACAACCACCCCAAACACTAACACAGACACCCCAAACACTACTACAGACACCCCAAACACTACCACAACCACCCCAAATACTACCACAACCACCCCAAACACTACCACAGACACCCCAAACACTACCAGAGACACCCCAAACACTACCACAACCACCCCAAACAGTACCACAACCACCCCTAACACTACCACAACCACCCCAAACACTAGCACAACCACCCCTAACACTACCACAACCACCCCAAACACTACTACAGACACCCCAAATACTACCACAACCACCACAAACACTACCACAACCACACCAAACACTACAACAACCACCCCAAACACTACCACAGACACCCCAAACTCTACCACAGACACCCCAAACACTACCACAACCACCCCAAACACTACAACAACCACCCCAAACACTACAACAACCACCCCAAACACTACCACAGACACCCCAAACTCTACCACAACCACCCCAAACACTACCACAGACACCCCAAACACTACCACAGACACCCCAAACACTACCACAGACACCCAAAACACTAACACAGACACCCCAAACTCTACCACAGACACCCCAAACACTACCACATATACCCCAAATACTACCACAGACACCCCAAACACTACCACAACAGACACCCCAAACACTACCACAGACACCCCCAAACACTACCACAGACACCCCAAACACTACAACAACCACCCCAAACACTACAACAACCACCCCAAACACTACCACAGACACCCCAAACTCTACCACAACCACCTCAAACACTACCACAACCACCATAAACACTACCACAACCACCCCAAACACTACCCCAGACACCGTAAACACTACCACAACCACCCCAAACACTACCACAACCTCCCCAAACACTACCACAGACACCCCAAACACTACCACACCCACCATAAACACTACCACACCCATCCCAAACACTACCACAACCACCACAGACACCCCAAACACTACCACAGACACCCCAAACACTACCACAACCACCCCAAACACTACCACAACCACCATAAACACTACCACACCCACCCCAAACACTACCACAACCACCACAGACACCCCAAACACTACCACAGACACCCCAAACACTACCACAACCACCCCAAACACTACCAGAACCACCGTAAACACTACCACAACCACCCCAAACACTACCACAGACACCCCAAACACTACCACAGACACCCGAAACTCTACCACAGACATCCCAAACACTACCAGACACCCCAAACACTACCAGACACCCCAAACACTACCACAACCACCCCAAACACTACCAGACACCCCAAACACTACCACAACCACCCCAAACACTACCACAACCACCCCAAATACTACCACAACCACCCCAAACACTACCACAGACACCCCAAACAGTACCACAACCACCCCAAACACTACCACAACCACCCCAAACACTACCACAACCACCCCAAACACTACCACAGACACCCCAAACACTACCACAACCACCCCAAACACTAACACAGACACCCCAAACACTACTACAGACACCCCAAACACTACCACAACCACCCCAAATACTACCACAACCACCCCAAACACTACCACAGACACCCCAAACACTACCAGAGACACCCCAAACACTACCACAACCACCCCAAACAGTACCACAACCACCCCTAACACTACCACAACCACCCCAAACACTAGCACAACCACCCCTAACACTACCACAACCACCCCAAACACTACTACAGACACCCCAAATACTACCACAACCACCACAAACACTACCACAACCACACCAAACACTACAACAACCACCCCAAACACTACCACAGACACCCCAAACTCTACCACAGACACCCCAAACACTACCACAACCACCCCAAACACTACAACAACCACCCCAAACACTACAACAACCACCCCAAACACTACCACAGACACCCCAAACTCTACCACAACCACCCCAAACACTACCACAGACACCCCAAACACTACCACAGACACCCCAAACTCTACCACAGACACCCCAAACACTACCACAACCACCCCAAACACTACAACAACCACCCCAAACACTACAACAACCACCCCAAACACTACCACAGACACCCCAAACTCTACCACAACCACCCCAAACACTACCACAGACACCCCAAACACTACCACAGACACCCCAAACACTACCACAGACACCCAAAACACTAACACAGACACCCCAAACTCTACCACAGACACCCCAAACACTACCACATATACCCCAAATACTACCACAGACACCCCAAACACTACCACAACAGACACCCCAAACACTACCACAGACACCCCCAAACACTACCACAGACACCCCAAACACTACAACAACCACCCCAAACACTACAACAACCACCCCAAACACTACCACAGACACCCCAAACTCTACCACAACCACCTCAAACACTACCACAACCACCATAAACACTACCACAACCACCCCAAACACTACCCCAGACACCGTAAACACTACCACAACCACCCGAAACTCTACCACAGACACCCCAAACACTACCTAACATCCCAAACACTACCACAACCACCCGAAACTCTACCACAGACACCCCAAACACCACCTGACACCCCAAACACTACCACAACCGTCCCAAATACTACCACAACCACCCCAAACAGTACCACAACCACCCCAAACACTACCACAACAACCCCAAACACTACCACAACAACCCCAAACACTACCACAACCACCCCAAACACTACCACAACCACCCCAAACAGTACCACAACCACCTCAAACACTACCACAACCACCCCAAACACTACCACAACCACCCCAAACACCACCAGACACCCCAAACACTACCACATACAGCCCAAACACTACCACAACCTCCCCAAACACTACCACAACCACAACCATCCCAAACACCACAACCACCCCAAACACTAGCACAACCACCCCAAACACTACCACAACCACCCCAAACACTACCACAGACACCCCAAACAGTACCACAACCACCCCAAACACTACCACAACCACCCCAAACACTACCACAACCACCCCAAACACTACCACAGACACCCCAAACACTACCACAACCACCCCAAACACTAACACAGACACCCCAAACACTACTACAGACACCCCAAACACTACCACAACCACCCCAAATACTACCACAACCACCCCAAACACTACCACAGACACCCCAAACACTACCAGAGACACCCCAACAATACCACAACCACCCCAAACAGTACCACAACCACCCCTAACACTACCACAACCACCCCAAACACTAGCACAACCACCCCTAACACTACCACAACCACCCCAAACACTACTACAGACACCCCAAATACTACCACAACCACCACAAACACTACCACAACCACCCCAAACACTACAACAACCACCCCAAACACTACCACAGACACCCCAAACTCTACCACAACCACCCCAAACACTACCACAGACACCCCAAACACTACCACAACCACCCCAAACACTACAACAACCACCCCAAACACTACAACAACCACCCCAAACACTACCACAGACACCCCAAACTCTAACACAACCACCCCAAACACTACCACAGACACCCCAAACACTACCACAGACACCCCAAACACTACCACAGACACCCAAAACACTAACACAGACACCCCAAACTCTACCACAGACACCCCAAACACTACCACATATACCCCAAATACTACCACAGACACCCCAAACACTACCACAACAGACACCCCAAACACTACCACAGACACCCCCAAACACTACCACAGACACCCCAAACACTACAACAACCACCCCAAACACTACAACAACCACCCCAAACACTACCACAGACACCCCAAACTCTACCACAACCACCTCAAACACTACCACAACCACCATAAACACTACCACAACCACCCCAAACACTACCCCAGACACCGTAAACACTACCACAACCACCCCAAACACTACCACAACCACCCAAAACTCTACCACAGACACCCCAAACACTACCTAACATCCCAAACACTACCACAACCACCCGAAACTCTACCACAGACACCCCAAACACTACCACAACCGTCCCAAATACTACCACAACCACCCCAAACAGTACCACAACCACCCCAAACACTACCACAACAACCCCAAACACTACCACAACAACCCCAAACACTACCACAACCACCCCAAACACTACCACAACCACCCCAAACAGTACCACAACCACCTCAAACACTACCACAACCAACCCAAACACTACCACAACCACCCCAAACACCACCAGACACCCCAAACACTACCACAGACACCCCAAACACTACCACAACCACCCCAAACACTACCACAACCACCATAAACACTACCACAACCACCATAAACACTACCACAACCACCCCAAACACTACCACAACCACCCCAAACACTACCACAGACACCGTAAACACTACCACAACCACCCGAAACTCTACCACAGACACCCCAAACACTACCTAACATCCCAAACACTACCACAACCACCCGAAATTCTACCACAGACACCCCAAACACCACCTGACACCCCAAACACTACCACAACCGTCCCAAATACTACCACAACCACCCCAAACAGTACCACAACCACCACAAACACTACCACAACCACCCCAACAACCCCAAACACTACCACAACCACCCCAAACACTACCACAACCACCCCAAACAGTACCACAACCACCCCAAACACTACCACAACCACCCCAAACACTACCACAGACACCCCAAACACTACCACATACAGCCCAAACACTACCACAACCTCCCCAAACACTACCACAACCACAACCATCCAAAACACTACAACCACCCCAAACAGTACCACAACCACCCCAAACACTAGCACAACCACACCTAACACTACCACAACCACCCCAAACAGTACCACAACCACCCCAAACACTACCACAGACACCCCAAACACTACCACAACCGTCCCAAATACTACCACAACCACCCCAAACAGTACCACAACCACCCCAAACACTACCACAACCACCCCAAACACTACCACAGACACCCCAAACACTACCACAACCAGCCCAAACACTACCACAGACACCTCAAACACTACCACAACCTCCCCAAACACTACCACAGACACCCCAAACACTACCACAGACACTCCAAACACTACCACAGACACCCCAAACACTACCACAGATATTCCAAACACTACCACAGCCACCCCAAACACTACCACAGACACACCAAACACTACCACAGACACCGCAAACACTACCAGACACTCCAAACACTACCACAACCACCCCAAACACTACCACAACCACCGTAAACACTACCACAACCACCCCAAACACTACCACAACCACCCCAACCACTCCAAACACTACCACAACCACCCCAAACACTACCACAGACACCCCAAACACTACCACAGACACCCCAAACACTACCACAACCACCCCAAACACTACCACAACCTGCCCAAACACTACCACAGACACCCTAAACTCTACCACAACCACCTTAAACTCTACCACAACCACCTTAAACACTACCACAACCACCCCAAACTCTACCACAGACACCCCAAACACTACCACAACCTCCCCAAACACTACCACAACCACCCCAAACACTACCACAGACACTCCAAAAACTATCACAGACACCCCAAACACTACCACAGACACCCCAAACGCTACCAGACACTACAAACACCACCACAACCACCCCAAAAACTACCACAGACACCCCAAACACTAACACAACCACCCCAAACACTACCACAGACAACCCAAACACTACCACAGACAACCCAAACACTACCACAACCACACCAAACACTACCACAGACACCCCAAACAATACCACAGATACCCCAAACACTACGACAACCACCCCAAACACTACCACAGACACCCCAAACACTACCACAGACACCCCAAACACTACCACAGACACCCCAAACACTACCACAGATACCGCAAACACTACCACAACAACCCCAAACACTACCACAACCACTCCAAACACTACCACAACCACCCAAACACTACCACAACCACCCCAAACACTACCACAACCACAGCAAACACTACCACAGACACCCCAAACACTAACATAACCACCCAAAACACTACCATAGACAGCCCAAACACTACCACAACCACATCAAACACTACCACAACCACCCCAAACACTACCACAACCACCCCAAACACTACCACAGACACCCCAAATAATACAACAACCACCCCAAACACTACCACAGATAGCCAAACACTACCACAACCACTCCAAACACTACCACAGACACCCCAAACACTACCACAACCACTCCAAACACTACCACAGACACCCCAAACACTACCACAACCACCCCAAACACTACCACAGACACCCCAAACACCACCAGACACCCCAAACACTACCAGACACCCCAAACACTACCAGACACCCCAAACACTAACACAACCACCCCAAATACTACCATAACCACCCCAAACACTACCAGACACCCCAAACACTACCACAGACACCCTAAACACTACCACAGACACCCCAAATACTACAACAACCACCCCAAACACTACCACAGACACCCCAAACACTACCAGAGACACCCCAAATACTACCAGACACCCTAAACACTACCACAACCACCCCAAACACTACCACAATCACACCCCAAATACTACCACAACCACCCCAAACACTACCACAATCTCCCCAAACACTACCACAACCTCCCCAAACACTACCAGAGACACCCCAAACACTACCACAATCACACCTCAAATACAACCACAACCACACCAAACACTACACAACCTGCCCAAACAGTACCTCACCTACCCCAAACATTACCACAACCACCCCAAACACTACTACAGACACCCCAAACACTACCACAGACACCCCCAACCACTACCACAGACACCCCCAAACACTACCACAGACACCCCAAACACTACCACAACCACCCCAAACACTACCACAACCACCCCAAACACTACAACAACCACCCCAAACACTACAACAACCACCCCAAACACTACCACAGACACCCCAAACACTACCACAGACACCCCAAACACTACCACAGATACCGCAAACACTACAACAACCACCCCAAACACTACAACAACCACCCCAAACACTACCACAGACACCCCAAACTCTACCACAACCACCTCAAACACTACCACAACCACCATAAACACTACCACAACCACCCCAAACACTACCCCAGACACCGTAAACACTACCACAACCACCCCAAACACTACCACAACCTCCCCAAACACTACCACAGACACCCCAAACACTACCACACCCACCATAAACACTACCACACCCATCCCAAACACTACCACAACCACCACAGACACCCCAAACACTACCACAGACACCCCAAACACTACCACAACCACCCCAAACACTACCACAACCACCATAAACACTACCACACCCACCCCAAACACTACCACAACCACCACAGACACCCCAAACACTACCACAGACACCCCAAACACTACCACAACCACCCCAAACACTACCAGAACCACCGTAAACACTACCACAACCACCCCAAACACTACCACAGACACCCCAAACACTACCACAGACACCCCCAAACACTACCACAGACACCCCAAACACTACCACAACCACCCCAAACACTACCACAACCACCCCAAACACTACCACAACCACCCCAAACACTACAACAACCACCCCAAACACTACAACAACCACCCCAAACACTACCACAGACACCCCAAACACTACCACAGACACCCCAAACACTACCACAGATACCGCAAACACTACCACAACAACCCCAAACACTACCACAACCACTCCAAACACTACCACAACCACCCAAACACTACCACAACCACCCCAAACACTACCACAACCACCGCAAACACTACCACAGACACCCCAAACACTAACATAACCACCCAAAACACTACCACAGACAGCCCAAACACTACCACAACCACATCAAACACTACCACAACCACCCCAAACACTACCACAACCACCCCAAACACTACCACAGACACCCTAAACACTACCACAGACACCCCAAATAATACAACAACCACCCCAAACACTACCACAACCACTCCAAACACTACCACAGACACCCCAAACACTACCACAACCACTCCAAACACTACCACAGACACCCCAAACACTACCACAACCACCCCAAACACTACCACAGACACCCCAAACACCACCAGACACCCCAAACACTACCAGACACCCCAAACACTACCAGACACCCCAAACACTAACACAACCACCCCAAACACTACCAGACACCCCAAACACTACCACAGACACCCTAAACACTACCACAGACACCCCAAATACTACAACAACCACCCCAAACACTACCACAGACACCCCAAACACTACCAGAGACACCCCAAATACTACCAGACACCCTAAACACTACCACAACCACCCCAAACACTACCACAATCACACCCCAAATACTACCACAACCACCCCAAACACTACCACAATCTCCCCAAACACTACCACAACCTCCTCAAACACTACCAGAGACACCCCAAACACTACCACAATCACACCTCAAATACAACCACAACCACACCAAACACTACACAACCTGCCCAAACAGTACCTCACCTACCCCAAACATTACCACAACCACCCCAAACACTACTACAGACACCCCAAACACTACCACAGACACCCCCAAACACTACCACAGACACCCCCAAACACTACCACAACCACCCCAAACACTACAACAACCACCCCAAACACTACAACAACCACCCCAAACACTACCACAGACACCCCAAACACTACCACAGACACCCCAAACTCTACCACAGACACCCCAAACACTACCACAACCACCCCAAACACTACCACAACCACCCCAAACACTACCACAGACACCCCCAAAGACTACCACAGACACCCCAAACACTACCACAACCACCCCAAACACTACAACAACCACCCCAAACACTACCACAGACACCCCAAACTCTACCACAGTCACCCCAAACACTACCACAGACACCCCAAACACTACCACAGACACCCCAAACTCTACCACAGACACCCCAAACACTACCACAACCACCCCAAACACTACCACAGACACCTCAAACACTACCACAACCACCCCAAACACTACAACAACCACCCCAAACACTACAACAACCACCCCAAACACTACCACAGACACCCCAAACTCTACCACAACCACCCCAAACACTACCACAGACACCCCAAACACTACCACAGACACCCCAAACACTACCACAGACACCCAAAACACTAACACAGACAGCCCAAACTCTACCACAGACACCCCAAACACTACCACAGACACCCCAAACACTACCACAACAGACACCCCAAACACTACCACAGACACCCCCAAACACTACCACAGACACCCCAAACACTACCACAACCACCCCAACAACCCCAAACACTACCACAACCACCCCAAACACTACCACAACCACCCCAAACAGTACCACAACCACCCCAAACACTACCACAACCACCCCAAACACTACCACAGACACCCCAAACACTACCACATACAGCCCAAACACTACCACAACCTCCCCAAACACTACCACAACCACAACCATCCAAAACACTACAACCACCCCAAACAGTACCACAACCACCCCAAACACTAGCACAACCACACCTAACACTACCACAACCACCCCAAACAGTACCACAACCACCCCAAACACTACCACAGACACCCCAAACACTACCACAACCACCCCAAACACTACCACAACCACCCCAAACACTACCACAACCACCCCAAACACTACCACAGACACCCGAAACACTAACACAGACACCCCAAATACTACCACAACCACCCCAAACACTACCACAGACACCCCAAACACTACCACAACCACCCCAAACACTAATACAGACACCCCAAACACTACCACAACCACCGTAAACAACCACAACCACCCCAAACACTACCACAACCACCCCAAACTCTACCACAACCAACCTAAACACTACCACAGACACCCCAAACACTACCACTACCACCCCAAACACTACCACAACCACCCCAAACTCTACCACAACCAACCTAAACACTACCACAGACACCCCAAACACTACCACAGACACCCCAAACACTACCACTACCACACCAAACACTACCACAACCACCCCAAACACGACCACAGACACCCCAAACACTACCACAGACACCCCAAAGACTACCACAGACACCCCAAAGACTACCACAGACACCCCAAATACTACCACAACCACCCCAAACACTACCTCAGCTACCCCAAACACCCCAAACACTACCACAACCTCCCCAAACACTACCACAGACACCCCAAACACTACCACAACCACCATAAACACTACCACACCCACCCCAAACACTACCACAACCACCACAGACACCCCAAACACTACCACAGACACCCCAAACACTACCACAACCACCCCAAACACTACCACAACCACCATAAACACTACCACACCCACCCCAAACACTACCACAACCACCACAGACACCCCAAACACTACCACAGACACCCCAAACACTACCACAACCACCCCAAACACTACCAGAACCACCGTAAACACTACCACAACCACCACAGACACCCCAAACACTACCACAGACACCCGAAACTCTACCACAGACATCCCAAACACTACCAGACACCCCAAACACTACCAGACACCCCAATCACTACCACAACCACCCCAAACACTACCAGACACCCCAAACACTACCACAACCACCCCAAACACTACCACAACCACCCCAAATACTACCACAACCACCCCAAACACTACCACTGACACCCCAAACAGTACCACAACCACCCCAAACACTACCACAACCACCCCAAACACTACCACAACCACCCCAAACACTACCACAGACACCCCAAACACTACCACAACCACCCCAAACACTAACACAGACACCCCAAACACTACTACAGACACCCCAAACACTACCACAACCACCCCAAATACTACCACAACCACCCCAAACACTACCACAGACACCCCAAACACTACCAGAGACACCCCAAACACTACCACAACCACCCCAAACAGTACCACAACCACCCCTAACACTACCACAACCACCCCAAACACTAGCACAACCACCCCTAACACTACCACAACCACCCCAAACACTACTACAGACACCCCAAACTCTACCACAACCACCCCAAACACTACCACAGACACCCCAAACACTACCACAACCACCCCAAACACTACAACAACCACCCCAAACACTACAACAACCACCCCAAACACTACCACAGACACCCCAAACTCTACCACAACCACCCCAAACACTACCACAGACACCCCAAACACTACCACAGACACCCCAAACACTACCACAGACACCCAAAACACTAACACAGACACCCCAAACTCTACCACAGACACCCCAAACACTACCACATATACCCCAAATACTACCACAGACACCCCAAACACTACCACAGACACCCCCAAACACTACCACAGACACCCCCAAACAATACAACAACCACCCCAAACAATACAACAACCACCCCAAACACTACCACAGACACCCCAAACTCTACCACAACCACCTCAAACACTACCACAACCACCATAAACACTACCACAACCACCCCAAACACTACCCCAGACACCGTAAACACTACCACAACCACCCCAAACACTACCACAACCACCCGAAACTCTACCACAGACACCCCAAACACTACCTAACATCCCAAACACTACCACAACCACCCGAAACTCTACCGCAGACACCCCAAACACCACCTGACACCCCAAACACTACCACAACCGTCCCAAATACTACCACAACCACCCCAAACAGTACCACAACCACCCCAAACACTACCACAACAACCCCAAACACTACCACAACAACCCCAAACACTACCACAACCACCCCAAACACTACCACAACCACCCCAAACAGTACCACAACCACCTCAAACACTACCACAACCACCCCAAACACCACCAGACACCCCAAACACTACCACAGACACCCCAAACACTACCACAACCACCCCAAACACTACCACAACCACCATAAACACTACCACAACCACCATAAACACTACTACAACCACCCCAAACACTACCACAGACACCGTAAACACTACCACAACCACCCGAAACTCTACCACAGACACCCCAAACACTACCTAACATCCCAAACACTACCACAACCACCCGAAACTCTACCACAGACACCCCAAACACCACCTGACACCCCAAACACTACCACAACCGTCCCAAATACTACCACAACCACCCCAAACAGTACCACAACCACCACAAACACTACCACAACCACCCCAACAACCCCAAACACTACCACAACCACCCCAAACAGTACCACAACCACCCCAAACACTACCACAACCACCCCAAACACTACCACAGACACCCCAAACACTACCACATACAGCCCAAACACTACCACAACCTCCCCAAACACTACCACAACCACAACCATCCAAAACACTACAACCACCCCAAACAGTACCACAACCACCCCAAACACTAGCACAACCACACCTAACACTACCACAACCACCCCAAACAGTACCACAACCACCCCAAACACTACCACAGACACCCCAAACACTACCACAACCACCCCAAACACTACCACAACAACCCCAAACACTACCACAACCACCCCAAACACTACCACAACCACCCCAAACACTACCACAGACACCCGAAACACTACCACAGACACCCCAAATACTACCACAACCACCCCAAACACTACCACAGACACCCCAAACACTACCACAACCACCCCAAACACTAATACAGACACCCCAAACACTACTACAGACACCCCAAACACTACCACAACCACCGTAAACAACCACAACCACCCCAAACACTACCACAACCACCGTAAACAACCACAACCACCCCAAACTCTACCACAACCAACCTAAACACTACCACAGACACCCCAAACACTACCACTACCACCCCAAACACTACCACAACCACCCCAAACTCTACCACAACCAACCTAAACACTACCACAGACACCCCAAACACTACCACTACCACACCAAACACTACCACAACCACCCCAAACACGACCACAGACACCCCAAACACTACCACAGACACCCCAAAGACTACCACAGACACCCCAAACACTACCACAGACACCCCAAATACTACCACAACCACCCCAAACACTACCTCAGCTACCCCAAACACCCCAAACACTACCACAACCTCCCCAAACACTACCACAGACACCCCAAACACTACCACACCCACCATAAACACTACCACACCCACCCCAAACACTACCACAACCACCACAGACACCCCAAACACTACCACAGACACCCCAAACACTACCACAACCACCCCAAACACTACCACAACCACCATAAACACTACCACACCCACCCCAAACACTACCACAACCACCACAGACACCCCAAACACTACCACAGACACCCCAAACACTACCACAACCACCCCAAACACTACCAGAACCACCGTAAACACTACCACAACCACCCCAAACACTACCACAGACACCCCAAACACTACCACAGACACCCGAAACTCTACCACAGACATCCCAAACACTACCAGACACCCCAAACACTACCAGACACCCCAAACACTACCACAACCACCCCAAACACTACCAGACACCCCAAACACTACCACAACCACCCCAAACACTACCACAACCACCCCAAATACTACCACAACCACCCCAAACACTACCACAGACACCCCAAACAGTACCACAACCACCCCAAACACTACCACAACCACCCCAAACACTACCACAACCACCCCAAACACTACCACAGACACCCCAAACACTACCACAACCACCCCAAACACTAACACAGACACCCCAAACACTACTACAGACACCCCAAACACTACCACAACCACCCCAAATACTACCACAACCACCCCAAACACTACCACAGACACCCCAAACACTACCAGAGACACCCCAAACACTACCACAACCACCCCAAACAGTACCACAACCACCCCTAACACTACCACAACCACCCCAAACACTAGCACAACCACCCCTAACACTACCACAACCACCCCAAACACTACTACAGACACCCCAAATACTACCACAACCACCACAAACACTACCACAACCACCCCAAACACTACAACAACCACCCCAAACACTACCACAGACACCCCAAACTCTACCACAACCACCCCAAACACTACCACAGACACCCCAAACACTACCACAACCACCCCAAACACTACAACAACCACCCCAAACACTACAACAACCACCCCAAACACTACCACAGACACCCCAAACTCTACCACAACCACCCCAAACACTACCACAGACACCCCAAACACTACCACAGACACCCCAAACACTACCACAGACACCCAAAACACTAACACAGACACCCCAAACTCTACCACAGACACCCCAAACACTACCACATATACCCCAAATACTACCACAGACACCCCAAACACTACCACAACAGACACCCCAAACACTACCACAGACACCCCCAAACACTACCACAGACACCCCAAACACTACAACAACCACCCCAAACACTACAACAACCACCCCAAACACTACCACAGACACCCCAAACTCTACCACAACCACCTCAAACACTACCACAACCACCATAAACACTACCACAACCACCCCAAACACTACCCCAGACACCGTAAACACTACCACAACCACCCGAAACTCTACCACAGACACCCCAAACACTACCTAACATCCCAAACACTACCACAACCACCCGAAACTCTACCACAGACACCCCAAACACCACCTGACACCCCAAACACTACCACAACCGTCCCAAATACTACCACAACCACCCCAAACAGTACCACAACCACCCCAAACACTACCACAACAACCCCAAACACTACCACAACAACCCCAAACACTACCACAACCACCCCAAACACTACCACAACCACCCCAAACAGTACCACAACCACCTCAAACACTACCACAACCACCCCAAACACTACCACAACCACCCCAAACACCACCAGACACCCCAAACACTACCACATACAGCCCAAACACTACCACAACCTCCCCAAACACTACCACAACCACAACCATCCCAAACACCACAACCACCCCCAAACACTAGCACAACCACCCCAAACACTACCACAACCACCCCAAATACTACCACAACCACCCCAAACACTACCACAGACACCCCAAACAGTACCACAACCACCCCAAACACTACCACAACCACCCCAAACACTACCACAACCACCCCAAACACTACCACAGACACCCCAAACACTACCACAACCACCCCAAACACTAACACAGACACCCCAAACACTACTACAGACACCCCAAACACTACCACAACCACCCCAAATACTACCACAACCACCCCAAACACTACCACAGACACCCCAAACACTACCAGAGACACCCCAAACACTACCACAACCACCCCAAACAGTACCACAACCACCCCTAACACTACCACAACCACCCCAAACACTAGCACAACCACCCCTAACACTACCACAACCACCCCAAGCACTACTACAGACACCCCAAATACTACCACAACCACCACAAACACTACCACAACCACCCCAAACACTACAACAACCACCCCAAACACTACCACAGACACCCCAAACTCTACCACAACCACCCCAAACACTACCACAGACACCCCAAACACTACCACAACCACCCCAAACACTACAACAACCACCCCAAACACTACAACAACCACCCCAAACACTACCACAGACACCCCAAACTCTACCACAACCACCCCAAACACTACCACAGACACCCCAAACACTACCACAGACACCCCAAACACTACCACAGACACCCAAAACACTAACACAGACACCCCAAACTCTACCACAGACACCCCAAACACTACCCCAAATACTACCACAGACACCCCAAACACTACCACAACAGACACCCCAAACACTACCACAGACACCCCCAAACACTACCACAGACACCCCAAACACTACAACAACCACCCCAAACACTACAACAACCACCCCAAACACTACCACAGACACCCCAAACTCTACCACAACCACCTCAAACACTACCACAACCACCATAAACACTACCACAACCACCCCAAACACTACCCCAGACACCGTAAACACTACCACAACCACCCCAAACACTACCACAACCTCCCCAAACACTACCACAGACACCCCAAACACTACCACACCCACCATAAACACTACCACACCCACCCCAAACACTACCACAACCACCACAGACACCCCAAACACTACCACAGACACCCCAAACACTACCACAACCACCCCAAACACTACCACAACTACCATAAACACTACCACACCCACCCCAAACACTACCACAACCACCACAGACACCCCAAACACTACCACAGACACCCCAAACACTACCACAACCACCCCAAACACTACCAGAACCACCGTAAACACTACCACAACCACCCCAAACACTACCACAGACACCCCAAACACTACCACAGACACCCGAAACTCTACCACAGACATCCCAAACACTACCAGACACCCCAAACACTACCAGACACCCCAAACACTACCACAACCACCCCAAACACTACCAGACACCCCAAACACTACCACAACCACCCCAAACACTACCACAACCACCCCAAATACTACCACAACCACCCCAAACACTACCACAGACACCCCAAACAGTACCACAACCACCCCAAACACTACCACAACCACCCCAAACACTACCACAACCACCCCAAACACTACCACAGACACCCCAAACACTACCACAACCACCCCAAACACTAACACAGACACCCCAAACACTACTACAGACACCCCAAACACTACCACAACCACCCCAAATACTACCACAACCACCCCAAACACTACCACAGACACCCCAAACACTACCAGAGACACCCCAAACACTACCACAACCACCCCAAACAGTACCACAACCACCCCTAACACTACCACAACCACCCCAAACACTAGCACAACCACCCCTAACACTACCACAACCACCCCAAACACTACTACAGACACCCCAAATACTACCACAACCACCACAAACACTACCACAACCACACCAAACACTACAACAACCACCCCAAACACTACCACAGACACCCCAAACTCTACCACAGACACCCCAAACACTACCACAACCACCCCAAACACTACAACAACCACCCCAAACACTACAACAACCACCCCAAACACTACCACAGACACCCCAAACTCTACCACAACCACCCCAAACACTACCACAGACACCCCAAACACTACCACAGACACCCCAAACACTACCACAGACACCCAAAACACTAACACAGACACCCCAAACTCTACCACAGACACCCCAAACACTACCACATATACCCCAAATACTACCACAGACACCCCAAACACTACCACAACAGACACCCCAAACACTACCACAGACACCCCCAAACACTACCACAGACACCCCAAACACTACAACAACCACCCCAAACACTACAACAACCACCCCAAACACTACCACAGACACCCCAAACTCTACCACAACCACCTCAAACACTACCACAACCACCATAAACACTACCACAACCACCCCAAACACTACCCCAGACACCGTAAACACTACCACAACCACCCGAAACTCTACCACAGACACCCCAAACACTACCTAACATCCCAAACACTACCACAACCACCCGAAACTCTACCACAGACACCCCAAACACCACCTGACACCCCAAACACTACCACAACCGTCCCAAATACTACCACAACCACCCCAAACAGTACCACAACCACCCCAAACACTACCACAACAACCCCAAACACTACCACAACAACCCCAAACACTACCACAACCACCCCAAACACTACCACAACCACCCCAAACAGTACCACAACCACCTCAAACACTACCACAACCACCCCAAACACTACCACAACCACCCCAAACACCACCAGACACCCCAAACACTACCACATACAGCCCAAACACTACCACAACCTCCCCAAACACTACCACAACCACAACCATCCCAAACACCACAACCACCCCAAACACTAGCACAACCACCCCAAACACTACCACAACCACCCCAAACACTACCACAGACACCCCAAACAGTACCACAACCACCCCAAACACTACCACAACCACCCCAAACACTACCACAACCACCCCAAACACTACCACAGACACCCCAAACACTACCACAACCACCCCAAACACTAACACAGACACCCCAAACACTACTACAGACACCCCAAACACTACCACAACCACCCCAAATACTACCACAACCACCCCAAACACTACCACAGACACCCCAAACACTACCAGAGACACCCCAACAATACCACAACCACCCCAAACAGTACCACAACCACCCCTAACACTACCACAACCACCCCAAACACTAGCACAACCACCCCTAACACTACCACAACCACCCCAAACACTACTACAGACACCCCAAATACTACCACAACCACCACAAACACTACCACAACCACCCCAAACACTACAACAACCACCCCAAACACTACCACAGACACCCCAAACTCTACCACAACCACCCCAAACACTACCACAGACACCCCAAACACTACCACAACCACCCCAAACACTACAACAACCACCCCAAACACTACAACAACCACCCCAAACACTACCACAGACACCCCAAACTCTACCACAACCACCCCAAACACTACCACAGACACCCCAAACACTACCACAGACACCCCAAACACTACCACAGACACCCAAAACACTAACACAGACACCCCAAACTCTACCACAGACACCCCAAACACTACCACATATACCCCAAATACTACCACAGACACCCCAAACACTACCACAACAGACACCCCAAACACTACCACAGACACCCCCAAACACTACCACAGACACCCCAAACACTACAACAACCACCCCAAACACTACAACAACCACCCCAAACACTACCACAGACACCCCAAACTCTACCACAACCACCTCAAACACTACCACAACCACCATAAACACTACCACAACCACCCCAAACACTACCCCAGACACCGTAAACACTACCACAACCACCCCAAACACTACCACAACCACCCAAAACTCTACCACAGACACCCCAAACACTACCTAACATCCCAAACACTACCACAACCACCCGAAACTCTACCACAGACACCCCAAACACTACCACAACCGTCCCAAATACTACCACAACCACCCCAAACAGTACCACAACCACCCCAAACACTACCACAACAACCCCAAACACTACCACAACAACCCCAAACACTACCACAACCACCCCAAACACTACCACAACCACCCCAAACAGTACCACAACCACCTCAAACACTACCACAACCAACCCAAACACTACCACAACCACCCCAAACACCACCAGACACCCCAAACACTACCACAGACACCCCAAACACTACCACAACCACCCCAAACACTACCACAACCACCATAAACACTACCACAACCACCATAAACACTACCACAACCACCCCAAACACTACCACAACCACCCCAAACACTACCACAGACACCGTAAACACTACCACAACCACCCGAAACTCTACCACAGACACCCCAAACACTACCTAACATCCCAAACACTACCACAACCACCCGAAATTCTACCACAGACACCCCAAACACCACCTGACACCCCAAACACTACCACAACCGTCCCAAATACTACCACAACCACCCCAAACAGTACCACAACCACCACAAACACTACCACAACCACCCCAACAACCCCAAACACTACCACAACCACCCCAAACACTACCACAACCACCCCAAACAGTACCACAACCACCCCAAACACTACCACAACCACCCCAAACACTACCACAGACACCCCAAACACTACCACATACAGCCCAAACACTACCACAACCTCCCCAAACACTACCACAACCACAACCATCCAAAACACTACAACCACCCCAAACAGTACCACAACCACCCCAAACACTAGCACAACCACACCTAACACTACCACAACCACCCCAAACAGTACCACAACCACCCCAAACACTACCACAGACACCCCAAACACTACCACAACCACCCCAAACACTACCACAACAACCCCAAACACTACCACAACCACCCCAAACACTACCACAGACACCCGAAACACTACCACAGACACCCCAAATACTACCACAACCACCCCAAACACTACCACAGACACCCCAAACACTACCACAACCACCCCAAACACTAATACAGACACCCCAAACACTACTACAGACACCCCAAACACTACCACAACCACCGTAAACAACCACAACCACCCCAAACACTACCACAACCACCCCAAACTCTACCACAACCAACCTAAACACTACCACTACCACCCCAAACACTACCACAACCACCCCAAACTCTACCACAACCAACCTAAACACTACCACAGACACCCCAAACACTACCACAGACACCCCAAACACTACCACTACCACACCAAACACTACCACAACCACCCCAAACACGACCACAGACACCCCAAACACTACCACAGACACCCCAAAGACTACCACAGACACCCCAAACACTACCACAGACACCCCAAATACTACCACAACCACCCCAAACACTACCTCAGCTACCCCAAACACCCCAAACACTACCACAACCTCCCCAAACACTACCACAGACACCCCAAACACTACCACAACCACCATAAACACTACCACACCCACCCCAAACACTACCACAACCACCCCAAACACCACCACAGACACCCCAAACACTACCACAGACACCCCAAACACTACCACAACCACCCCAAACACTACCACAACCACCATAAACACTACCACACCCACCCCAAACACTACCACAACCACCACAGACACCCCAAACACTACCACAGACACCCCAAACAGTACCACAACCACCCCAAACACTACCACAACCACCCCAAACACTACCACAACCACCCCAAACACTACCACAGACACCCCAAACACTACCACAACCACCCCAAACACTAACACAGACACCCCAAACACTACTACAGACACCCCAAACACTACCACAACCACCCCAAATACTACCACAACCACCCCAAACACTACCACAGACACCCCAAACACTACCAGAGACACCCCAAACACTACCACAACCACCCCAAACAGTACCACAACCACCCCTAACACTACCACAACCACCCCAAACACTAGCACAACCACCCCTAACACTACCACAACCACCCCAAACACTACTACAGACACCCCAAATACTACCACAACCACCACAAACACTACCACAACCACACCAAACACTACAACAACCACCCCAAACACTACCACAGACACCCCAAACTCTACCACAGACACCCCAAACACTACCACAACCACCCCAAACACTACAACAACCACCCCAAACACTACAACAACCACCCCAAACACTACCACAGACACCCCAAACTCTACCACAACCACCCCAAACACTACCACAGACACCCCAAACACTACCACAGACACCCCAAACACTACCACAGACACCCAAAACACTAACACAGACACCCCAAACTCTACCACAGACACCCCAAACACTACCACATATACCCCAAATACTACCACAGACACCCCAAACACTACCACAACAGACACCCCAAACACTACCACAGACACCCCCAAACACTACCACAGACACCCCAAACACTACAACAACCACCCCAAACACTACAACAACCACCCCAAACACTACCACAGACACCCCAAACTCTACCACAACCACCTCAAACACTACCACAACCACCATAAACACTACCACAACCACCCCAAACACTACCCCAGACACCGTAAACACTACCACAACCACCCCAAACACTACCACAACCTCCCCAAACACTACCACAGACACCCCAAACACTACCACACCCACCATAAACACTACCACACCCATCCCAAACACTACCACAACCACCACAGACACCCCAAACACTACCACAGACACCCCAAACACTACCACAACCACCCCAAACACTACCACAACCACCATAAACACTACCACACCCACCCCAAACACTACCACAACCACCACAGACACCCCAAACACTACCACAGACACCCCAAACACTACCACAACCACCCCAAACACTACCAGAACCACCGTAAACACTACCACAACCACCCCAAACACTACCACAGACACCCCAAACACTACCACAGACACCCGAAACTCTACCACAGACATCCCAAACACTACCAGACACCCCAAACACTACCAGACACCCCAAACACTACCACAACCACCCCAAACACTACCAGACACCCCAAACACTACCACAACCACCCCAAACACTACCACAACCACCCCAAATACTACCACAACCACCCCAAACACTACCACAGACACCCCAAACAGTACCACAACCACCCCAAACACTACCACAACCACCCCAAACACTACCACAACCACCCCAAACACTACCACAGACACCCCAAACACTACCACAACCACCCCAAACACTAACACAGACACCCCAAACACTACTACAGACACCCCAAACACTACCACAACCACCCCAAATACTACCACAACCACCCCAAACACTACCACAGACACCCCAAACACTACCAGAGACACCCCAAACACTACCACAACCACCCCAAACAGTACCACAACCACCCCTAACACTACCACAACCACCCCAAACACTAGCACAACCACCCCTAACACTACCACAACCACCCCAAACACTACTACAGACACCCCAAATACTACCACAACCACCACAAACACTACCACAACCACACCAAACACTACAACAACCACCCCAAACACTACCACAGACACCCCAAACTCTACCACAGACACCCCAAACACTACCACAACCACCCCAAACACTACAACAACCACCCCAAACACTACAACAACCACCCCAAACACTACCACAGACACCCCAAACTCTACCACAACCACCCCAAACACTACCACAGACACCCCAAACACTACCACAGACACCCCAAACTCTACCACAGACACCCCAAACACTACCACAACCACCCCAAACACTACAACAACCACCCCAAACACTACAACAACCACCCCAAACACTACCACAGACACCCCAAACTCTACCACAACCACCCCAAACACTACCACAGACACCCCAAACACTACCACAGACACCCCAAACACTACCACAGACACCCAAAACACTAACACAGACACCCCAAACTCTACCACAGACACCCCAAACACTACCACATATACCCCAAATACTACCACAGACACCCCAAACACTACCACAACAGACACCCCAAACACTACCACAGACACCCCCAAACACTACCACAGACACCCCAAACACTACAACAACCACCCCAAACACTACAACAACCACCCCAAACACTACCACAGACACCCCAAACTCTACCACAACCACCTCAAACACTACCACAACCACCATAAACACTACCACAACCACCCCAAACACTACCCCAGACACCGTAAACACTACCACAACCACCCGAAACTCTACCACAGACACCCCAAACACTACCTAACATCCCAAACACTACCACAACCACCCGAAACTCTACCACAGACACCCCAAACACCACCTGACACCCCAAACACTACCACAACCGTCCCAAATACTACCACAACCACCCCAAACAGTACCACAACCACCCCAAACACTACCACAACAACCCCAAACACTACCACAACAACCCCAAACACTACCACAACCACCCCAAACACTACCACAACCACCCCAAACAGTACCACAACCACCTCAAACACTACCACAACCACCCCAAACACTACCACAACCACCCCAAACACCACCAGACACCCCAAACACTACCACATACAGCCCAAACACTACCACAACCTCCCCAAACACTACCACAACCACAACCATCCCAAACACCACAACCACCCCAAACACTAGCACAACCACCCCAAACACTACCACAACCACCCCAAACACTACCACAGACACCCCAAACAGTACCACAACCACCCCAAACACTACCACAACCACCCCAAACACTACCACAACCACCCCAAACACTACCACAGACACCCCAAACACTACCACAACCACCCCAAACACTAACACAGACACCCCAAACACTACTACAGACACCCCAAACACTACCACAACCACCCCAAATACTACCACAACCACCCCAAACACTACCACAGACACCCCAAACACTACCAGAGACACCCCAACAATACCACAACCACCCCAAACAGTACCACAACCACCCCTAACACTACCACAACCACCCCAAACACTAGCACAACCACCCCTAACAC
This sequence comes from Eledone cirrhosa, assembly GCA_964016885.1. Lineage (NCBI taxonomy): Eukaryota > Metazoa > Mollusca > Cephalopoda > Octopoda > Eledonidae > Eledone > Eledone cirrhosa. The sequence continues at coordinate 51,014,830 of OZ024743.1, read as the reverse complement.
TACCACAACCACCCCAAACACTACTACAGACACCCCAAATACTACCACAACCACCACAAACACTACCACAACCACCCCAAACACTACAACAACCACCCCAAACACTACCACAGACACCCCAAACTCTACCACAACCACCCCAAACACTACCACAGACACCCCAAACACTACCACAACCACCCCAAACACTACAACAACCACCCCAAACACTACAACAACCACCCCAAACACTACCACAGACACCCCAAACTCTAACACAACCACCCCAAACACTACCACAGACACCCCAAACACTACCACAGACACCCCAAACACTACCACAGACACCCAAAACACTAACACAGACACCCCAAACTCTACCACAGACACCCCAAACACTACCACATATACCCCAAATACTACCACAGACACCCCAAACACTACCACAACAGACACCCCAAACACTACCACAGACACCCCCAAACACTACCACAGACACCCCAAACACTACAACAACCACCCCAAACACTACAACAACCACCCCAAACACTACCACAGACACCCCAAACTCTACCACAACCACCTCAAACACTACCACAACCACCATAAACACTACCACAACCACCCCAAACACTACCCCAGACACCGTAAACACTACCACAACCACCCCAAACACTACCACAACCACCCAAAACTCTACCACAGACACCCCAAACACTACCTAACATCCCAAACACTACCACAACCACCCGAAACTCTACCACAGACACCCCAAACACTACCACAACCGTCCCAAATACTACCACAACCACCCCAAACAGTACCACAACCACCCCAAACACTACCACAACAACCCCAAACACTACCACAACAACCCCAAACACTACCACAACCACCCCAAACACTACCACAACCACCCCAAACAGTACCACAACCACCTCAAACACTACCACAACCAACCCAAACACTACCACAACCACCCCAAACACCACCAGACACCCCAAACACTACCACAGACACCCCAAACACTACCACAACCACCCCAAACACTACCACAACCACCATAAACACTACCACAACCACCATAAACACTACCACAACCACCCCAAACACTACCACAACCACCCCAAACACTACCACAGACACCGTAAACACTACCACAACCACCCGAAACTCTACCACAGACACCCCAAACACTACCTAACATCCCAAACACTACCACAACCACCCGAAATTCTACCACAGACACCCCAAACACCACCTGACACCCCAAACACTACCACAACCGTCCCAAATACTACCACAACCACCCCAAACAGTACCACAACCACCACAAACACTACCACAACCACCCCAACAACCCCAAACACTACCACAACCACCCCAAACACTACCACAACCACCCCAAACAGTACCACAACCACCCCAAACACTACCACAACCACCCCAAACACTACCACAGACACCCCAAACACTACCACATACAGCCCAAACACTACCACAACCTCCCCAAACACTACCACAACCACAACCATCCAAAACACTACAACCACCCCAAACAGTACCACAACCACCCCAAACACTAGCACAACCACACCTAACACTACCACAACCACCCCAAACAGTACCACAACCACCCCAAACACTACCACAGACACCCCAAACACTACCACAACCACCCCAAACACTACCACAACAACCCCAAACACTACCACAACCACCCCAAACACTACCACAGACACCCGAAACACTACCACAGACACCCCAAATACTACCACAACCACCCCAAACACTACCACAGACACCCCAAACACTACCACAACCACCCCAAACACTAATACAGACACCCCAAACACTACTACAGACACCCCAAACACTACCACAACCACCGTAAACAACCACAACCACCCCAAACACTACCACAACCACCCCAAACTCTACCACAACCAACCTAAACACTACCACAGACACCCCAAACACTACCACTACCACCCCAAACACTACCACAACCACCCCAAACTCTACCACAACCAACCTAAACACTACCACAGACACCCCAAACACTACCACAGACACCCCAAACACTACCACTACCACACCAAACACTACCACAACCACCCCAAACACGACCACAGACACCCCAAACACTACCACAGACACCCCAAAGACTACCACAGACACCCCAAACACTACCACAGACACCCCAAATACTACCACAACCACCCCAAACACTACCTCAGCTACCCCAAACACCCCAAACACTACCACAACCTCCCCAAACACTACCACAGACACCCCAAACACTACCACAACCACCATAAACACTACCACACCCACCCCAAACACTACCACAACCACCCCAAACACCACCACAGACACCCCAAACACTACCACAGACACCCCAAACACTACCACAACCACCCCAAACACTACCACAACCACCATAAACACTACCACACCCACCCCAAACACTACCACAACCACCACAGACACCCCAAACACTACCTCAGACACCCCAAACAGTACCACAACCACCCCAAACACTACCACAACCACCCCAAACACTACCACAACCACCCCAAACACTACCACAGACACCCCAAACACTACCACAACCACCCCAAACACTAACACAGACACCCCAAACACTACTACAGACACCCCAAACACTACCACAACCACCCCAAATACTACCACAACCACCCCAAACACTACCACAGACACCCCAAACACTACCAGAGACACCCCAAACACTACCACAACCACCCCAAACAGTACCACAACCACCCCTAACACTACCACAACCACCCCAAACACTAGCACAACCACCCCTAACACTACCACAACCACCCCAAACACTACTACAGACACCCCAAATACTACCACAACCACCACAAACACTACCACAACCACACCAAACACTACAACAACCACCCCAAACACTACCACAGACACCCCAAACTCTACCACAGACACCCCAAACACTACCACAACCACCCCAAACACTACAACAACCACCCCAAACACTACAACAACCACCCCAAACACTACCACAGACACCCCAAACTCTACCACAACCACCCCAAACACTACCACAGACACCCCAAACACTACCACAGACACCCCAAACACTACCACAGACACCCAAAACACTAACACAGACACCCCAAACTCTACCACAGACACCCCAAACACTACCACATATACCCCAAATACTACCACAGACACCCCAAACACTACCACAACAGACACCCCAAACACTACCACAGACACCCCCAAACACTACCACAGACACCCCAAACACTACAACAACCACCCCAAACACTACAACAACCACCCCAAACACTACCACAGACACCCCAAACTCTACCACAACCACCTCAAACACTACCACAACCACCATAAACACTACCACAACCACCCCAAACACTACCCCAGACACCGTAAACACTACCACAACCACCCGAAACTCTACCACAGACACCCCAAACACTACCTAACATCCCAAACACTACCACAACCACCCGAAACTCTACCACAGACACCCCAAACACCACCTGACACCCCAAACACTACCACAACCGTCCCAAATACTACCACAACCACCCCAAACAGTACCACAACCACCCCAAACACTACCACAACAACCCCAAACACTACCACAACAACCCCAAACACTACCACAACCACCCCAAACACTACCACAACCACCCCAAACAGTACCACAACCACCTCAAACACTACCACAACCACCCCAAACACTACCACATACAGCCCAAACACTACCACAACCTCCCCAAACACTACCACAACCACAACCATCCCAAACACCACAACCACCCCAAACACTAGCACAACCACCCCAAACACTACCACAACCACCCCAAACACTACCACAGACACCCCAAACAGTACCACAACCACCCCAAACACTACCACAACCACCCCAAACACTACCACAACCACCCCAAACACTACCACAGACACCCCAAACACTACCACAACCACCCCAAACACTAACACAGACACCCCAAACACTACTACAGACACCCCAAACACTACCACAACCACCCCAAATACTACCACAACCACCCCAAACACTACCACAGACACCCCAAACACTACCAGAGACACCCCAAACACTACCACAACCACCCCAAACAGTACCACAACCACCCCTAACACTACCACAACCACCCCAAACACTAGCACAACCACCCCTAACACTACCACAACCACCCCAAACACTACTACAGACACCCCAAATACTACCACAACCACCACAAACACTACCACAACCACCCCAAACACTACAACAACCACCCCAAACACTACCACAGACACCCCAAACTCTACCACAACCACCCCAAACACTACCACAGACACCCCAAACACTACCACAACCACCCCAAACACTACAACAACCACCCCAAACACTACAACAACCACCCCAAACACTACCACAGACACCCCAAACTCTACCACAACCACCCCAAACACTACCACAGACACCCCAAACACTACCACAGACACCCCAAACACTACCACAGACACCCAAAACACTAACACAGACACCCCAAACTCTACCACAGACACCCCAAACACTACCACATATACCCCAAATACTACCACAGACACCCCAAACACTACCACAACAGACACCCCAAACACTACCACAGACACCCCCAAACACTACCACAGACACCCCAAACACTACAACAACCACCCCAAACACTACAACAACCACCCCAAACACTACCACAGACACCCCAAACTCTACCACAACCACCTCAAACACTACCACAACCACCATAAACACTACCACAACCACCCCAAACACTACCCCAGACACCGTAAACACTACCACAACCACCCCAAACACTACCACAACCACCCAAAACTCTACCACAGACACCCCAAACACTACCTAACATCCCAAACACTACCACAACCACCCGAAACTCTACCACAGACACCCCAAACACTACCACAACCGTCCCAAATACTACCACAACCACCCCAAACAGTACCACAACCACCCCAAACACTACCACAACAACCCCAAACACTACCACAACAACCCCAAACACTACCACAACCACCCCAAACACTACCACAACCACCCCAAACAGTACCACAACCACCTCAAACACTACCACAACCACCCCAAACACTACCACAACCACCCCAAACACCACCAGACACCCCAAACACTACCACAGACACCCCAAACACTACCACAACCACCCCAAACACTACCACAACCACCATAAACACTACCACAACCACCATAAACACTACCACAACCACCCCAAACACTACCACAACCACCCCAAACACTACCACAGACACCGTAAACACTACCACAACCACCCGAAACTCTACCACAGACACCCCAAACACTACCTAACATCCCAAACACTACCACAACCACCCGAAATTCTACCACAGACACCCCAAACACCACCTGACACCCCAAACACTACCACAACCGTCCCAAATACTACCACAACCACCCCAAACAGTACCACAACCACCACAAACACTACCACAACCACCCCAACAACCCCAAACACTACCACAACCACCCCAAACACTACCACAACCACCCCAAACAGTACCACAACCACCCCAAACACTACCACAACCACCCCAAACACTACCACAGACACCCCAAACACTACCACATACAGCCCAAACACTACCACAACCTCCCCAAACACTACCACAACCACAACCATCCAAAACACTACAACCACCCCAAACAGTACCACAACCACCCCAAACACTAGCACAACCACACCTAACACTACCACAACCACCCCAAACACTACCACAGACACCCCAAACACTACCACAACCACCCCAAACACTACCACAACAACCCCAAACACTACCACAACCACCCCAAACACTACCACAGACACCCGAAACACTACCACAGACACCCCAAATACTACCACAACCACCCCAAACACTACCACAGACACCCCAAACACTACCACAACCACCCCAAACACTACTACAGACACCCCAAACACTACCACAACCACCGTAAACAACCACAACCACCCCAAACACTACCACAACCACCCCAAACTCTACCACAACCAACCTAAACACTACCACAGACACCCCAAACACTACCACTACCACCCCAAACACTACCACAACCACCCCAAACTCTACCACAACCAACCTAAACACTACCACAGACACCCCAAACACTACCACAGACACCCCAAACACTACCACTACCACACCAAACACTACCACAACCACCCCAAACACGACCACAGACACCCCAAACACTACCACAGACACCCCAAAGACTACCACAGACACCCCAAACACTACCACAGACACCCCAAATACTACCACAACCACCCCAAACACTACCTCAGCTACCCCAAACACCCCAAACACTACCACAACCTCCCCAAACACTACCACAGACACCCCAAACACTACCACAACCACCATAAACACTACCACACCCACCCCAAACACTACCACAACCACCCCAAACACCACCACAGACACCCCAAACACTACCACAGACACCCCAAACACTACCACAACCACCCCAAACACTACCACAACCACCATAAACACTACCACACCCACCCCAAACACTACCACAACCACCACAGACACCCCAAACACTACCACAGACACCCCAAACACTACCACAACCACCCCAAACACTACCAGAACCACCGTAAACACTACCACAACCACCCCAAACACTACCACAGACACCCCAAACACTACCACAGACACCCGAAACTCTACCACAGACATCCCAAACACTACCAGACACCCCAAACACTACCAGACACCCCAAACACTACCACAACCACCCCAAACACTACCAGACACCCCAAACACTACCACAACCACCCCAAACACTACCACAACCACCCCAAATACTACCACAACCACCCCAAACACTACCACAGACACCCCAAACAGTACCACAACCACCCCAAACACTACCACAACCACCCCAAACACTACCACAACCACCCCAAACACTACCACAGACACCCCAAACACTACCACAACCACCCCAAACACTACCCCAGACACCGTAAACACTACCACAACCACCCGAAACTCTACCACAGACACCCCAAACACTACCTAACATCCCAAACACTACCACAACCACCCGAAACTCTACCACAGACACCCCAAACACCACCTGACACCCCAAACACTACCACAACCGTCCCAAATACTACCACAACCACCCCAAACAGTACCACAACCACCCCAAACACTACCACAACAACCCCAAACACTACCACAACAACCCCAAACACTACCACAACCACCCCAAACACTACCACAACCACCCCAAACAGTACCACAACCACCTCAAACACTACCACAACCACCCCAAACACTACCACATACAGCCCAAACACTACCACAACCTCCCCAAACACTACCACAACCACAACCATCCCAAACACCACAACCACCCCAAACACTAGCACAACCACCCCAAACACTACCACAACCACCCCAAACACTACCACAGACACCCCAAACAGTACCACAACCACCCCAAACACTACCACAACCACCCCAAACACTACCACAACCACCCCAAACACTACCACAGACACCCCAAACACTACCACAACCACCCCAAACACTAACACAGACACCCCAAACACTACTACAGACACCCCAAACACTACCACAACCACCCCAAATACTACCACAACCACCCCAAACACTACCACAGACACCCCAAACACTACCAGAGACACCCCAAACACTACCACAACCACCCCAAACAGTACCACAACCACCCCTAACACTACCACAACCACCCCAAACACTAGCACAACCACCCCTAACACTACCACAACCACCCCAAACACTACTACAGACACCCCAAATACTACCACAACCACCACAAACACTACCACAACCACCCCAAACACTACAACAACCACCCCAAACACTACCACAGACACCCCAAACTCTACCACAACCACCCCAAACACTACCACAGACACCCCAAACACTACCACAACCACCCCAAACACTACAACAACCACCCCAAACACTACAACAACCACCCCAAACACTACCACAGACACCCCAAACTCTACCACAACCACCCCAAACACTACCACAGACACCCCAAACACTACCACAGACACCCCAAACACTACCACAGACACCCAAAACACTAACACAGACACCCCAAACTCTACCACAGACACCCCAAACACTACCACATATACCCCAAATACTACCACAGACACCCCAAACACTACCACAACAGACACCCCAAACACTACCACAGACACCCCCAAACACTACCACAGACACCCCAAACACTACAACAACCACCCCAAACACTACAACAACCACCCCAAACACTACCACAGACACCCCAAACTCTACCACAACCACCTCAAACACTACCACAACCACCATAAACACTACCACAACCACCCCAAACACTACCCCAGACACCGTAAACACTACCACAACCACCCCAAACACTACCACAACCACCCAAAACTCTACCACAGACACCCCAAACACTACCTAACATCCCAAACACTACCACAACCACCCGAAACTCTACCACAGACACCCCAAACACTACCACAACCGTCCCAAATACTACCACAACCACCCCAAACAGTACCACAACCACCCCAAACACTACCACAACAACCCCAAACACTACCACAACAACCCCAAACACTACCACAACCACCCCAAACACTACCACAACCACCCCAAACAGTACCACAACCACCTCAAACACTACCACAACCACCCCAAACACTACCACAACCACCCCAAACACCACCAGACACCCCAAACACTACCACAGACACCCCAAACACTACCACAACCACCCCAAACACTACCACAACCACCATAAACACTACCACAACCACCATAAACACTACCACAACCACCCCAAACACTACCACAACCACCCCAAACACTACCACAGACACCGTAAACACTACCACAACCACCCGAAACTCTACCACAGACACCCCAAACACTACCTAACATCCCAAACACTACCACAACCACCCGAAATTCTACCACAGACACCCCAAACACCACCTGACACCCCAAACACTACCACAACCGTCCCAAATACTACCACAACCACCCCAAACAGTACCACAACCACCACAAACACTACCACAACCACCCCAACAACCCCAAACACTACCACAACCACCCCAAACACTACCACAACCACCCCAAACAGTACCACAACCACCCCAAACACTACCACAACCACCCCAAACACTACCACAGACACCCCAAACACTACCACATACAGCCCAAACACTACCACAACCTCCCCAAACACTACCACAACCACAACCATCCAAAACACTACAACCACCCCAAACAGTACCACAACCACCCCAAACACTAGCACAACCACACCTAACACTACCACAACCACCCCAAACACTACCACAGACACCCCAAACACTACCACAACCACCCCAAACACTACCACAACAACCCCAAACACTACCACAACCACCCCAAACACTACCACAGACACCCGAAACACTACCACAGACACCCCAAATACTACCACAACCACCCCAAACACTACCACAGACACCCCAAACACTACCACAACCACCCCAAACACTACTACAGACACCCCAAACACTACCACAACCACCGTAAACAACCACAACCACCCCAAACACTACCACAACCACCCCAAACTCTACCACAACCAACCTAAACACTACCACAGACACCCCAAACACTACCACTACCACCCCAAACACTACCACAACCACCCCAAACTCTACCACAACCAACCTAAACACTACCACAGACACCCCAAACACTACCACAGACACCCCAAACACTACCACTACCACACCAAACACTACCACAACCACCCCAAACACGACCACAGACACCCCAAACACTACCACAGACACCCCAAAGACTACCACAGACACCCCAAACACTACCACAGACACCCCAAATACTACCACAACCACCCCAAACACTACCTCAGCTACCCCAAACACCCCAAACACTACCACAACCTCCCCAAACACTACCACAGACACCCCAAACACTACCACAACCACCATAAACACTACCACACCCACCCCAAACACTACCACAACCACCCCAAACACCACCACAGACACCCCAAACACTACCACAGACACCCCAAACACTACCACAACCACCCCAAACACTACCACAACCACCATAAACACTACCACACCCACCCCAAACACTACCACAACCACCACAGACACCCCAAACACTACCACAGACACCCCAAACACTACCACAACCACCCCAAACACTACCAGAACCACCGTAAACACTACCACAACCACCCCAAACACTACCACAGACACCCCAAACACTACCACAGACACCCGAAACTCTACCACAGACATCCCAAACACTACCAGACACCCCAAACACTACCAGACACCCCAAACACTACCACAACCACCCCAAACACTACCAGACACCCCAAACACTACCACAACCACCCCAAACACTACCACAACCACCCCAAATACTACCACAACCACCCCAAACACTACCACAGACACCCCAAACAGTACCACAACCACCCCAAACACTACCACAACCACCCCAAACACTACCACAACCACCCCAAACACTACCACAGACACCCCAAACACTACCACAACCACCCCAAACACTAACACAGACACCCCAAACACTACTACAGACACCCCAAACACTACCACAACCACCCCAAATACTACCACAACCACCCCAAACACTACCACAGACACCCCAAACACTACCAGAGACACCCCAAACACTACCACAACCACCCCAAACAGTACCACAACCACCCCTAACACTACCACAACCACCCCAAACACTAGCACAACCACCCCTAACACTACCACAACCACCCCAAACACTACTACAGACACCCCAAATACTACCACAACCACCACAAACACTACCACAACCACCCCAAACACTACAACAACCACCCCAAACACTACCACAGACACCCCAAACTCTACCACAACCACCCCAAACACTACCACAGACACCCCAAACACTACCACAACCACCCCAAACACTACAACAACCACCCCAAACACTACAACAACCACCCCAAACACTACCACAGACACCCCAAACTCTACCACAACCACCCCAAACACTACCACAGACACCCCAAACACTACCACAGACACCCCAAACACTACCACAGACACCCAAAACACTAACACAGACACCCCAAACTCTACCACAGACACCCCAAACACTACCACATATACCCCAAATACTACCACAGACACCCCAAACACTACCACAACAGACACCCCAAACACTACCACAGACACCCCCAAACACTACCACAGACACCCCAAACACTACAACAACCACCCCAAACACTACAACAACCACCCCAAACACTACCACAGACACCCCAAACTCTACCACAACCACCTCAAACACTACCACAACCACCATAAACACTACCACAACCACACCAAACACTACCCCAGACACCGTAAACACTACCACAACCACCCCAAACACTACCACAACCACCCGAAACTCTACCACAGACACCCCAAACACTACCTAACATCCCAAACACTACCACAACCACCCGAAACTCTACCACAGACACCCCAAACACCACCTGACACCCCAAACACTACCACAACCGTCCCAAATACTACCACAACCACCCCAAACAGTACCACAACCACCCCAAACACTACCACAACAACCCCAAACACTACCACAACAACCCCAAACACTACCACAACCACCCCAAACACTACCACAACCACCCCAAACAGTACCACAACCACCTCAAACACTACCACAACCACCCCAAACACTAGCACAACCACCCCAAACACCACCAGACACCCCAAACACTACCACATACAGCCCAAACACTACCACAACCTCCCCAAACACTACCACAACCACAACCATCACAAACACCACAACCACCCCAAACACTAGCACAACCACCCCTAACACTACCACAACCACCCCAAACAGTACCACAACCACCCCAAACAGTACCACAACCACCCCAAACACTACCACAGACACCCCAAACTCTACCACAACCACCCCAAACAATACCACAACAACCCCAAACACTACCACAACCACCCCAAACACTACCACAACCACCCCAAACACTACCACAGACACCCCAAACACTACCACAACCACCCCAAACACTAATACAGACACCCCAAACACTACTACAGACACCCCAAACACTACCACAACCACCGTAAACAACCACAACCACCCCAAACACTACCACAACCACCCCAAACTCTACCACAACCAACCTAAACACTACCACAGACACCCCAAACACTACCACTACCACCCCAAACACTACCACAACCACCCCAAACTCTACCACAACCAACCTAAACACTACCACAGACACCCCAAACACTACTACAGACACCCCAAACACTACCACTACCACACCAAACACTACCACAACCACCCCAAACACGACCACAGACACCCCAAACACTACCACAGACACCCCAAAGACTACCACAGACACCCCAAACACTACCACAGACACCCCAAATACTACCACAACCACCCCAAACACTACCACAGACACCCCAAACACTACCACAACCACCCCAAACACTAATACAGACACCCCAAACACTACTACAGACACCCTAAACACTACCACAAACACCGTAAACAACCACAACCACCCCAAACACTACCACAACCACCCCAAACTCTACCACAACCAACCTAAACACTACCACAGACACCCCAAACACTACCACTACCACCCCAAACACTACCACAACCACCCCAAACTCTACCACAACCAACCTAAACACTACCACAGACACCCCAAACACTACCACAGACACCCCAAACACTACCACTACCACACCAAACACTACCACAACCACCCCAAACACGACCACAGACACCCCAAACACTACCACAGACACCCCAAAGACTACCACAGACACCCCAAACACTACCACAGACACCCCAAATACCACCACAACCACCCCAAACACTACCTCAGCTACCCCAAACACTACTACAGACACCCCAAACACTACCACAACCTCCCCAAACACTACCACAGACACCCCAAACACTACCACAACCACCCCAAACACTACCACAACCACCATAAACACTACCACAACCACCACAGACACCCCAAACACTACCACAGACACCCCAAACACTACCACAACCACCCCAAACACTACCACAACCACCATAAACACTACCACAACCACCACAGACACCCCAAACACTACCACAGACACCCCAAACACTACCACAATCACCCCAAACACTACCAGAACCACCGTAAACACTACCACAACCACCCCAAACACTACCACAGACACCCCAAACACTACCACAGACACCCGAAACTCTACCACAGACATCCCAAACACTACCAGACACCCCAAACACTACCACAACCTCCCCAAACACTACCAGACACCCCAAACAGTACCACAACCACCCCAAACACTACCACAACCACCCCAAATACTACCACAACCACCCCAAACACTACCACAGACACCCCAAACAGTACCACAACCACCCCAAACACTACCACAACCACCCCAAACACTACCACAACCACCGCAAACACTACCACAGACACCCCAAACACTACCACAACCACCCCAAACACTACCACAGACACCCCAAACACTACTACAGACACCCCAAACACTACTACAGACACCCCAAACACTACCACAACCACCCCAAATACTACCACAACCACCCCAAACACTACCACAGACACCCCAAACACTACCACAACCTCCCCAAACACAACCACAACCACCCCAAAGCTACCAGAGACACCCCAAACACTACCACAACCACCCCAAACAGTACCACAACCACCCCTAACACTAGCACAACCACCCCAAACACTAGCACAACCACCCCTAACACTACCACAACTACCCCTAACACTACCACAGACACCCCAAGCACTACCACAACCACCCCAAACACTACCACAACCACCCCAAACACTACCACAACTACCCCTAACACTACCACAACCACCCCAAACACTACCACAGACACCCCAAACACTACCACAACCACCCCAAACACTACCACAGACACCCCAAACACTACCACAACCACCCCAAACACTACCACAACCACCCCAAACACTACCACAGACACCCCAAACTCTACCACAGACACCCCAAACACTACCACAACCACCCCTAACACTACCACAGACACCCCAAACACTACCACAACCACCCCAAACACTACCACAACCACCCCAAACACTACCACAACTACCCCTAACACTACCACAACCACCCCAAACACTACCACAGACACCCCAAACACTACCACAACCACCCCAAACACTACCACAACCACCCCAAACACTACCACAACCACCCCAAACACTACCACAGACACCCCAAACACTACCACAACCACCCCAAACACTACCACAACCACCCCAAACACTACCACAACCACCCCAAACACTACCACAACCACCCCAAACACTACCACAGACACCCCAAACACTACCACAGACACCCCAAACACTACCACAGACACCCAAAACACTAACACAGACACCCCAAACTCTACCACAGACACCCCAAACACTACCACATATACCCCAAATACTACCACAGACACCCCAAACACTACCACAACAGACACCCCAAACACTACCACAGACACCCCCAAACACTACCACAGACACCCCAAACACTACAACAACCACCCCAAACACTACAACAACCACCCCAAACACTACCACAGACACCCCAAACTCTACCACAACCACCTCAAACACTACCACAACCACCATAAACACTACCACAACCACACCAAACACTACCCCAGACACCGTAAACACTACCACAACCACCCCAAACACTACCACAACCACCCGAAACTCTACCACAGACACCCCAAACACTACCTAACATCCCAAACACTACCACAACCACCCGAAACTCTACCACAGACACCCCAAACACCACCTGACACCCCAAACACTACCACAACCGTCCCAAATACTACCACAACCACCCCAAACAGTACCACAACCACCCCAAACACTACCACAACAACCCCAAACACTACCACAACAACCCCAAACACTACCACAACCACCCCAAACACTACCACAACCACCCCAAACAGTACCACAACCACCTCAAACACTACCACAACCACCCCAAACACTAGCACAACCACCCCAAACACCACCAGACACCCCAAACACTACCACATACAGCCCAAACACTACCACAACCTCCCCAAACACTACCACAACCACAACCATCACAAACACCACAACCACCCCAAACACTAGCACAACCACCCCTAACACTACCACAACCACCCCAAACAGTACCACAACCACCCCAAACAGTACCACAACCACCCCAAACACTACCACAGACACCCCAAACTCTACCACAACCACCCCAAACAATACCACAACAACCCCAAACACTACCACAACCACCCCAAACACTACCACAACCACCCCAAACACTACCACAGACACCCCAAACACTACCACAACCACCCCAAACACTAATACAGACACCCCAAACACTACTACAGACACCCCAAACACTACCACAACCACCGTAAACAACCACAACCACCCCAAACACTACCACAACCACCCCAAACTCTACCACAACCAACCTAAACACTACCACAGACACCCCAAACACTACCACAACCACCCCAAACTCTACCACAACCAACCTAAACACTACCACAGACACCCCAAACACTACTACAGACACCCCAAACACTACCACTACCACACCAAACACTACCACAACCACCCCAAACACGACCACAGACACCCCAAACACTACCACAGACACCCCAAAGACTACCACAGACACCCCAAACACTACCACAGACACCCCAAATACTACCACAACCACCCCAAACACTACCACAGACACCCCAAACACTACCACAACCACCCCAAACACTAATACAGACACCCCAAACACTACTACAGACACCCTAAACACTACCACAAACACCGTAAACAACCACAACCACCCCAAACACTACCACAACCACCCCAAACTCTACCACAACCAACCTAAACACTACCACAGACACCCCAAACACTACCACTACCACCCCAAACACTACCACAACCACCCCAAACTCTACCACAACCAACCTAAACACTACCACAGACACCCCAAACACTACCACAGACACCCCAAACACTACCACTACCACACCAAACACTACCACAACCACCCCAAACACGACCACAGACACCCCAAACACTACCACAGACACCCCAAAGACTACCACAGACACCCCAAACACTACCACAGACACCCCAAATACCACCACAACCACCCCAAACACTACCTCAGCTACCCCAAACACTACTACAGACACCCCAAACACTACCACAACCTCCCCAAACACTACCACAGACACCCCAAACACTACCACAACCACCCCAAACACTACCACAACCACCATAAACACTACCACAACCACCACAGACACCCCAAACACTACCACAGACACCCCAAACACTACCACAACCACCCCAAACACTACCACAACCACCATAAACACTACCACAACCACCACAGACACCCCAAACACTACCACAGACACCCCAAACACTACCACAATCACCCCAAACACTACCAGAACCACCGTAAACACTACCACAACCACCCCAAACACTACCACAGACACCCCAAACACTACCACAGACACCCGAAACTCTACCACAGACATCCCAAACACTACCAGACACCCCAAACACTACCACAACCTCCCCAAACACTACCAGACACCCCAAACAGTACCACAACCACCCCAAACACTACCACAACCACCCCAAATACTACCACAACCACCCCAAACACTACCACAGACACCCCAAACAGTACCACAACCACCCCAAACACTACCACAACCACCCCAAACACTACCACAACCACCGCAAACACTACCACAGACACCCCAAACACTACCACAACCACCCCAAACACTACCACAGACACCCCAAACACTACTACAGACACCCCAAACACTACTACAGACACCCCAAACACTACCACAACCACCCCAAATACTACCACAACCACCCCAAACACTACCACAGACACCCCAAACACTACCACAACCTCCCCAAACACAACCACAACCACCCCAAAGCTACCAGAGACACCCCAAACACTACCACAACCACCCCAAACAGTACCACAACCACCCCTAACACTAGCACAACCACCCCAAACACTAGCACAACCACCCCTAACACTACCACAACTACCCCTAACACTACCACAGACACCCCAAGCACTACCACAACCACCCCAAACACTACCACAACCACCCCAAACACTACCACAACTACCCCTAACACTACCACAACCACCCCAAACACTACCACAGACACCCCAAACACTACCACAACCACCCCAAACACTACCACAGACACCCCAAACACTACCACAACCACCCCAAACACTACCACAACCACCCCAAACACTACCACAGACACCCCAAACTCTACCACAGACACCCCAAACACTACCACAACCACCCCTAACACTACCACAGACACCCCAAACACTACCACAACCACCCCAAACACTACCACAACCACCCCAAACACTACCACAACTACCCCTAACACTACCACAACCACCCCAAACACTACCACAGACACCCCAAACACTACCACAACCACCCCAAACACTACCACAACCACCCCAAACACTACCACAACCACCCCAAACACTACCACAGACACCCCAAACACTACCACAACCACCCCAAACACTACCACAACCACCCCAAACACTACCACAACCACCCCAAACACTACCACAACCACCCCAAACACTACCACAGACACCCCAAACTCTACCACAGACACCCCAAACACTACCACCGACACCCCAAACTCTACCACAGACACCCCAAACACTACCACAGACACCCCAAACACTACCACAGACACCCCAAACACTACCACCGACACCCCAAACTCTACCACAGACACCCCAAACACTACCACAGACACCCCAAACACTACCACCGACACCCCAAACAGTACCACAACCACCCCAAACACTACCACAACCACCCCAAACACTACCACAACCACCGCAAACACTACCACAGACACCCCAAACACTACCACAACCACCCCAAACACTACCACAGACACCCCAAACACTACTACAGACACCCCAAACACTACTACAGACACCCCAAACACTACCACAACCACCCCAAATACTACCACAACCACCCCAAACACTACCACAGACACCCCAAACACTACCACAACCTCCCCAAACACAACCACAACCACCCCAAAGCTACCAGAGACACCCCAAACACTACCACAACCACCCCAAACAGTACCACAACCACCCCTAACACTAGCACAACCACCCCAAACACTAGCACAACCACCCCTAACACTACCACAACTACCCCTAACACTACCACAGACACCCCAAGCACTACCACAACCACCCCAAACACTACCACAACCACCCCAAACACTACCACAACTACCCCTAACACTACCACAACCACCCCAAACACTACCACAGACACCCCAAACACTACCACAACCACCCCAAACACTACCACAGACACCCCAAACACTACCACAACCACCCCAAACACTACCACAACCACCCCAAACACTACCACAGACACCCCAAACTCTACCACAGACACCCCAAACACTACCACAACCACCCCTAACACTACCACAGACACCCCAAACACTACCACAACCACCCCAAACACTACCACAACCACCCCAAACACTACCACAACTACCCCTAACACTACCACAACCACCCCAAACACTACCACAGACACCCCAAACACTACCACAACCACCCCAAACACTACCACAACCACCCCAAACACTACCACAACCACCCCAAACACTACCACAGACACCCCAAACACTACCACAACCACCCCAAACACTACCACAACCACCCCAAACACTACCACAACCACCCCAAACACTACCACAACCACCCCAAACACTACCACAGACACCCCAAACACTACCACAGACACCCCAAACACTACCACAGACACCCAAAACACTAACACAGACACCCCAAACTCTACCACAGACACCCCAAACACTACCACATATACCCCAAATACTACCACAGACACCCCAAACACTACCACAACAGACACCCCAAACACTACCACAGACACCCCCAAACACTACCACAGACACCCCAAACACTACAACAACCACCCCAAACACTACAACAACCACCCCAAACACTACCACAGACACCCCAAACTCTACCACAACCACCTCAAACACTACCACAACCACCATAAACACTACCACAACCACACCAAACACTACCCCAGACACCGTAAACACTACCACAACCACCCCAAACACTACCACAACCACCCGAAACTCTACCACAGACACCCCAAACACTACCTAACATCCCAAACACTACCACAACCACCCGAAACTCTACCACAGACACCCCAAACACCACCTGACACCCCAAACACTACCACAACCGTCCCAAATACTACCACAACCACCCCAAACAGTACCACAACCACCCCAAACACTACCACAACAACCCCAAACACTACCACAACAACCCCAAACACTACCACAACCACCCCAAACACTACCACAACCACCCCAAACAGTACCACAACCACCTCAAACACTACCACAACCACCCCAAACACTAGCACAACCACCCCAAACACCACCAGACACCCCAAACACTACCACATACAGCCCAAACACTACCACAACCTCCCCAAACACTACCACAACCACAACCATCACAAACACCACAACCACCCCAAACACTAGCACAACCACCCCTAACACTACCACAACCACCCCAAACAGTACCACAACCACCCCAAACAGTACCACAACCACCCCAAACACTACCACAGACACCCCAAACTCTACCACAACCACCCCAAACAATACCACAACAACCCCAAACACTACCACAACCACCCCAAACACTACCACAACCACCCCAAACACTACCACAGACACCCCAAACACTACCACAACCACCCCAAACACTAATACAGACACCCCAAACACTACTACAGACACCCCAAACACTACCACAACCACCGTAAACAACCACAACCACCCCAAACACTACCACAACCACCCCAAACTCTACCACAACCAACCTAAACACTACCACAGACACCCCAAACACTACCACTACCACCCCAAACACTACCACAACCACCCCAAACTCTACCACAACCAACCTAAACACTACCACAGACACCCCAAACACTACTACAGACACCCCAAACACTACCACTACCACACCAAACACTACCACAACCACCCCAAACACGACCACAGACACCCCAAACACTACCACAGACACCCCAAAGACTACCACAGACACCCCAAACACTACCACAGACACCCCAAATACTACCACAACCACCCCAAACACTACCACAGACACCCCAAACACTACCACAACCACCCCAAACACTAATACAGACACCCCAAACACTACTACAGACACCCTAAACACTACCACAAACACCGTAAACAACCACAACCACCCCAAACACTACCACAACCACCCCAAACTCTACCACAACCAACCTAAACACTACCACAGACACCCCAAACACTACCACTACCACCCCAAACACTACCACAACCACCCCAAACTCTACCACAACCAACCTAAACACTACCACAGACACCCCAAACACTACCACAGACACCCCAAACACTACCACTACCACACCAAACACTACCACAACCACCCCAAACACGACCACAGACACCCCAAACACTACCACAGACACCCCAAAGACTACCACAGACACCCCAAACACTACCACAGACACCCCAAATACCACCACAACCACCCCAAACACTACCTCAGCTACCCCAAACACTACTACAGACACCCCAAACACTACCACAACCTCCCCAAACACTACCACAGACACCCCAAACACTACCACAACCACCCCAAACACTACCACAACCACCATAAACACTACCACAACCACCACAGACACCCCAAACACTACCACAGACACCCCAAACACTACCACAACCACCCCAAACACTACCACAACCACCATAAACACTACCACAACCACCACAGACACCCCAAACACTACCACAGACACCCCAAACACTACCACAATCACCCCAAACACTACCAGAACCACCGTAAACACTACCACAACCACCCCAAACACTACCACAGACACCCCAAACACTACCACAGACACCCGAAACTCTACCACAGACATCCCAAACACTACCAGACACCCCAAACACTACCACAACCTCCCCAAACACTACCAGACACCCCAAACAGTACCACAACCACCCCAAACACTACCACAACCACCCCAAATACTACCACAACCACCCCAAACACTACCACAGACACCCCAAACAGTACCACAACCACCCCAAACACTACCACAACCACCCCAAACACTACCACAACCACCGCAAACACTACCACAGACACCCCAAACACTACCACAACCACCCCAAACACTACCACAGACACCCCAAACACTACTACAGACACCCCAAACACTACTACAGACACCCCAAACACTACCACAACCACCCCAAATACTACCACAACCACCCCAAACACTACCACAGACACCCCAAACACTACCACAACCTCCCCAAACACAACCACAACCACCCCAAAGCTACCAGAGACACCCCAAACACTACCACAACCACCCCAAACAGTACCACAACCACCCCTAACACTAGCACAACCACCCCAAACACTAGCACAACCACCCCTAACACTACCACAACTACCCCTAACACTACCACAGACACCCCAAGCACTACCACAACCACCCCAAACACTACCACAACCACCCCAAACACTACCACAACTACCCCTAACACTACCACAACCACCCCAAACACTACCACAGACACCCCAAACACTACCACAACCACCCCAAACACTACCACAGACACCCCAAACACTACCACAACCACCCCAAACACTACCACAACCACCCCAAACACTACCACAGACACCCCAAACTCTACCACAGACACCCCAAACACTACCACAACCACCCCTAACACTACCACAGACACCCCAAACACTACCACAACCACCCCAAACACTACCACAACCACCCCAAACACTACCACAACTACCCCTAACACTACCACAACCACCCCAAACACTACCACAGACACCCCAAACACTACCACAACCACCCCAAACACTACCACAACCACCCCAAACACTACCACAACCACCCCAAACACTACCACAGACACCCCAAACACTACCACAACCACCCCAAACACTACCACAACCACCCCAAACACTACCACAACCACCCCAAACACTACCACAACCACCCCAAACACTACCACAGACACCCCAAACTCTACCACAGACACCCCAAACACTACCACCGACACCCCAAACTCTACCACAGACACCCCAAACACTACCACAGACACCCCAAACACTACCACAGACACCCCAAACACTACCACCGACACCCCAAACTCTACCACAGACACCCCAAACACTACCACAGACACCCCAAACACTACCACCGACACCCCAAACTCTACCACAGACACCCCAAACACTACCACCGACACCCCAAACTCTACCACAGACACCCCAAACACTACCACCGACACCCCAAACTCTACCACAGACACCCCAAACACTACCACCGACACCCCAAACTCTACCACAGACACCCCAAACACTACCACCGACACCCCAAACTCTACCACAGACACCCCAAACACTACCACCGACACCCCAAACACTACCACAGACACCCCAAACACTACCACCGACACCCCAAACTCTACCACAGACACCCCAAACACTACCACAGACACCCCAAACTCTACCACAGACACCCCAAACACTACCACAGACACCCCAAACACTACCACCGACACCCCAAACTCTACCACAGACACCCCAAACACTACCACCGACACCCCAAACTCTACCACAGACACCCCAAACACTACCACCGACACCCCAAACTCTACCACAGACACCCCAAACACTACCACCGACACCCCAAACTCTACCACAGACACCCCAAACACTACCACCGACACCCCAAACTCTACCACAGACACCCCAAACACTACCACCGACACCCCAAACACTACCACAGACACCCCAAACACTACCACCGACACCCCAAACTCTACCACAGACACCCCAAACACTACCACAGACACCCCAAACTCTACCACAGACACCCCAAACACTACCACCGACACCCCAAACTCTACCACAGACACCCCAAACACTACCACAGACACCCCAAACACTACCACAGACACCCCAAACACTACCACAGACACCCCAAACTCTACCACGGACACCCCAAACACTACCACAGTTACCTCAAACACTACCACAGACACCCTAAACACTACCACAGACACCCTAAACACTACCATAGACACCCTAAACCCTACCATAGACACCCTAAACACTACCACAGACACCCTAAACACTACCATAGACACCCCAAACACTACCACAGACACCCTAAACACTACCATAGACACCCCAAACACTACCACAGACACCCCAAACACTACCACGGACACCCCAAACTCTACCACAGACACCCTAAAGACTACCACAGACACCCCAAACACTACCATAGACACCCCAAACACTACCACGGACACCCTAAACACTACCACAGACACCCTAAACACTACCATAGACACCCCAAACACTACCATAGACACCCCAAACTCTACCACAGACACCCTAAAGACTACCACAGACACCCCAAACTCTACCACAGACACCCTAAACACTACCACAGACACCCCAAACACTACCATAGACACCCTAAACACTACCATAGACACCCCAAACACTACCACAGACACCCCAAACACTACCACAGACACCCTAAACACTACCATAGACACCCTAAACACTACCACAGACACCCCAAACACTACCACAGACACCCCAAACACTACCACAGACACCCCAAACTCTACCACAGACACCCTAAACACTACCACAGACACCCTAAACACTACCATAGACACCCTAAACCCTACCATAGACACCCCAAACACTACCACAGACACCCCAAACTCTACCACAGACACCCTAAACACTACCACAGACACCCCAAACACCCCAAACTCTACCACGGACACCCCAAACTCTACCACAGACACCCCAAACTCTACCACGGACACCCCAAACTCTACCACAGACACCCTAAACAGTACCATAGACACCCCAAACTCTACCACAGACACCTTAAACACTACCATAGACACCCTAAACACTACCATAGACACCCCAAACACTACCACATACACCCTAAACACTACCACAGACACCCTAAACACTACCATAGACACCCCAAACACTACCATAGACACCCCAAACACTACCATAGACACCCCAAACACTACCATAGACACCCCAAACACTACCATAGACACCCCAAACACTACCACATACACCCTAAACACTACCACAGACACCCTAAACACTACCATAGACACCCCAAACACTACCATAGACACGCCAAACACTACCATAGACACCCCAAACACTACCATAGACACCCCAAACACTACCACAGACACCCCTAACACTACCACAGACACCCCAAACACTACCACAACCACCCCAAACACTACCACAACTACCCCTAACACTACCACAACCACCCCAAACACTACCACAGACACCCCAAACACTACCACAACCACCCCAAACACTACCACAACCACCCCAAACACTACCACAACCACCCCAAACACTACCACAACCACCCCAAACACTACCACAGACACCCCAAACTCTACCACAGACACCCCAAACACTACCACCGACACCCCAAACTCTACCACAGACACCCCAAACACTACCACAGACACCCCAAACACTACCACGGACACCCCAAACACTACCACGGACACCCCAAACTCTACCACGGACACCCCAAACACTACCACAGACACCCCAAACACTACCACAGACACCCTAAACACTACCACAGACACCCTAAACACTACCACAGACACCCCAAACACTACCACGGACACCCCAAACTCTACCACAGACACCCTAAAGACTACCACAGACACCCCAAACACTACCATAGACACCCCAAACACTACCACAGACACCCCAAACTCTACCACAGACACCCTAAACACTACCACAGACACCCTAAACACTACCATAGACACCCCAAACACTACCACAGACACCCCAAACACTACCACAGACACCCCAAACACTACCACAGACACCCTAAACACTACCACAGACACCCTAAACACTACCATAGACACCCTAAACACTACCACAGACACCCCAAACACTACCACAGACACCCAAACACTACCACAGACACCCCAAACTCTACCACAGACACCCTAAACACTACCATAGACACCCCAAACACTACCACAGACACCCTAAACACTACCACAGACACCCCAAACACTACCACAGACACCCCAAACTCTACCACGGACACCCCAAACTCTACCACAGACACCCTAAACACTACCATAGACACCCCAAACTCTACCACAGACACCCTAAACACTACCATAGACACCCTAAACACTACCATAGACACCCCAAACACTACCATAGACACCCCAAACAATACCATAGACACCCCAAACACTACCACAGACACCCCAAACACTACCACAGACACCCTAAACACTACCATAGACACCCCAAACACTACCACAGACACCCTAAACACTACCATAGACACCCCAAACACTACCATAGACACCCCAAACACTACCACAGACACCCTAAACACTACCATAGACACCCCAAACACTACCACAGACACCCAAACACTACCATAGACACCCCAAACACTACCATAGACACCCCAAACTCTACCACAGACACCCTAAACACTACCACAGACACCCTAAACACTACCATAGACACCCTAAACACTACCATAGACACCCCAAACACTACCACAGACACCCGAAACACTACCATAGACACCCCAAACTCTACCACAGACACCCTAAACACTACCACAGACACCCTAAACACTACCATAGACACCCTAAACACTACCATAGACACCCCAAACACTACCACAGACACCCGAAACACTACCACAGACACCCTAAACACTACCATAGACACCCTAAACACTACCATAGACACCCCAAACACTACCACAGACACCCCCAAACACTACCACAGACACCCTAAACACTACCATAGACACCCTAAACACTACCATAGACACCCCAAACACTACCACAGACACCCCAAACACTACCACAGACACCCGAAACACTACCACAGACACCCCCAAACACTACCACAGACACCCCCAAACACTACCATAGACACCCTAAACACTACCATAGACACCCTAAACACTACCACAGACACCCCAAACACTACCACAGACACCCGAAACACTACCACAGACACCCCCAAACACTACCACAGACACCCTAAACACTACCATAGACACCCTAAACACTACCATAGACACCCTAAACACTACCACAGACACCCCAAACACTACCATAGACACCCTAAACACTACCACAGACACCCCAAACACCCTAAACACTACCATAGACACCCCAAACACTACCATAGACACCCCAAACTCTACCACAGACCCCCTAAACACTACCACAGACACCCTAAACACTACCATAGACACCCTAAACACTACCATAGACACCCCAAACACTACCACAGACACCCCAAACTCTATTGGTGGTTAGCCCTGAAAAGGGTTATTAGAATAGAATCGATAACGTCTAATAAATCTATAGTGATAGAGAAAAGTAGAGAAGAGGGAGAGTTCGTTAGAAAGCTAGAAGAGTCGATTAACATTGCAGTGAGATTGGCCCTAGACCAATTCTTTAATGCTAAGCTAGGTTGCGTTGTCAGAACTAGGGCGAGTGCTCTTAGACATGAGGGGACGAAAGCTGTTCAATGGTCCTGAGTGGCAGAGATGTAGTATGGCAACAAAGCCATGCTTTCGTCTTTGGCAGATCACGATGGGTGCATAGTACTTGATGCCAAACAGTTCAACTGTTTGGGAGCAGTGGCAGACTGGATTGGAGGATAGACTCCACTGCCTACCTCAGTAGCATGCTACAGCTCTCGGCAAGGGAGGCAGAGAGTTGCGAAAAGCTGATAACAGCCAATGAAGAATGGGGCACGTTGGCTAACTGCATGAGAAGCAAATCATCTGGTTTGGATGGTCTGCCCAACAAGCTTTAAGCAAACATGCCAGACTTGTTTGCTGACATCTCTGCCAACTTGCAGAACAGGAGAATTTCCATTTCTGTGAGGTGAGGGCATTGCTAAGAAAGGACTCAAACAAGGGGAACTAAATTGACAATTTTAGCCAAAGTGTAGTGATGAGGTTGGTGCTTGTCATTGATGGTCTGGTAGAGAGGCGCGATTGTGAAAAGATCCATCCATGACAACCTCTGCCTTAAAGCAATACATCATAGAGAGGGTGGCTAAGGGAAGTATTTTCTATCAGCCATTTTGTTGAAAGGTGGATGAGAGTTGTGAGCATGGTTTAAGTCAATGGGCCTATTCTGAATATACACCTGTAAGAACTGAGAGTGGGTACATGGTCTAGTGGTCAGAGCAACCATGGTTTTGTGGGGCTTTTCCACAAGTAACCCTCAGATGTCTCTTCCCTATTGAGGAATATTCGTAAACATTTTATATTTATCTCCCTTATATTAAACCTGGTGAATTGGCAGTATCGGTAGAGGGTCGGATGCCATACTTTGCAGCATAGAGTTACGGCCCTTTATGGTCTGAGTTCAAATCCCGCCGAGGTTAACTTTGCCTTTCATCCTAACTGGGTCGATAAAATAAAGTATCAGTAATACACTGATATAATTGCTGGCCTTGTGCCAAAAGTAGAAACAATTATATTAAACCTGTTTACATGCAAACCCCCCACACTTAATGTTTTTCCTGTGTTATCCTTAATGTTTTCTTGGTGTAAGGCCTTTGTGGTTAATAAAGAAACCACCATTATTATTAACACCATCAGTATCTATAAGTTTTAAAACATTCCGATTTACAAATTTTCCATACATGATAGTATGAAAATATTTGGTTATTTTTAAAAGCAAATAAGCTTCCTGATTTTATCATAGCACAAATTAGTTCTCTTTTATTATCTCTACATACAAATAGCCATAACTCAAATGAACATTTTCACATGTTATCGTTATCTTTCTCTATTTTTAAAGGCAATATTTACTTGAAAGTTTTTCGAAATATTTATATCTGCATCTCAGTTTCACATGATGGAGTAAAAGGGTGAAAGCTGAAATTATTTAATCTGTGCTAATAAATATTGCTCTCTATATATTTCTTATATACAACTCTTATTGAGTCCTCTCTGTATATATATATGTGTGTGTGTGTGTGACAGCTCACACCTATGCAGATTTAGCTGGCCTCCTCCAAGGTATATCTCATTGGAGGTGTCTTGGGTAATTTAATGATAGGGACCCCAGTCCTATTATCTCATTTCTACAGCTGAGTAAACCGGAGCAACGTGAAATAAAGTGTCTTGCTCAAGGAAACAACACATCATTCGGTCCGAGAATTGAACTCACAACCTTTTGATTGCAAGCCCAATCAATGCTCTAACCACTAAGCCATGCGCCTTCACAGGTGTGAGCTGTCACACACACACACACACACTTCCTGTTTTGTGTAAGAAATAAATTATCACAATGCTTCTAAAATCCCCTCAAAAAGAATTTCAATCTCCAAAAGCCATCAAAACCAGATGTAAAAGTATCGTTTCCATGGAAACAATCTGTTGGACCAAAAATTCAAATAAAACCGTGCTTACATCACACACATCATCAAGTCTCTTCAAAATTTAAACAAAATGTTATCTGTGGAATTGGACATTCAAGGATGATAATGGCTGACTAAATACACACTCCCCCAAAATTTCTTCGGTTTCTTCCTCTCCTCATTTTCTATCTTCCTATTTCATCTTCTATTTCTCATTCTATCTTCTGATGAAGGACTAGTGTCCGAAACACAGACTATTTTCCTACTAAATCAAGTGTTAAACTAATACATTTCTTTTTGTACTGTGCTGGCTTTGTTATTTCTATCTACTTTACACACACACACACAGACACACACACACACACACACACAAGCACACACACAGACAGCCAGACACACACACTCACACAGACAGATACACACATACATATATTCTTCATTATGGATAAGTGATGAGTTTTGTTACTGTGGAGTTTCACGTGTAGTCAGAGGATCATCAGAATATTCTGTAAGAAAGAGACAGTATATGTAGGGAAGACCCGAGGTGGAAAGGGAAGGATATAGGGTGGGTGAGTGTCTTGAAATGGAGAGGATATGTGGGGGATGGGGGAGTTTTAGGGGAGATGTAGACAGTAATAGAGAGGGTATGAGGAGGGAGGGAAAGATGTAGACAGTGATAGAGAGGGTATGAGGAAGATAAAGGGAGAGCAAAGAGGGAGGGGGGTGGAGAAAGGAAAGAAAGTGGGGAGGAAAAAAAAAAGAAATAGAGGAGGAAACTACAGAGTAACAAAACGTATCCTTTGACAATAATAAAGAATATTTAAACCCTACTCTGGTATTGAGTACTTATCCTCACACCTGTGAACATCATATATATATATATATACCAGCCAGCACACACTGTAAATGTAGTTGGCATTAGGAAGGGCATCCAGCCGTAGAAATCTAGCCAGAAACAGTCCAATATGAGCAAGGCATGGTCACCCAACCCAACTTGCTTCTAATGGGATAACCCGTCTAACCCATGCTAGCGTGGAAGATGGACGTTAATCGATGATGATGATGATATATATATACACACATATATAAAAACCTTTTTTCCGATTCTGCCTGTCCCTTTATCATTCTTTCTTCTGATGAAGGACAAGCGTCCGAAACGTTAAGACCCTCTTCCTGCTATTTCAAGCATTAACTTAATATATTCTTTCCATATACTGTACCGATTGTGTTGTTATTTCTGTTTACCTTTGACACACACACACACACACACACATGTATGTGTGTGTGTGTATATATATATATATATATATAGAGAGAGAGAGAAAAGACAATCTAAAAATAGTAAAAATTTCCAGAAGGAACTTAAATTGAAGAATGACGAAATATAAGACGAAAAGGAGAAGAAAGTAAGATGAAAGTTATCTCTCTCTCTCTATATATATATGCATGATGTATATTACATATATACATATAAAAACACACAAAGACACATGTAGAATCTGTATTACCTATATGAACACACACACATATATATATATATATAGAGAGAGAGGTGGATTAAAAGACTAGACAAATGAAGAGAACAGAACACATATTAGAGGGACACACATACTGGCATTCCATGTCAATATATATATATTGTTATACTTTGGGAGGGTCATGTTGCCAATAAGAAACACACGCACCAGTTGCTTTCACTTCAATTTATTATATATTTATAAATTTATAAATTTACAAATTTACAAATCTACAAACTTATAAATTTCTGGTTGGTTGGTTGGTTCCACAACCAGATAGTTGTTTATATATATAGTCATAGTCCTTTCGTTATAAGTTTGTAGATTTGTAAATTTGTAAATTTATAAATATATAATAAATTGAAGTGAAAGCAACTGGTGCGTGTGTTTCTTATTGGCAACATGACCCTCCCAAAGTATAACAATATCGGTTTCAACACACGATTTCAGATAAAGAATCTTGCTAAATAAATTCAGAAACGAAATATATATATATATATATATATATCATCATCATCATCTTCGGTTAACGTCCATCTTCCACGCTAGCATGGGTTATATATATATAATGGTAAGGCTGTCCTCAATGCTCATTGATTGATTAATGCCAGAGATTGCTCCAAGCAGTTCAATAAGTTGGCATACTACTTGAAATTCTTTGAAAACAGCAAAACAGAATTGCATATTTTAACACAGTTCCTCCTATTTATAACCAAATCTATGTGTGTCTGTGTGAGTGTGGACAAGACCATAAAAGCTAAGAGACAGGCCTTGGAAAGTGAGAAAGGACAGGGTTAAGGATAGCTATACCAGATAGCCAGAAGTTGGGTTTATATAGCAAGAGGAGAAGTGGAAAGAAAAAGGTCTGCCATTGTTATGTAAGGATCAGATGTGTGAGGTTTTCTAGATTGCAAGACAGAGTAGCAAGGAGAAATGAGATGTTGTGGGTGAGAAGTGTGTGTGGAATGACAGTGGCCCATTTATCCTTACCGAAAAGAAGCTTGGAGGTGTTACTATGTGTGTGTGTGTGTGTGTGTGTGTGTGTGTGTGTGTGTGTGTGTGTGTGTGTGTGTGTGACAGCTCACACCTATGCGCGCGCGCGTGTGTGTGTGTGTGTGTGTGTGTGTGACAGCTCACACCTATGCAGGTTTAGCTGGCCTCCTCCAAGGTATATCTCGCTGGAGGTGTCTTGGGTAATTTAATGATAGGGACCCCAGTTGTTTCATCTCATTTCTACAGCTGAGTAAACTGGAGCAACGTGAAATAAAGTGTCTTGCTCAAGGAAACAACACATCACCCGGTCCGAGAATTGAACTCACAACCTTTCCATTGCAAGCTCAATGCTCTAACCACTAAGCCATGCACCTTCACATGGTGTTACTATGAGAGGTTATTGAATGAGGAAAATACATGGGAGAGTAAGGGTTTACCCCAACTAACAGACCAGCCATCAAGTTGATGCTTGTAGGTCACAAGATAGTTGCTTGTATAGTTAAGCAGGTAGTGCAGGAAGGTGTTATACACAGTGACTAGTGTAGCAGTAGTATCATCATAGTGCAGGAAGGTGTTATACACAGTGACTGGGGTAGCAGTAGTATCATCATAGTGCAGGAAGGTGTTATACACAGTGACTGTTGTAGTAGTAGTGTCATCATAGTACAGGAAGGTGTTATACACAGTGACTGTTGTAGCAGTAGTATCATCATAGTGTAGGAAGATGTTATACACAGTGACTGGGGTAGCAGTAGTATCATCATAGTGCAGGAAGGTGTTATACACAGTGACTGTTGTAGCAGTAGTATCATCATAGTGCAGGAAGGTGTTATACACAGTGACTGGGGTAGCAGTAATGTCATCATAGTGCAGGAAGGTGTTATACACAGTGACTGTTGTAGCAGTAGTATCATCATAGTGCAGGAAGGTGTTATACACAGTGACTGTTGTAGCAGTAGTATCATCATAGTGCAGGAAGGTGTTATACACAGTGACTGGGGTAGCAGTAGTATCATCATAGTGCAGGAAGGTGTTATACACAGTGACTGTTGTAGCAGTAGTATCATCATAGTGTAGGAAGGTGTTATACACAGTGACTGTTGTAGCAGTAGTATCATCATAGTGTAGGAAGATGTTATACACAGTGACTGGGGTAGCAGTAGTATCATCATAGTGTAGGAAGGTGTTATACACAGTGACTGTTGTAGCAGTAGTATCATCATAGTGCAGGAAGGTGTTATACACAGTGACTGTTGTAGCAGTAGTATCATCATAGTGTAGGAAGGTGTTATACACAGTGACTGTTGTAGCAGTAGTATCATCATAGTGCAGGAAGGTGTTATACACAGTGACTGGGGTAGCAGTAGTGTCATCATAGTGTAGGAAGGTGTTATACACAGTGACTGTTGTAGCAGTAGTATCATCATAGTGTAGGAAGGTGTTATACACAGTGACTGTTGTAGCAGTAGTATCATCATAGTGCAGGAAGGTGTTATACACAGTGACTGGGGTAGCAGTAGTGTCATCATAGTGTAGGAAGGTGTTATACACAGTGACTGGGGTAGCAGTAGTATCATCATAGTGTAGGAAGGTGTTATACACAGTGACTGTTGTAGCAGTAGTATCATCATAGTGTAGGAAGGTGTTATACACAGTGACTGGGGTAGCAGTAGTATCATAGTGTAGGAAGGTGTTATACACAGTGACTGGGGTAGCAGTAGTATCATCATAGTGTAGGAAGGTGTTATACACAGTGACTGTTGTAGCAGTAGTATCATCATAGTGTAGGAAGGTGTTATACACAGTGACTGGGGTAGCAGTAGTATCATAGTGTAGGAAGGTGTTATACACAGTGACTGGGGTAGCAGTAGTGTCATCATAGTGTAGGAAGGTGTTATACACAGTGACTGGGGTAGCAGTAGTGTCATCATAGTGTAGGAAGGTGTTATACACAGTGACTGGGGTAGCAGTAGTATCATCATAGTGTAGGAAGGTGTTATACACAGTGACTGGGGTAGCAGTAGTGTCATCATAGTGTAGGAAGGTGTTATACACAGTGACTGTTGTAGCAGTAGTATCATCATAGTGCAGGAAGGTGTTATACACAGTGACTGGGGTAGCAGTAGTGTCATCATAGTGTAGGAAGGTGTTATACACAGTGACTGTTGTAGCAGTAGTATCATCATAGTGCAGGAAGGTGTTATACACAGTGACTGGGGTAGCAGTAGTGTCATCATAGTGTAGGAAGGTGTTATACACAGTGACTGTTGTAGCAGTAGTATCATCATAGTGTAGGAAGGTGTTATACACAGTGACTGTTGTAGCAGTAGTATCATCATAGTGTAGGAAGGTGTTATACACAGTGACTGTTGTAGCAGTAGTATCATCATAGTGTAGGAAGGTGTTATACACAGTGACTGTTGTAGCAGTAGTATCATCATAGTGCAGGAAGGTGTTATACACAGTGACTGGGGTAGCAGTAGTGTCATCATAGTGCAGGAAGGTGTTATACACAGTGACTGTTGTAGCAGTAGTATCATCATAGTGTAGGAAGATGTTATACACAGTGACTGGGGTAGCAGTAGTATCATAGTGTAGGAAGGTGTTATACACAGTGACTGTTGTAGCAGTAGTATCATCATAGTGTAGGAAGGTGTTATACACAGTGACTGTTGTAGCAGTAGTATCATCATAGTGCAGGAAGGTGTTATACACAGTGACTGGGGTAGCAGTAGTGTCATCATAGTGCAGGAAGGTGTTATACACAGTGACTGTTGTAGCAGTAGTATCATCATAGTGTAGGAAGATGTTATACACAGTGACTGGGGTAGCAGTAGTATCATAGTGTAGGAAGGTGTTATACACAGTGACTGTTGTAGCAGTAGTATCATCATAGTGTAGGAAGGTGTTATACACAGTGACTGTTGTAGCAGTAGTATCATCATAGTGTAGGAAGATGTTATACACAGTGACTGGGGTAGCAGTAGTATCATAGTGTAGGAAGGTGTTATACACAGTGACTGGGGTAGCAGTAGTATCATCATAGTGCAGGAAGGTGTTATACACAGTGACTGTTGTAGCAGTAGTATCATCATAGTGCAGGAAGGTGTTATACACAGTGACTGTTGTAGTAGTAGTGTCATCATAGTGCAGGAAGGTGTTATACACAGTGACTGTTGTAGCAGTAGTATCATCATAGTGTAGGAAGGTGTTATACACAGTGACTGGGGTAGCAGTAGTATCATCATAGTGTAGGAAGGTGTTATACACAGTGACTGTTGTAGCAGTAGTATCATCATAGTGTAGGAAGGTGTTATACACAGTGACTGTTGTAGCAGTAGTATCATCATAGTGTAGGAAGGTGTTATACACAGTGACTGTTGTAGCAGTAGTATCATCATAGTGTAGGAAGGTGTTATACACAGTGACTGTTGTAGCAGTAGTATCATCATAGTGTAGGAAGGTGTTATACACAGTGACTGTTGTAGCAGTAGTATCATCATAGTGCAGGAAGGTGTTATACACAGTGACTGTTGTAGCAGTAGTATCATCATAGTGCAGGAAGGTGTTATACACAGTGACTGTTGTAGCAGTAGTATCATCATAGTGCAGGAAGGTGTTATACACAGTGACTGTTGTAGCAGTAGTATCATCATAGTGCAGGAAGGTGTTATACACAGTGACTGTTGTAGCAGTAGTATCATCATAGTGCAGGAAGGTGTTATACACAGTGACTGTTGTAGCAGTAGTATCATCATAGTGTAGGAAGGTGTTATACACAGTGACTGTTGTAGCAGTAGTATCATCATAGTGCAGGAAGGTGTTATACACAGTGACTGTTGTAGCAGTAGTATCATCATAGTGCAGGAAGGTGTTATACACAGTGACTGTTGTAGCAGTAGTATCATCATAGTGCAGGAAGGTGTTATACACAGTGACTGTTGTAGCAGTAGTATCATCATAGTGTAGGAAGGTGTTATACACAGTGACTGTTGTAGCAGTAGTATCATCATAGTGCAGGAAGGTGTTATACACAGTGACTGGGGTAGCAGTAGTATCATCATAGTGTAGGAAGGTGTTATACACAGTGACTGTTGTAGCAGTAGTATCATCATAGTGCAGGAAGGTGTTATACACAGTGACTGTTGTAGCAGTAGTATCATCATAGTGTAGGAAGGTGTTATACACAGTGACTGTTGTAGCAGTAGTATCATCATAGTGCAGGAAGGTGTTATACACAGTGACTGGGGTAGCAGTAGTATCATCATAGTGTAGGAAGGTGTTATACACAGTGACTGTTGTAGCAGTAGTATCATCATAGTGCAGGAAGGTGTTATACACAGTGACTGTTGTAGCAGTAGTATCATCATAGTGTAGGAAGGTGTTATACACAGTGACTGGGGTAGCAGTAGTATCATCATAGTGTAGGAAGGTGTTATACACAGTGACTGGGGTAGCAGTAGTATCATCATAGTGCAGGAAGGTGTTATACACAGTGACTGTTGTAGCAGTAGTATCATCATAGTGCAGGAAGGTGTTATACACAGTGACTGTTGTAGCAGTAGTATCATCATAGTGCAGGAAGGTGTTATACACAGTGACTGGGGTAGCAGTAGTATCATCATAGTGTAGGAAGGTGTTATACACAGTGACTGTTGTAGCAGTAGTATCATCATAGTGCAGGAAGGTGTTATACACAGTGACTGGGGTAGCAGTAGTATCATCATAGTGCAGGAAGGTGTTATACACAGTGACTGGGGTAGCAGTAGTATCATCATAGTGCAGGAAGGTGTTATACACAGTGACTGGGGTAGCAGTAGTATCATCATAGTGCAGGAAGGTGTTATACACAGTGACTGTTGTAGTAGTAGTGTCATCATAGTACAGGAAGGTGTTATACACAGTGACTGTTGTAGCAGTAGTATCATCATAGTGTAGGAAGGTGTTATACACAGTGACTGTTGTAGCAGTAGTATCATCATAGTGTAGGAAGGTGTTATACACAGTGACTGTTGTAGCAGTAGTATCATCATAGTGTAGGAAGGTGTTATACACAGTGACTGTTGTAGCAGTAGTATCATCATAGTGCAGGAAGGTGTTATACACAGTGACTGTTGTAGCAGTAGTGTCATCATAGTGTAGGAAGGTGTTATACACAGTGACTGTTGTAGCAGTAGTATCATCATAGTGCAGGAAGGTGTTATACACAGTGACTGTTGTAGCAGTAGTATCATCATAGTGCAGGAAGGTGTTATACACAGTGACTGTTGTAGTAGTAGTGTCATCATAGTGCAGGAAGGTGTTATACACAGTGACTAGTGTAGCAGTAGTATCATCATAGTGCAGGAAGGTGTTATACACAGTGACTGTTGTAGCAGTAGTATCATCATAGTGTAGGAAGGTGTTATACACAGTGACTGTTGTAGCAGTAGTATCATCATAGTGCAGGAAGGTGTTATACACAGTGACTGGGGTAGCAGTAGTATCATCATAGTGCAGGAAGGTGTTATACACAGTGACTGGGGTAGCAGTAGTATCATCATAGTGCAGGAAGGTGTTATACACAGTGACTGGGGTAGCAGTAGTATCATAGTGCAGGAAGGTGTTATACACAGTGACTGGGGTAGCAGTAGTGTCATCATAGTGTAGGAAGGTGTTATACACAGTGACTGGGGTAGCAGTAGTATCATCATAGTGCAGGAAGGTGTTATACACAGTGACTGGGGTAGCAGTAGTATCATCATAGTGCAGGAAGGTGTTATACACAGTGACTGGGGTAGCAGTAATGTCATCATAGTGTAGGAAGGTGTTATACACAGTGACTGTTGTAGCAGTAGTATCATCATAGTGCAGGAAGGTGTTATACACAGTGACTGTTGTAGTAGTAGTGTCATCATAGTGTAGGAAGGTGTTATACACAGTGACTGGGGTAGCAGTAGTATCATCATAGTGCAGGAAGGTGTTATACACAGTGACTGTTGTAGTAGTAGTGTCATCATAGTGTAGGAAGGTGTTATACACAGTGACTAGTGTAGCAGTAGTATCATCGTAGTACAGGAAGGTGTTATACACAGTGACTGTTGTAGCAGTAGTATCATCATAGTGCAGGAAGGTGTTATACACAGTGACTGTTGTAGCAGTAGTATCATCATAGTGTAGGAAGGTGTTATACACAGTGACTAGTGTAGCAGTAGTATCATCGTAGTACAGGAAGGTGTTATACACAGTGACTGTTGTAGCAGTAGTATCATAGTACAGGAAGGTGTTATACACAGTGACTAGTGTAGCAGTAGTATCATCGTAGTACAGGAAGGTGTTATACACAGTGAGTGTTGTAGCAGTAGTATCATAGTGCAGGAAGGTGTTATACACAGTGACTAGTGTAGCAGTAGTATCATCGTAGTACAGGAAGGTGTTATACACAGTGAGTGTTGTAGCAGTAGTACTGTCATATGCTACAAAGGAGATACACTGGAGAGAAGAAATTACTCTGGATTGTGTTATGAAGGTCACAGAAAGAGTTATGGCACAATTAAGGACAGAATTAATCTTGACAAGATACGATTTGGCTTTATGCTTAGGAGAAGCACTCATCCTCATCCTCATCGTTTAACGTCTATCTTCCAGGCTAGCATGGGTTAGACGGGAATTGTTCCACTTGAAGCAAGATTGGTCGGGTGACTGTGTCTCGCTCATACAGGACTATCTGGCAGGTTTTCTACAGATGGATGCCCTTCCTAACACCAACCACATTTACAGTGTGGACTGGGAGGTTTTTACCGTGTTACCTACACGGCCACATTATAGTGTGGACTGTGTGTTTTTGTCGTGACACCTACACAACCTCATTAGTTTGGACTGGATGTTGTGGTACCAACTTTACAGAGAAAGGGTGGTGTTGGTGGGAGTGAGAGGATGGAGTTGGGGTAGTGGGTTGGGGTGTATATTTGGTTAAGAGGTGCCTACTGACTGTAGGTTTCGCTTTGTACATAGGCAAAGCGGGTCTTCTGTATTACTGCGTGGCGCCAAAGATCTCGGTCTAGTGACATTGTTTTATAGAGGTGCAAGTGTGTAAGGTTGGAATTTATCAAATCGTCCCAAGCACTATGGATAGTTAGATAGTTGCAGGAAAAATATTTAGCAAAGAATAATTTGTCAACCTGGGAAAGGTCTTTGACAGAATGCTCTGTTCTGTAATTTGTTGATCACTTAGGGATGGCAGTGAATCACAGCAGTAGTCAACAGTAAGGGTACTTAAATAATAAACTTTCTCAAATGTTCAGATGTTCCACTGGAAGTGGTAGATAGCTTCTGCTGTCTATGAGATTCCATTAGTAGTGGAGATGGATGTACCGAAAGTGTTACAGCCAAAGTTAGAATGGGATGGAAGAAGTTCAGGGAGCTGTTACCTCTGCTGGCAACAGAGTGCTTCACTTCTTGAGTGAAAGACAAATTATATGATGTATGGGTGGAGAGGACATGGGCTTCGAGTGCAGAAGATTTGTGAAAGCTAAAAAGAAATGAGGCAGGCATGCTTTACTGGATGTGTAATGCCAGAGCACAGGTGAACTGAGAGAAAAGTTGAATATAAGAAGAAATGAATGTAGTGTGCAAAAGAGACGATTACATTGGTAGGACATGTTATGTGTAAGGAGAATGGAAGTTGTATAAAAAGCGCTGTACATTTGAGATGGGTGGAACCTGTGGAAGAAGGAGACAAAGAAATACAAATTGTGAAGAATGACCTCAGGAAACTGAATCTCACTAACAAGATGAAACAGGAGCTAGTGAACTGGTGAAATGCCATAATAGAAAAGACCAATTCACCAGTATAAGCACTACAATACTAAAAGTAAACATGGCGAGAGACAGGAGGCTACAATGTTTGGTAACTGAAAAAAATAGAGACAATGTAGGGTTTCCAGTCTGGTCTAGCATGAAACATCTCCATGATAACATGTACCTAGTACACCCTTAAATTGTTAGTGCTGGCATAACAATAAAATGCACACAGTCCACTCTGAAAAGTGATAGTGCTGGTGTCACAAAAATGTGAGGGTGCATGGCTTAGTGGTTAGAGCATTGAGCTTGCAATCGAAAGGTTGTGAGTTCAATTTTCGGACCGGGTGATGTATTGTTTCCTTGAGCAAGACACTTTATTTCCCATTGCTCCAGTTTACTCAGCTGTAGAAATGAGATGATAGGACTGGGAGGAGGCCAGCTAAACCTGCATAGGTGTGAGCTGTTACATACACACACACACAAAACCGTAACCAGTATATTCTGAAAGGTGG
Source organism: Eledone cirrhosa (assembly GCA_964016885.1). Classification (NCBI taxonomy): domain Eukaryota; kingdom Metazoa; phylum Mollusca; class Cephalopoda; order Octopoda; family Eledonidae; genus Eledone; species Eledone cirrhosa. The sequence continues at coordinate 50,975,041 of OZ024743.1, read as the reverse complement.
TTGGCATTATGAAAACCACTCCAAACCATGCCAGCATGGGGTGGGTGAGTGATGTCTTCTCTTGCAAATATGGGTATAGCTTTCATTATGTAAAATCTCCCCATTTTGCCTCATTTCTCCCTGTTTTGGGGCACTTTTTTTCATGGTACTCCCCGTTTGGGTTTTTAGGTGTTGGTAGCTCTGTGATGATGATGATGTGAGAGTCGGTATGCCAAAATCATCATCATTTAACATCCATTTTCTATGCTTGCTTGGGTTAGTCGGGTTCTTGCGTTATGAGATAATTCATGTCAGGAGACCACGTCTTGCTCATAAAAATCCGTATTTTGGCTTGGTTTCTATGGCTAGATGCTCTTCCTAACACCAACCATGTTACAGTGTGAACTGGGTGCTTTTTATCATGATATCACTTAATATAGATTGATATTTACAAGTATATACTACAGATGTTTCAAAACTATAGTAGATATCAGAATAAAGCTTGTAATTCAGACAGACTCGAGAATGAGGCTTGTAAATCTGAATGCCAGAATGAGGCTTATAAGTCAAACAAACACCAGAGGTCGAAAGCAAATGTTACAATGTAATTAGAAATAAAAAAGTCAAATAAATGCATAAAATATAAAAGATAAAGAGCTAGGAAAATAAGTTGTTTGATGTAGTTAGAGGCAACAATGTACCACTACAAGACCATCCTCTCACAATGGTATGTTTTGTATTGTTTACTAGACCTTATGTCTTGTTGTGGCACAGAGAGAGGAGGGAGGGAGATAGAGGAAGTCACCAGCTTAGTAAGGAATTCTAGTCAAAACAAAACCACCTGACCCCCCCCCCCCCCACCGATTCTGCAAAACTGTTTATATTATGGTGTTTATTTTTATTTAACCCATTAGCATTTACATTACTCTATATATACTATTGTATTTTTGTGGTAAAGGCTTTATATTACATAATTATCTGATATTACTAAATGGGCGACTGGCACATCGAATGTGCTCAGGCGCTCACAGCCCTCTGGCAGGCGGACCCGGCGATCAGTGGAGACTCCACTTCGTCATTCTATAGAGGGTTGATCCACAGCAAGTGCGATGACGCGCTTGGTGAAACTCTAGGCGTAGAGGAAGACGAACTGGCCAGTCTGTTCGGTAGGACCTTCTGCCTGGGACTGATGGACAACTTTCAAAAGTCCCTGGCCTGGCAGTGCTACCGAGGAGCTCTACCAGTTCGAGACAAGCTCTACAGACATGGGTGCCCGGGCAGGGACCCTGCAAAAAAGATCTGTCCAAGGTGCGTGCGAGACGAAGAAACCGTCACGCACGCATTCATACACTGCCCGGGCGTTACAGACCTGTGGGGCTATGTAGAACAATTATTGTCGCGGGTGGGACCAATCCGGTTGACCACCGAGTCCATTGTCATGATCAAACCGCCACCCTCCTTCAAAAACGAAGGAGAGGCGGTTTTCCTTTGTGTGATAGCTATGGCGAAAGAGGTTGTATGGTTGACAAGGTTGAAAGGGCTGAGGTCAGACACCTTTCTCTCCTCTCCCCGACCAACAACTGATTCTTTTTTTCAAATACCACTTTAGAAGAAGAATCAGGATGGAGAGAGAGGTGCTGTACCCCAGCAAGTTTTATGAAAGGTGGGTGAAAGTGGCGAGAATGGCCCGAGTGAATGGGCCTTCTCTCTATATCAGCCTGTAGGTTGAGGAAAAAGAGGAGGAGAGGAAAGGGGTACAAACTCTTCGTACTCCTGGAGATGAGGGTTGCACATTTTTTTCGGGGGTATGTGTTACCCATATGTAATGTCTTCCCCTATTGGGGAAAATCGATTAACTTTTAAATTGTATTTGTGATAGTATTTTACACGTTTTTATTGTATGTAAACTTCCCCCTTTGTATTTGTCCCCTTCTTTTGTGCCCCTGTGGCTAATAAAGAAACATATCTGATATTACTAAATCCCTTCAAATTGTTGGTTATTTTCAAAATTATTTAAAAACCTTAGGCAATGTCTTTTATTATATATACGGTAACAAAGCAGTTAAAGTGATATTCCCCTAGTTTGTGTGGAACATCACAGAACTTTCTAGAATTTGACTTCCAGAACCTTCCAGAATTGCAAATTCTATTTTGATAGTTTCTTTCCTCACACATCTTGCCTATAGCTTCTTGTTTTCCTGACCACTACAATTTGCAAACATTAAAAAAATAAACATCATTTGCAGTTGTGATGGAGATGTTGGTATGATGCATAAAGGATGGTTTACCATAGGAGTTGTATACACTGAAGCATGTGGCTTAGTGGCTAGGCTGTTTGATGACAGTAAGGTTGTGAGTTCAACTCCCAACAGTGCATAGTTTCCTAGAGCAAGACATTATTTCACATTGCTCCAGTTTTATCACACACTGAGTCATGCTGCATCTCTCTCAGAACTATAGGATAGACATATCTGTGGAACCCTCAGATATTTACATTGTTAACGTCATGAGCAGGCTTATCAGTTAACTGAACAACTGGTACACTTGTTATCAAAACCAATGGAGGTCCAGCAACAGCAGGGTTGGTAAGAGAATATAGGAGGAAGGACTGTTGTCCATGTGAAAGGCAGGACAATTTCACTACATTGCCTATTTCAATAATTGGTGCAGCAACTCATTAAACATTTTTTCCACTTTGATTTAAAATTCTCTCCCTTGTCATTAAATTAATCATTGTTCAACAATGTTTACCTCTTAACTATACATATATAGTCTTGATTAATTTAAGTTATTGTGTTCACCACAATATGTTGTAAGTCAATAGGTTATTTGTTTAGCATATATTGCCAATAGAAAGTTATAGGTTTGTCCTCTAAACAAACAGTAACATCAACCTTCTCTGTCATTAGGCTGAGGCTTGGCAACTGTCTTCAAGAGGTTTAGTCAGTTATATCAATCGTAGTAACTATCTTTTCAAGTCTGGAACTTATTTTATCGAGCCTTTTTGTCAAACAACAAAGTTATGGGAATTAAAACAGTAAACATCAGTATAGATGTGGACACACTCTCTCTCTCTCTCTCACACACACACACACACATATATAATCATATATATAATATCACTCACAAGTCAGTGGTTAACCCAAGGCTATAGTAGAAGACACTTGCCAAAAGTGCTACACAGTAGGATTGAACCCAAAAGTATGTGGTTGCAAATGAACTCCTTAAACACAGCCATGCCTGCATCTATATGTGTGTGTGACAGCTCACACCTATGCAGGTTTAACTGGCCTCCTCCAAGGTATATCTTGTTGGAGGTGTCTTGGGTGATATTAATGATAGGGACCCCAGTCCTATCATCTCATTTCTACAGCTGAGTAAACTGGAGCAACGTGAAATAAAGTGTCTTGCTCAAGGAAACAATATATCACCTGGTCCGAGAATTGAACTCACAACCTTTTGATTGCAAGCCCAATGCTCTAACCACTAAGCCATACGCCTTCACATCTATATACAATGCAATGTATAATATAATGTAATACAACACAATATATTTACAAGTTAGTTGGAAATCTAATCCTGAAACTATGTCAGAGAGAGAGAATAAGGGACTTGATTTAATTAGAGTTTATGTCAGCTAAAGTTGACAATTTATAGTTTATCTCTTTTAACACTGTGCGGTCAATATATTGACCTTTGTAATGTAGCCAAAACCACTACATGGCCCATAAACCGACCTCGATAACATTACATGGCTGATACAATGGCCTCTGCAACAGTCAAAAACACTACATTGCCAATATAACATCAATAACCACCAACACACGACCCATATAATGACCTCTGTAACAGTCAAAAACACTACATTGCCAATATAACAATAACCATTAACACATGACCCATATAATGACCTCTGAACCAACATTATATGACAGATACACTGACCTTTGTAATGTAGTTATTTCATAGGTCTTCTCTGGCAATTAGGTGACAAACCCAGCCAATGAGGGACCTTCTAAGAGGTCATTTAACCTGCTAGAAATAACAGCCAAATCTACATTAAGTTAGCCAGTAGAACTAAATTGGGTAGTAAACCTAATTCATGGCCTGGTTTAACATCACCACACATGACCTGACCTGACCTGACTTGACCGTCATGCCAGTAATAAACATGGCCTGGTTTAACATCACCACACATGACCTGACCTGATCTGACTTGACCATCATGCCAGTAATAAATGCTACATTTGGGTCAGCCTTGAAGATACTTTTCTCCTTTCCAGCATCCTTAATGGCTATGAAAAAAGGTGATGGACACTTCCCTTGTCTTACTGACCAGTAAAAAACAAAGACCCGACACATTAGATCATGTAGTCCTAAACAAGGGTAGGCTGAAAAGTTCATAGGCTATGAAGGATTCATGCTAGAGCTGTGGAATATTGCATACATTAATTTCAGCTCTTATTAATAACTACAACCCTTACCTATGGTCATGAATCTTGAGTAATGACTGAAAGAATACTATCGTGAATGCAATCAGCCAAAATAGAGTTCTCTCAAAGGGACTTTGGAGTAACGTTACTTGATAGAGTGTGTAGCTCGGAGATTAGAGAGTCATTCCAGGTAGAGTCATTACTTCTCTGAATCTAGCGATCACAGCCCTGGTACCAAGGGCATGTGGTTAGGATGTCTCTGGAAAGAAATTCTGGACAGATTATATGAACAAAACCAACTGGTAGGAGACCCAGGGGTAGACCCCAAGTAAAGATGGTTGGATAACATCCGTGAATTTTGCTGGTCTCACTTGGGGATCCAGCCGGATCAATTGGAGACGGTTGCTTCCAACAGTACCTGCTGGAAGGAGTGTTTGAGGACTCTGCTCCCCACGACTCTCTGAGGAATAAGTGGGCGAAGAAAAAGAAAAGGAACTATAATCCACTGACCTCTACTGAGTAACTGATCCACTGACCTCTATTGAGCAACTCTGATCCACTGACCTCTACTGAGTAACTCTGATCCACTGACCTCTACTGAATAACACTGATCCATTGATCACTGCTGAGTAATTCTGATCTACCGATTAACTGTGATCCTTGAATCACTACTGAGTAACTGTGACTGCATGTCAGGTCAAGTCTATTTCATTAGTCAGCCAGAGAACAATTAAACCTGATCACTATCTTGACTGAGACATTCAATAGTTGTAGTGCACCTGAGCACTGTACACAATATTTCATTATTATTATTATTATTTTAATATCAAATATAAATAAATAAATAAATAGTTACATGCGTGTATATATATATATAGGCACTGTGTCTGTGTGTGCCTGTCTATATGTAACAAGGTAGGCAAAACATGAGATCAATAAAATAGAAACATGAAGGAATGTAGCTAAAATACACCTTCACACACGTTTGATTAGTTTCTGACATAATGCAATAACCAACTGATTAGTTCCAATGAACCACACATCTACACACACACACATCTCAACACATCTACCTCCCACAGACATCTAAACACATAACTCCCATACATGTACACTTGTACCTACACACACATATACCTCACTCACACACCTAAACACATAACTCCCACACATGTACACTTGTACCTACACACACACACATACACCTAAACACATAACTCCCACACATGTACACTTGTACCTACACATACACATTGGAAAACCAAAGAAAACCCACATCCATTCTGTCAACACAATCAGCTCATCTTAATAAAAAAAACCCACTAAGAATATGGCCTTGTGAATGAAGGCCCGTGGCTTAGTGGTGAGAGGGTGTTCATTGTTAGATTGTAAGGCCATCAGTTGGAGTTCTTCCCTTTTCACAGCACATTGTGTCCTTGACTGAGATACTTTATCTCATGCTGCTACAGTTCACTTAGTAGGCAAAAATGAGTTGTACATGTTATTGAAAGGACTAGTTCTACATGTTATTGAAAGGACTAGTTCTACATGTTATTGAAAGGACTAGTTCTACATGTTATTGAAAGGACTAGTTCTACATGTTATTGAAAGGACTAGTTCTACATGTTATTGAAAGGACTAATTGTACATGTTATTGAAAGGTCTAGTTCTACATGTTATTGAAAGGACTAGTTCTACATGTTATTGAAAGGACTAGTTCTACATGTTATTGAAAGGACTAATTGTACATGTTATTGAAAGGTCTAGTTCTACATGTTATTGAAAGGACTAGTTCTACATGTTATTGAAAGGACTAATTGTACATGTTATTGAAAGGTCTAGTTCTACATGTTATTGAAAGGACTAATTATACATGTTATTGAAAGGTCTAGTTCTACATGTTATTGAAAGGACTAATTGTACATGTTATTGAAAGGACTAGTTTTGCCACAAACTGTGCCACTGAAATTCCCTGAGAACTAGATTGAGGGTACATGTGCTAATACCATCAACAAGGTATATTACTCAATTTTCTAAACAATTATTTATAGCAATTGACTGTGCTTACAGTTATTTTCTACATTTTCTTACAGTTATTTTCTACATTTTCTGAGAATTTCAATCAACTTAATGTTCCGATTATAACAATAACAAAATAAGATGCTGTGGTTACATAGATCGTTTAATCATTATAATTATTTCCACGGTTCTCCATGCAATCGAGATGTCCTTCATGCATTTGTTGTTGTTATGAGAACGGTATCCTCAGATGATATCCGATATGTTAGCTTTTTCTAGCAAAACGATGGCTGGCAAACCCTTCAAGGAACAACAATAGGACATGAGTTTTTTCCTGCCAGCGACATATCAAACATATCGGTTATCATCTGAGGATACAGTTCTCATAACAACAGCAAATGCATGAAGGACATCTTGATTGCATGGAGAACCATGGAAATAATTATAATGAGTAAACGATATATGTAACCTCAGCATCTTATTTTGTTATTTTTATAAAAATCTCCATCGTAACTAAAAACTACGATTGTTGAGAGCTTTCTCCTGCTTACTCCTGATTTTTACCAAAACAATCTCTTCTGAACATATATATATATTTGAAGGTGCATGGCTTAGTGGTTAGAGCATTGGGCTTGCAATCGAAAGGTTGTGAGTTCAATTCTTGGACCGGGTGATGTGTTGTTTCCTTGAGCAAGGCACTTTATTTCATGTTGCTCCAGTTTACTCAGCTGTAGGAATGAGATGATAGGACTGCAAAGTGGTCGTGGAGGTGCTATGGCAAAAAAGCACCCAGCCCACACTGTAAAGTGGATGTGTAGGCCCCACGGAAAAAAAGCACCTAGCACTCACTGTAAATGAGGTTGGTGTTAGGAAGGGCATCCAGCTGTAGAAATCAAGCCAAAATCAGTTCCTGTATGAGCAAGGCATGGTCAGCTGACCAGACACTGCTCACAACAGGACAACCCGTCTAACCCATGCTAGCATGGAAGAATGGACGTAAAACGGTGATGATGATGATGATGATGATATATATATATATATATATATATAATATAAATGTAACAAAAATCACTAGTATTAAGTCAACGTTCTCCGGCCAACGTCTAGCTCACTCAATGACTGCCGATTTGCAGTAATGCAACTGCAACCCGCTGTTCAGAGTGCACACATTTAGTTAATAGCAGTTATATATATATATATATATATATATATATATATAGACATATATATAAACAAACTATCATTTGAAATTATTTCCTTTACTGAGAATGTCTCATGATTTCATACTCTCCCAATTTTCGTTATTTTACGAAAAATTGCTTTTTACAAATGAAACCATTGTGTGTGACAGCTCACACCTATGTGTGTGAGTGTGTGTGTGACAGCTCACACCTATGTGTGTGAGTGTGTGTGTGACAGCTCACACCTATGCAGGTTTAGCTGGCCTCCTCCAAGGTATATCTCGCTGGAGGTGTTTTGGGTAATTTAATGATAGGGATATCATCTCATTTCTACAGCTGAGTAAACTGGAGCAACGTGAAATAAAGTGTCTTGCTCAAGGAAACAACACATCACCCGGTCCGAGAATTGAACTCACAACCTTTCCATTGCAAGCCCAATGCTCTAACCACTAAGCCTTCACATGAAACCATTGGTAGGGATTTGATGAAAGTGTATTTTATGTCACTTACTTATCCCAATTTTGAACACACACACACACACATATATATATATATATATATATATATATATATATATATATCACAAATTAAGATAAATTAAATGAATTTAATCTAAATCTAAATTGTGGGTGTCATGCATAATGGCATGCGCCATATCGCCTGGAAATAAGCTCAAAGATATATCCGAGCATTTTATAATAACTAGAAATTGATTAACATATAAATATACATGGATAATCACAGGAGATAATTTTTACAAGCGTGTAACCACGCATAGCTAGTTTGGGTAATAATTAAATTTATACCTTTAAGTATGATTAACCTTCCTTGTATATATCCCATTAAAGAAATATATTTCACCAATTAATCAGATGTTAAGTCACGGAAAGTGGATATTATTGGATTGTCAACAAGGAAGAATAATGTCCAGCTATCCATGCTCACACAACGAGTTCAAATCCTCATCTGGCCGCTACCATGTGTTGTGTCTACACATCACAGCAGCTTCGTTTTAGTGGTGTGAATAGGTATTCGACAACTAGAAATAGCAGTCAAATTCCCTTCAACAGAAATAGCTCTACAATTAAGGAGCCGTATATATATATCTATATCCAAAATTAAGATAAATTAAATGAATTTAATCTAAATCGAAATTGTGGGTGTCATGCCATAACGGCATGCGCCATATCGCCTGGAAATAAGCTCAAAGATATATCCGAGCATTTTATAATAACTAGAAATTGATTAACATATAAATATACATGAATAATCACAGGAGATAATTTTTACAAGCGTGTAACCACGCATAGCTAGTTTGGGTAATAATTAAATTTATACCTTTAAGTATATATATATATATATACACATGTGTGTGTATATATACACTTTTACTGGTTTCAGTAATTAGACTGCAGTATGACCTTAGCCACGATGGCTCAAAAATAACTACAAAGCACATGATCAGATACTGTTTTATTAAACTTTACACACACACACACACTACATCACCTCCCACACATACATACATATATACATACACACACAACAGGATAATTAATAAATTAGCCTTACACACATGCATATACTCTCTCACTCACATACACACACCCTCCCTTTCACTCGCATATACCCCCCCACACACCTGTTACACATGATTGATAATATGCCAACCACCCTACCTTAATCATCCCCCACACCTGTTACACCTGACAACCCCTCTCCTTAATACTGCCGTCACCTTCGTTCTATAGAAAGGCATTGAACCATTTCTACTTCTATATACATTTTTACTGATGTATTATACTCACTCAAACTAATTATATATATTTTGGTTCAGTGGCATCTGAATTCACATGTGTAATATATGAATTCAATCAACTGAAATCCAAACAATTAGTTGAGAAAAACTCCCTCTAGGGTGCAAAGGAAATGACACCAAGAAGACCAGTTAATTGAAATTGTTGAACAACATAAACAATAAAGATTTAGCATTTAAACTGGCCATATCTGGCCAGAATTCTCTCACCTCATTATGTTCAAACCAGTTGAAACTGGCCACTCATACTGACATTAAGGTATTGTTCTCAAAATAAATAATATCAAAATCTCATAGATTTGATATTATGTGAGGTAAAGCCTTTACAATGAAAATACAATTGTAAATATAGAGTAAGGAGACAGGAATGGACAAAAGGAGATGTTTTGGTCTTGTTACAGCCATGGCTGACTTGGAACTAAACAATATGGCCGACTTGGAACTAAACAATATGGCTGACTTGGAACTAACAACATATATTGCAGGGCTGCTCACTTCTTTGAAGACGTTTGTATAATGTTAGTAAAAGATGCATCAGATATGAAAGAAGAGCTTTATTTAAGAAAAAAATTGATATGAATAAACCTGAGACTTTTCTTGATGCATCTACTTAATGAATTTGCCACTAGCATCAATGACTACTTCAATATGAGGTCTGAAATGATGACATGTTCGAATCAGATGATCTCTATCTATTTTGGACATTGTGCTAGTTATGGCCGACTTCAAAGATTTTATAGTGTTATGGGGACATTGATTGATTTCCCTTTCGACTATCTTATATAGTAGTCCAATGGGTTCAGGTTTGGAGAGCAAGGATACCATATGATTTGGGTGACATGATGGTGGAGATTGTAAACTTTGACAACAACCAATCATGTAATTTTCAGGAAGTGAGCACTCTCTAAATCACTATGCTCTACCTTTAAGGCAACAAATATAGCTTGATGTCTGTCACCATTTATCTGAAAAGAAATGATAATCAGAACAAGTTACAAAAAGAGCTATTAAAAGATGTGTCCTTGAAGAACTGAGCAACCCTGTAATAATAATTATTTTTACTTTTGGCACAAGGTCAGCAATTTGATGGGAAGAAGGAAATCAATTACATCAACTACAGTGCATTACTACTACTTTATTTTATTGACTCCAGAAGGATAAAAGGGAAAGTTGATTTTGCTGGGATTTGAACTCACAACAGAAAGAGCCTCAACAAAATACCACAATGACATTTTATCTGTCAGTCTAACAATTTTGCCAATTGATCACCCATAATAATTGTTTCTACTTTTGGAACAAGGCCAGCAATTACCCAGTACATTACTGGTACTTTATTTTATCGACCTCGTAAAGATGAAAGGCAAAGTTAACCTCGGCGGGATTTGAACTCAGACTATAAAAGGCCGTAACTCTATGCTGCATAATCACCCATAATAATAATAGCAATAAAGGAGTTGAATGTACTTGTTAACACTGTTTGCATTTTCAGTAATGATATCATCATCATCATTTTACGTCCGCTTTTCCTTGCTTGCAAGGGTGGGACGGGAACTGATTCTGGCTCGATTTCTACAGCTGGATGCCCTTCCTAACACCAACCTCATTTAAAGTGAGTGCTGGGTGCTTTTTTGCCGTGGCACCTCCACGACCACTTTGCAGTGGAATGATATGGACCCCAGTCCCTATCATCTCATTTCTACAGCTGAGTAAACTGGAGCAATGTGAAATAAAGTGTCTTGCTCAAGGAAACAACACATCACCCAGTCTGAGAATTGAACTCACAACCTTTCGATTGCAAAGCCAATGCTCTAACCACTAAACCATGTATAAAATTTTGTGTTAATAAGTGTGGAGTCCTAGTGATGAGGAGAGGTAAATTGAAGAGAAGCAAAGGAATTGAGGTACCAACAGGTGAGATGATAAAGAGGATAGACTGAAGACAATAAAATGAAGGAGATGATAAGATCAAGAGACACAAGGAGAGTAAGGAACATATTAAAGTCTTGTCTGAATAGTAAAAATACCGTAAGTGCAGTAAGTAAATTCCCGACCTGTGTCTAGTATTAGGTATAGTGCGGGAATTCTTAAATGGAATGTAAACGAACCAAAAGAATGGGATAGATTCAGAGATCTGCAGACATGGAACTGGTTAAAGAAAGGGGACCTTGACAAAGTCTAAGAGGGTCTGCTACTGGCTGCACAGGAGCAAACCCTTTCAGCGAAATGAATGAAACACCATATTGATAAGGCTAGCCCGCTCTGTAGGATCTGTGAAGAGAAAGAGGAAACTGTGGCTCACATCGTATCCGACTGTAAACACCTGGCCTAGACTCACTCTAAAGGATAGAGGCATGATATAATAGGAAAAGTGATTCATTGGCATGTATGCAAACTGAGCAAATTACCTCATTCTGAGAAACGGTATGAGCATCAGCCCGAGTCGGTGACAGAAAGAGATCGGGTGAAGTTGCTGTGGGATTTCAGGATACAAACAGATAAAGAATTACAACACAATAGGCCTGACCTTATAGTTTTTGACAAGGAAAAAAGATCTTGCTTGATTATAGATGTAGCTTGCCCCTTTGACATTCAAGTGAAAGAAAAAGGGAAGGAGAAAATTAACCGGTCTCCGGATTTAAAGTGAGAACTGAAAAGGATTTGGAACTGTCATGAGATCTAGGTCGTACACATTGTTATAGGAGCACTGGGTACTATCTTAAGGAGCTTCCAAAGCTGGTTAAAGAACATCAGCCCAGCTCCTGTGTTTAGAACACTCCAGAAGGCATGCCTACTGGGAACAGCAAGGACCCTCTGATACATCCTGAATATCTGAGGCGTCAGGTAGTGGCTTGATGTTTATTAGGGCAAATTTCCCGATTAAGTAACAACAATGAGAGATATCAAAGTAATAATAATAATAATAATAATTTTATCTAGTTGACCCCATAAAAATTGCAAGGTTTAATTGGATATACCCACAAAGTATTAAAAATCAATGATAATTTAAATGTTTTATTGGAAATAATATATAGATTATATTATTCCAAGTAATCAAGCAATCAACTAATAGTGGTGTAATTAGATGTAAGCACTCTACAATATGAGTACCTTAAGGTATTACCTATATGGTATCAGATGGAGTGTCAATATTATAAAAAAGAAGAGAGAGTATCACGCATACATCATCCTGTTATGTACATTTCAAAGACATCAAAGTTTTGTGTAACAATTATTCTATGTGTTGTCATTAGACAGGTATTTAGGTGTAATATTTTGTTTTTATTTTTGATATGCTCACCATAGTATGGAACTCGCTGTTGGCAGTCCAGCTTTAGGGGAGCATATGATGTACAAACGTTGGTGAGTGTCAAAACTAGGGGTGGGGGATACGGCAAGTTAGTAGTAGGTGGTGGAATTAAGTCTCTGGACTAAAAGTGTCAAATTACTAAATCTGGTCATCAGCTTCAATTCACATGGGGTAAAAAGTATGCTGGTAAATTTAATTATTTATATTTTTCTTATTTTTGTATACTTACAGGGCCCAGCCAAGGGCAGTTTTGATATTCTACAAGTGCTGCCATGCTGGTACCGAATTTAGCATGTTCCTCTGTGGTGTGTATGGGGGTAAGGGTGTGTGTTGTGTTTATAGGTAGAGTATACAAAGATTTGTAGTGTGTTCTAGTTAGGTTTAACATTAGGTATAAAGTTGCATGCTTACACATACACTCGCCTAACCATGTGTATATGTACATGAATACACAGGTATATCATCATCTTCGTTTAACGTCCATTTTCGACGCTAGCATGGGTTAGACGGGAGTTGTCCCACTTGAGGCAAGGCTGGTCGGGTGACCGTGTCTCGCTCATATAGGACTATCTGGCAGGTTTTCTACGGCTGGATGCCCTTCCTAACACCAACCACATTTACAGTGTGGACTGGGAACTTTTACCATGTTACCTACACGGCCACATTACAGCGTGGACTGTGTGTGTTTTTTGTCGTGGCACCTACACGAACTCGATCTCATTTTCTCGTGATGTTGGTGCGAGTGGGAGGATAGGGTAAGGGTAGTAGATTAGGGTGTATATTTGGTTAAGAGGTGCCTACTGACTGTAGGTTTCGCTTTGTACACAGGCAAGGTGGGTCTTCTGTATTACTGCGTAGCGCCAAAGATCTCGGTCCAGAGACATTGTCTTAGAGAGATGTAAGTGTGTGAGGTCAGAATTTATCAGATCATCCCAGGTTTTTCTGGGTCTACCTACTCCGAAATTACCATCAATTTTGATCGCTCTGCACTTTATTATGCAGCTGTCGTCTTTCGTGACCATACCAAGGTAGTCTTCTCTCAAGTAAACAGCATCTGATCCCTCTTTTCCTAATTTATCACTTAGTTTATTTATGCTTTGCCGTTCACATATATTACTATTACACATCCAACGGAGCATGCATGCTTCGTTCCTTTCCAGTCTACGCAGGTCCTCTGCACGTAATGCCCATGTCTCACTGCCATGTAGCATTGTTGTTCGTATACAGGCATCATACAATCTGCCTTTCATTTTTAGAGAGGAACCTTTTGTGGCCAACAGCGGTATAAGCTCTCTGAACTTTTTCCATCCCGTTCTGACTCTGGCTACTGTACTTTCAGAACACCCTCCACCACTGCTGATTTCGTCACCCAGGTGATGGGAAGTGTCTATTATTTCTATAGAACCATCTGGGCAATGGAAGGAGCTAGTATCCTTTGGACACTTGCTACTTATTGCACCTGAGCATTGGCCACATATAAAGTCTACGCTCTTAGATAGTTTACCTGTGATCCCACTACATTTTTATGTACCCATACTTTGCATTTGGGACATAAAATGGAATTTCTGCCTACTCCTTTCCTACACACTGAGCATGGCCATTTCCCTGAGGGCACCTGTGCCCTATTTTCATTCTACAAACTAGAACTTAGACAAGTTAACTTTAAGGCCTTTTGATTCTAGGCCATGCTTCCATGTTTCGAATTTCTTCTCTAGTTCAGCCATTGATTCAGCTATGAGCGTTAGATCATCTGCGTATAGGAGTTCCCATGGGCAGCCGGTCTTGAACTCCTCTGTTATAGCCTGAAGGGCAATAATAAATAAGAGGAGGCTAAGGACAGAGCCTTGATGAATGCCAACTTTTACACTAAATTCTTCACAATATTCATTGTTAATTCTAACCTTACTGACTGTTTCATTATACTTAGCTTGTATAGCTCTCACAAGCCATTCATCTACACCTAATTTTCTAAGAGCCCACCAGATAATGGAACGGGGGACTCTGTCAAAAGCTTTCTTCAGGTCTACAAAAGCTAAGTAGAGGAGTTTACTTTTAGCTAGGTACTTCTCTTGTAGTTGTCATACAAGGAAAAGAGCGTCTGTGGTACTTTTACCAGACACAAACCCAAACTGCATTTCATCTAGATCAATTCGCTCTCTGATTAGTTGCGCTATAACTCTTTCTGTGACCTTTATGACCTGGTCAACTAACTTAATGCCTCTATAGTTTCCCCTATCTAGAGCATCCCCTTTACCCTTGTAGCAGTTAATGATGATGCTGCTACGCCGGTCTTTTGGTTAACAATACGGGTGACCATAGTGTGACCCACCATACCAGATGCCTTTAACATCTCAGCAACTATCTCCGAAGGCCCAGCTGCCTTGCCTGTCTTCATATCTTTGATTGCCTTACTTATTATACTACCTTTAACTTGCACCGCTGGTCCTTCTATTGGATCGATTTGGGGCAGACTATCTTTTTCCCATTTATTCTCCTCATTTAATAGTCTCTTGTAGTGACACTTCCAGGCTATCTTCTTATCAGTATCAGTGAGCGCAAGTACACCATTATCATTACGGACACACTTCTCCCCGACAATATCACGGTTTTCCTTGACACATTGTCTAGCAATCCTGAACACCTCACGTTTTTGGTCCTCACGTTGCAGAACATGCTTGAACTTTCTATCTTCTGCTACCCTTTTTGCAAGGTACACTTGTCTCCTAGCTTTTCTCCTGACCACTTGATAGTGCTCTCTACTTCCCCCATCCTGCCATACTTTCCAAGCCTGCTTTTTGGCCTTGATTGTCTCTTCCACCTTACTATTCCACCACTAAGTTACTCTCCTCCTGCCAATAGGTCTGCTCCAGCCACAGATTTCATCCGTTGCTTTCAGCAGGTTCACTTTCAAGAATTGCCACTGTTCCTCTATATTGCATGTCTCTAATTGCTCTTCCTTATTGTCAAAGGCATCAAGTAATAAGCTTTTAATATATAAAAAATATATATGTATATATAATCAAACATATATACATGCAATGGTTATACACTCTTATTTCTAAGTATGGAAGTGCATAGTTGCAGAGCAGTTTGTTACATGGAAATATACAAGTACAGGCGCATGGCTTAGTGGTTAGAGCATTGGGCTTGCAATCGAAAGGTTGTGAGTTCAATTCTCAGACAGGGTGATGTGTTGTTTCCTTGAGCAAGACACTTTATTTCACATTGCTCCAGTTTACTCAGCTGTAGAAATGAGATGATAGGACTGGGGTCCCTATCATTCCACTGTAAAGTGGACATGTAGACGCCACGGAAAAAAAGCACCCAGCACTCACTGTAAAGGAGGCTGGTGTTAGGAAGGGCATTGAGCTGTAGAAATCAAGCCAGAATAAGTTCCCGTCCCACCCTTGCAAGCAGGGAAAAGTGGACGTAAATGATGATGATGATGATGATGATGATGATGATGACAGGCAACCTATGCATCATGTACAGGGCTGATGCAATACTCGTAGGCATAAGTTAGGGTAAATATTTTACACAGAGTGGGAGGATAGTATTTTACACAGAGTGGGAGGATAGTGCTTAGCAACTAATCAATCAAGGTGACTAATGAATTGAGGTGCTATAGGAGGATTAGTAGAGCTATCTAAGAGAAGTGGAAGGGCTTGGCCGTCCGTATCAAGGATAAGCCAGTGTATGAACGCAATGAAGTATTGGGGGGGGGGGGGGGGGGTTGAAGTTAAGTAACAACAACATTATGACTGGGTACTGAAACAGTTGTTTGACTGTTGGAAATGGTTTGACAAGGTTGATCATGGAATATGTCACAAACTACATAGCTTTGGCATAGTTAGAAAATTAGGTGAAAGATTTTAGGATTTCTTAAAAGACGGAAGCCAGACTGTTGCAGCTAACATGGCCCTCAAAGGAATGTCAATAACAAGTGGCATGCCCCTGGGAACTGTTGTGGGACCAATACTGTTTGTGGTGGCTCTCTCAGACATACCCTTTGTAATATAGACAGCCTCCCTCAAGCTATGTTGAAGGCATGAAAGTAGCACAGGCAATCAAGAAACTGGCTGATGCTACTCTTTTACAACACAATTTAGGTGATATATACAAATGGGCTAAGGACAACAGTATGCAATTCAATGCTGGAAAATGTCAGGTCCTCTGTTATCAACCTGTAAACACAAGGCCACTGCAAGCTACACCAGACCAGGAGGAATCAAGATCCCCCAGTCAAAATCAATAGAATACCTGGGTATTGACATGAGCAATGATGCATCATTTCATGCACACATCACCAAAATGGCGGCAATGTGCAGATGACTGGCGGGTTGGTTTTTGAGGACTTTCAGGACAAGAGACCTAGAAACAATGTTGGTCCTCTGTAGGACTTTTGTCATCAGCCAACTGGACTATTGCTCTCAGCTGGGTTTCCCACAGTGTCAAACTAACCACGGAACTTGAAGCAATCCAATGAAGCTACATCAAGAGGATTGCCTCAATGAAGAGACAAGCTACTGTGAAAGGCTGAAAGAACTAAAAATCTACTCTCTGGAGCAAAGACAGGAGAGATACACAGTGATATATGTATGGAAGATCCTGGAAGGGCTAGCATCAAACTTCGGCATTGAAAGCCAGACCAACCCATGAATAGGATGCCACAGTGTAGTGCCAAAGATCCCATCATTCACATCAAGAATAAGGACCAGATACTGCAATAGGTTGGTATTCAAAGGCCCTGAGCTCTTTAATAAGCTGCCAAAAATGTGAGAGTGGTGTGCATGTAGATGTTTCAAGAAACATCTCAACATTTTGCTAACTAAGATCTTGGATAAACCCATAGCACGAGGCGAAGCACAAATAAGGTTAGCTGCAATAAACTCCCTTTTACATCAATGGCTAACCTAGGAAGGCTGGCTATAGAAAATGTAGTGTCTATGGTGGTGCCCCAGCGTGGCCTCAGCGTCTTGGCTAGAACACATAAAAGAGTAAAAGAGAGTATATCATCATCATCATCACCGTTTTATGTCCATTCTTCCATGCTAGCATGGGTGGGCAAAGCCAAGTCAAATGACTGGGTGCTTTTTTGTCGTGACACCTACACGACCACTTTACATTATATATATATATATATGATGGGAGTATAATTAATGACATCAATAATTCAATAATGCTGGTTTAAAAATCACTTTGGAACTAAATATCTAGGACTGGACTGAAACCTTGGACCCTGTTATTCTTCATTTTACTCTGAAGAATCATAAGCCGAATTTTGATAACAACCCATCTATTCAGCTCATTAACTCCTCAGTATGATTTAGGTAGGCTTAGTAAAAGAATTTTAGATAGAATTATACCCAAAATCAGACATGGCCTTTTTAGCCTAGTGGAATAATTCTTTTGCAGTGATTGATTGGTTTAGGAGCATAGATAACAAGGCACACTGCCGCTTTATCCAATTCAACAGCAACAACTGTTATTCTTCCATCACCTTACCGCTCCTTCTAAGAACTATTATGGAAATTAAAGATTTTGAAGATGATGTCATTTTTAATGCTTCAATTCTGATAAATTTTGACAACACTATTTGGTATTAAGAAATCAAATAATACCCCCTTCAACGTGAGCATGGGCACCAGCAATTTGGCAGAGGTCACAGACCTTACTGGTCTATTTTTACTTTCTCTATTAAGGATGAATTCCCCAATGTAGGTGGAGGTCTGTACCATGATGATGGTCTTTTGACTATAACTAAGTGTGGACCCCTGAGCTATTGATAGATTTAGAAAGGAGCTTATTTTTTTAAAGGTTTCAACTTTTCCATTCAAGTAGATGCTAACTTATCTGTGGTGAACTCCCTCTGTGTCACTCAATATGTCAAATGGCCTGTATTACTCATATATAAAACCCAATGACATGTTAAATTATATTAGTGAGCATTCAAACTATCCAGCCAGCATAACTAAAAACCTAGTCAAAAACATCTCATTGAGGCTTTCCCATTTATCAGCTATTGAGCATATTTTCACCGACCATTCCACACATTACAATGAAGCCCTGGCTCAGAGCAGATTTCTAGATAAGGTAGAATACACTACATACGAGCACAAAACTAAGAAAAATAGATCTAAATACATTATATGGTATAACCCACCATATAATATGGAAGTAGCCACACCAATAGCTAAAGCCTTCCTTACATTAATTAGGAAGCATTTCCCCTTAGCAGATAAATATCATAAGATTTTTAATATTGAAAACAGTTAAAATATCCTAATCCACAATTCAACCCCATCTAACTTAGCTGTAGTAATATAAACAATCCTGAATATAAACAATCCCTATGTTTAGCTGCAATTGTATAAATATGGACTACTGCTCTCTAGATTGGAAATGCCTATTAAACAATATAGTTTATAAATGTAAGGCACTCTGAGACAATTTTGTTGAGTAAAGATAAACTGTATAAAGCATTCTTATATTATTAAAGGATAGTACGGACAATATGCAGATGATATATGTGATGATGTGGTAACTAAGAACAATAAAACTTTACTCTCAGTTTTATATATATATAAAAAAAACAAAAACAAAAAAACACACAGTCCACGCTGTAATGTGGCCGTGTAGGTAACACGGTAAAAACCTCCCAGTCCACACTGTAAACATGGTTGGTGTTAGGAAGGGCATCCAGCCATAGAAAACCCGCCAGACAGTACTATACGAGCAAGACAACCAATCTTGCCTCAAGTGGGAAAACTCGCGTCCAAAGCCATGCAAGCATGGAAGATGGACGTTAAACGATGATGATGATGATGATATATATATATCATCATTTCATTTTACATCCGCTTTTTCTCTGCTTGCAAGGGTGGGACGGGAACTGATTTTGGCTTGATTTCTACAGCTGGATGCCCTTCCTAACACCAACCTCATTTACAGTGAGTGCTGGGTGCTTTTTTGCTGTGGCACCTCCACGACCACTTTGCAGTGGAATGATATGGACCCCAGTCCCTATCATCTCATTTCTACAGCTGAGTAAACTGGAGCAATGTGAAATAAAGTGTCTTGCTCAAGGAAACAACACATCATCCGGTCTGAGAATTGAACTCACAACCTTTCGATTGCAAGGCCACTGTTCTAACCACTAAGCCATGTGCCTCCATTATATATATAGGCATGTGGCTGAGTGGTTAGAGAATTGGATTCGCAATAGTAAGGTTGTGAGTTCGATTCCTGGACCAGGCGATGCGTTATGTCCTTGAGCAAGACACTTTATTTCACGTTGCTCCTTCTACCTGGAGTTGCGAACGATAGATAGTATTAGCAATTGGAAAGACCAACGGAAACATTGTTCCCTCGGTCCGATTTGACGAAAGTCGATCGTTCCTCTATATATATATATTTATTTCTATATTTTCATTTATATATATATATATATATATATATATATATATATATATTATATATATACATATATAATCATCATCATCACCGTTTAATGTCTATTTCCCATGGCTAGATGGGTCCTCCACATTATGATAAAAGTCTGGTCAGTTGGCTGTGCCACACCTTGCTCAAATGGAACTGTATTTTGGTTGATATTTTTAGTGTCCTTCTTAACACTGTGTTTTTTAGTGTTTTTTTAATTGTGTTTTTTAGTGTTTTTTTAATTGTTTTTGATCATGCTGAGTTACACCTTCACTCATTCCTTGCTACCCTCTCCCAACCACCTTATCATCTATTGCACCATGTAAGTGATACATTTTTGATGTGATCTTTGATGTAATTTTTTTTAACATTATATGCGTCATGTATTGTGTCTTTTTCTATATAGCGCTGGCCTCGGGACCCCCTGCTGGTCCTTTAACCTTGTTCTGGTGATGCAGCTTGATGGAGCATGCAACTATTGATATACTCTTGTTTATAGGCTCTGATGATTCCTGCCTTAGGGTACGGATGAAACACTGTTAGCTAATAAAACAATGTATTTCTAAGCATTCTTTGGTTATTCCTAAACCTATAACGGCTCTGTAGTATACCAGTTATCCTACATTGAGCTAAAACCACACTGTTATATCAAGGGCAATATATCTGCGTGTCTGGGCACATTGATATATCTGGGCACATTGATATATTTGTCAACGAAACTATATATATATATATATATATACATATATATATATATATATATATATATATATATATACATATATATATATATATATATATATATATATATGCATATTTTTCATACTTTATATTTTTGCTAATGCAAACATCCACACCTGTGTGTGCATACTTATGTATGATAATGATTAATCCACCTGTAGTCCTTATTCCAAAAAATATTTACCTTACTTATTAGCCTATTATTATTATTATTACCATTACCATTATTATTGTTGTTATTTGTTATTATTATCATTGTTGTCAGGGCAGTGGATTGGCAGTATTGGTAGAGTGTCAGACACCATGCTTTGCAGCACAGAGTTATGGCCCTTTACGTTCTGAGTTAGCTAAGGTTAGCTTTGCCTTACAGGGTCGATAAAATAAAGTACCAGTAATGCACTGGGGTAATTGCTGGTCTTGTGCCAAAAGTAGAAACAATTATTACTGTTGTCAGTGTTTTTACTATTATTCAGTATTTTTATGTCTAATCATATTACTTCTATTAATATCATTTTACATAAATGGTAGCTGGAAAATATTTCACTATACTAAAAAGAAAATTAGTCTTCTGATTTCTTAAAAAGCATGAATTTGTCCTTTCCGCTTCACTTAATGACATAATTTGATATCTTATTCTTCTTGCATACATTTCAGTGCATTTCAAGAGTTCGTCTTCACATGTTACTGTTATGTCTTTCTATTTTCCAGAGTTAATAATTGGTTGTAATTTAAAAAAAAGATTTACAGCCAATCTCTACTATGTTTAAGAGACACATTTTGCATACAACTAAAAGAACGATTGGAAAAGGTACCTGGATAATTGCTTTATCTTATGGCAGGAAAATCTTGATACGCTCACAGAATTTAAAAATATGATTAATAATCTTAACAGCAACATCCAATTCACAATGGAGTTTAATACCAAGGAACTAGCCTTTTTAGATATAATTTCAAAAACATATGGAAGAATAGAAACAGACAATAGCATCGGACCCGATCAATCATGAGCAAAGACTGGATGAAATTAAAAATATATTCACCAGAAGAGCATTCCCGCCGGGCAAAATCACCAACAGAATAGAAAGGGCTTAACACATAGATATGCAAGAGCTAAGGGCAACCAAATACAAAACCAGGGTAAATGTTTTACCATATGTATCAACCTTCAATCCCCAAAATATCAAAATGCTTGACTACCTCCGCAAAAACTTTCCTACTTTATATAAAGATAAAAAAAAAAAAAAAAAATTCTAGAAACACCCAAAATCATCAAGAGTAAAAGACAGCCCCAAACACTAAAACATATCCTTACTGGGGTAAAAACCCACAAATCTCCAACCCCACTGTTAGAAAATGCAGAAGAACAAATTGTGGTAGCTGCTTATACCTAATCGAAGAACCAGAATTCAGATTTAACCCTTTAGCATTTAAACCAGCTATATCCGGCCAGAATTCTCTCACCTCTTTCTGTCCAAACCAGCTGTAACTGACCACTCATACTGATGTTAAGGTATTGTTCTCAAAATAAATAATATCAAAATCTCATAGATTCAATATTATGTGAGATAATTATGTGAGGTAAAGATTTTACCATGAAAATACAATAGTAAATATAGAGTAATGTAAATGCTAAAGGGTTAAGGATGGACAAACCTTCAGAGTAATAGAAAATTTCACCTCCAACTTGTAAAACCTAATCTATGTGATTACATGCTGTGGATATTTACAAAATTACAAAAGACAGATGGGGAATTTCATTACCCAAAGAATGACCATACACCATTAACAAATCTACGATGAAAGCATGAGACAAATCCCTTTAAGCAGTCACATCGCAACATATGCAGGATTAGACTTACCCAACTACATATGCTTAGACTATTTCACTCAACAGAGAATAAATAAAACAAAAACAATTCATTAAAAGATACAAACGACAATTAAATATGTTAATTGTCGCTCATTTGTCAATAAATAGTGATTTCTAGACAGGGCTATTTAGAAACACCTCTATACAAACACTGGCAACCACACACACACACCACAAGATAAAAGGAAAATTCAGAACTCCAAGGAAACCTCTACTAAAAACCTTTTTCCTTCCTTTTCTTTTCTTCTACAAATCCTTCAGAAACCCAGCCTCTGCACCACCACTCACAAGGATCCCTTTCAACATATTTGTATTTATATTTTTATCTGCAAACCCTAAAAATAATCTTCATCTATTGACACACACACACACACACACACACACACACACACACACACACACACATACCACAACACACACACCACAACACAAAAAAAAAATTCTATATCCACTCTTATTTTTATTCAGCTACTTTCACAATCCCCCAAAACACTGGCCTTTTAACCCTTTAGCATTTACATTACTCTATATTTACTATTGTATTTTCGCGGTAAAGGCTTTATCTCACATAATATCGAATCTATGAGATTTCAATGTTATTTATTTTGAGAACAATACTTTAACATCAGTATGAGTGGCCAGTTACAGCCGGTTTGAACAGAAAGAGGTGAGATAATTCTGGCTGGATATGGCTGGTTTAAATGTTAAAGGGTTAATATAACTGAACCCCATCTAAATACCACCACACCCACAAAAAGAAAACACATCAAAAATGCCATCTGGACCATTATTATCAATAGTAAAAGTATTTTTTACTTTAACCCTTTAGCATTTAAACCGGCCAGAATTCTCTCACCTTTTTCGGTTCAAATTGGCCATAACTTGCCCCTCATACCAACTTTAAGGTATTGTTCTCAAAATAAAAGATATCAAAATCTCATAAATTCGATATTATGTGAGATAATTACATAAAGTAAAGCCTTTACCATGAAAATCCAATAGTATATATAAAATAATGTAAATGCGAAAGGGTTAACCGAGAATATTCTAGTGAATCAATTGAATCCTAACCTGTTAAACCCCACTTCCACCAGCACCACCCCACCTTCATAAAGAACATATATATAAGATGAAATTTTGATCGAAAATTCATGTTTCAACTGCAAACAGAGTATATGAAAACACTTAATATTTCATAAGATTAATATACCAATCTAAACTGGTTATATTTAATGTAACAATTATAAAATTATTCATTCTGTCAGATTCTTTAAATATACTTTTTGTGCTTTTTTACTTTCACTATTTAACTACAACCTTTGATTTGTATGGAATTTTACCCTGCCTTTCAACTATATATATATATATATATATGAAAGGTCATGAAAGTAACGGAAAGAGTTATAGCACAGTTGATTAGGGACTGAGTGAAACTAGATGAGATGCAATTTGGGCTTGTACCAGGAAAAGGCACCACTGATGCCCTCTTCCTTGTGAGGCAGTTACAGGAAAAGTACCTAGCTAAAAGTAAGCCGCTCTACCTGGCATTCATCGATCTGGAAAAAGCCTTC
>OZ024743.1:50895684-50945684 GCA_964016885.1 Eledone cirrhosa | reverse complement strand
AGATGGGAATAGTCCCACTTGAGGCAAGATTGATCGAGTGACCGTGTCTTGCTCATGTAGAACTGTATCTGGCAGGTTTTCTATGGCTGGATGCCCTTCCTAACACCAACCACATTTACAGTGTGGACTGGGAGCCTTTTTACCGTGTTACCTACACGGTCACATTACAGCGTGGACTGTGTTTTTTTGTCGTGACACCTACACAACCTCATTAGTTTGGATGTTGTGGTACCAACATAACTTTACAGAGAAAAGGGTCGTGTTGGTGGGAATGGGAGGATGGAGTAGAGTAGTGGGTTTGGGGGGTCTATTTGGTCAGGAGGGGCCTACTGACTGTAGGTTAACTTTGCACGTAGGGAAGGCGGGTCTTCTGTATTACTATGTGGCGCCAAAGATCTCGATCCAGTGACATTGTCCTAGAGAGGTGTAAGTGTGCAAGGTCGGATTTTATCATGTCGTCACAGGTTTTTCTGGGTCTAACTACTCCGTAACTTCCATCAATGTTGATCACCCTACACTCCTTTATACAGCTGTCATCTTTCATGTGCATCACGTGACCATACCAACGTAATCTCTCAAGTAAACAGCATCTGATCCCTCTTATTCCTAATTTCTCAGTTCATTTATGTTTTGCCGTCCGTATATATTACTATTACACATCCTACGGAGGATGCATGCTTCGTTCCTTTCTAATCTGTGCAGGTCCTCCGCACACAATACTGCCATCTAAGATTGCTGTTCGTATACAAGCATCATACAATCTGCCTTTCATTTTATATATATATATATATGGCATCCACTGAGGAGTTATAAGGGCCCACTTATGTATAAGACTATGGATTAATTACAAGCTTCTACATAACTTGGACATTATTTTTCCCACCTTGTAGAAATCTTATAACGAAACGATCGTATGGAAAGAAAGAGAGATTTATTTAATTATGTCTCATATAAAATAATACAACCAACTATCCACGGAATACTATATAGTTAGCACCCCAAACACATAATTGTGATTATACTCAGGTAATATCCTAATGTTTGTTGAGTGAGATGGAGTTGGTCAGAGTATCGCTAAAAGCTTTCTCTGTTAATGTATTAAATATATATATATATGAAAATGTTTGACCCCAACGGCAGAGCTCAAGCAGTTTCGATGGCTATTTCTGGACTCGTCCAGAAATAGCCGTCGAAACGGTTTGAGCTCTGCCGTCGGGGTCAAACATTTTCCTACTACCCTAAGTATTGAGTCCTCTGGTGCGTTATGGTCCATCTTGTTCCTTACCACACCTCCTTCGTTTTATATATATACATGGCTTAGTGGTTAGAGCATTGGGCTTGCAATCGAAAGGTTGTGAGTTCAATACTCGGACTGGGTGATGTGTTGTTTCCTTGAGCAAGACACTTTATTTCACATTGCTCCAGTTTACTCAGCTGTAGAAATAAGATGATAGGACTGGGGTTCCTATCATTCCACTGCAAAGTGGTCGTGGAGGTGCCATGGCAAAAAAGCACCCAGCCCACACTGTAAAGTGGACGTGTAGGTGTCACGGAAAAAAAGCACCCAGCACTCACTGTAAATGAGGTTGGTGTTAGGAAGGGCATCCAGCTGTAGAAATCAAGCCAGAATCAGTTCCCGTCCCACCCTTGCAAACAGGGAAGTGCGGACGTAAAATGATGGTGATGATGATGATGATATATATATAATATATATAAAATTTGTGAAGGCTTAGAGGTTAGAGCATTGGGTTTGCAATTATGAGGTTGTGAGTTCAATTCCTGGACTGGGTAATGTGTTGTGTCCTTGAACAAGACACTTTATTTAACTTTGCTCCAATTTACTCAGTTGCAGAGTTGTGATGTTACTGATGCCAAGCTGTATTGACCATTGCCTTTCCCTTGGACAACATCGATGGTGTGGAGAGGGGAGACTGGTATGCATGGGCAACTACTGGTATTTCACAAAACAACCTTGTGGAGAGGGGAGACTGGTATGCATGGGCAACTACTGGTATTTCACAAAACAACCTTGTCCAGAGTTGTGCCTTGGAGGGAAACATTCTAGGTGCAAATCCCACGGTCATTTGTGACCGAAGGTTTTTAAAAAAAATATCATGTATATATATAATTGTTTTTGTATCTCTGTGTATCATTTTTTAAATTATATATACACACAATTGTCAATGGTTTTCAGTTGAACATGTTCTCTCTCTCTCTCTATATATATATATATAATTCTATCCACCTATTTATGTACATATAATCATTTCTATTTCTACACAGGATTTAAAAGAAAAAAAAAATTGGTATTACCACCATCACCTCTCTGCCCCCCCCCCCCCCCCATCTCTCTCTCTCACCAACACTTTTATCATCTTTCCAGTATAGATGACATTTTACATGAAATATCTCCAGTACCTTAATATACTGGTTTCTAATTTAGGCACAAATCACCGATTGAGGGGAAGTCAAATTGATTCTCAGTAATTCACTAGTCCTTTTATTTATCAACATCCCAGAATAATGAAAGTCAAAGTTGACCTGAGATTTGAACTCACCACCCTAATAATTGTTTTTACTTTTGGTACAAGGCCAGCAATTACCCCAGTACATTACTGGTGCTTTATATTTTATCAATCTCGAAAGGACGAAAGGCAAAATTAACCATGGCGGGATTTGAACTCAGAACGTAAAGGGCCATAACTCTATGACCATGGTGTCTGACACTATCGATACTGCCAATCCACTACTCTAATAATAAAAACAAAAACAACAATAAAATAATGGTTTCTAATTAGTACATGACCAGCAATTAGGGAGAGGGGAAAGTCAATTACAATTACCCCAGTATTTAACTGGTACTTTTCTCTTACAGTATAGTATATATGAAAAAAAAGCTCTGTTGTACAAACTGAAGAAATTCTAAAACAACTCCCAGAATGTTGGAAAATGGAAAAATTCTGTAGCAAAGAATCATAAAAGATGCATTGAATTGATAGAGCAGCAGACAAGTTGATGGCTTTTAAATGTTGTCACAGTCAGCTTTATAATAATAATAATGAAATTATTGTGTACAGTGCTCAGGTGCACTACAACTCATCAAAGGTGCATGTATAGTACATAGAATAATGTACAAATGTCAGGAAAGTGAACAGTGTATGAGTCATGATATGTGTGTGTATGGAGGGGGAATATCAGGTGTAGTGTTATCTTTTATCCATTTGGCATCAATAAAATAAAGTACCAGTCCAGGGTGGTGGATTAGAGAATTAAACTAGATGCCTTGTGGTGTTTGTTCTAGCTCTTTACATTCTGAGTTCAAATCCTGGTGTGGCCTACTTAGATGGTTGATTTAATTAGTCATTACCACATGGCCCCTAGATATCCTTAGTAGAGTCCTTTCTGTTGCAAGTATGTAAACCAGGTCTCAGGATACCTCCCTCCCACTCAACAATCTTGGAGGCCCTGAAAAATGTCATGAGCACAACACTTTGGACTAAACAATGAAAAAAAAATGGGATAATTTTACGTAAGCTTCACAAAAATTAAGAATATTTTAGATAGAAATGAAGATCAAATTACCTGTAGCTAAGAAGTTTTCATAGAAAATCTTTCACTTGTGAATAAGTCAGTAACTGGTAGCTTCACACTCCAGATAATACAGGAGAAGATCCCAACTATAACATTGAGTCAAGTACAAATAATTAAGGTGAGAACTGGTCTACCCTAACAAATCCCTTCATAGACATGTATAAAGGGAAATATAGAACAGTAGGTAGGTGGTGGGTGTGTACTTAATGTTCCTGATAACAATAATTTGCAACATATGTAGATCTAATTAAAAATTGTGTACAACACCAACACAAAAGCTGGATTGTCTTCATAATGATGCTGACAACTGGGTGAATATTATAATCATTTGACCTTAACAACAACAATGTTCAATTAAAAGGTGAAATATATGTGGGGATTAGAGCTAATTACAAAAGGAATAAATTTTATTTGAAATTAAAGCTAGAAATAGATATTTTATTTTATACTTATTTAGTCAATTAATATTAACACCTGTTATAATTTTAGACACACATACACATATATATGTATTGACATACAAATATTGAGGAACATATATACAACATACACATACATACATCTCTAACAAATGACGCCCCTACCTATACACAGGTGACAACATTGATTAACCATACTTTACTTATAAGGACCACAAATTTCAATAATTCCCAGCATCAGATTAGTAAACCTCATCAAGAGAGACAGATACTGAAAAATTAATACTAAACTTTTATAAGACAAAATTGCACAGAGCACTAACAAGCACCACACCTACAGAATAACAGGTATTTTCTAACAGAGAGCTTCAAGCATTACAGTAACAGACATTGTATTAGAGGTCTTATAGAACCATATTACAGTAATAAACATTTCATTAGAGGTCTTATTGACACAATATTGCAGTAGAGGTCTTATTGACACAATATTGCAGTAGAGGTCTTATTGACACTATATTACAGTAGAGGTCTCATTGACACTATATTACAGTAGAGGTCTTATTGACACAATATTGCAGTAGAGGTCTTATTGACACTATATTACAGTAGAGGTCTTATTGACACAATATTGCAGTAGAGGTCTTATTGACACTATATTACAGTAGAGGTCTTATTGTCACCATATTACAGTAGAGATCTTATTGACCCTATATTGCAGTAGAGGTCTTATTGACACTATATTACAGTAGAGGTCTCATTGACACTATATTACAGTAGAGGTCTTATTGTCACCATATTACAGTAGAGGTCTTATTGACACTACATTACAGTAGAGGTCTTATTGACACTATATTACAGTAGAGGTCTCATTGACAAAATATTACAGTAGAGGTCTCATTGACACAATATTGCAGTAGAGGTCTTATTGACACCATATTATAGTAGAAGTCTTATTGACACTATATTGCAGTAGAGGTCTTATTGACACTATATTACAGTAGAGGTCTTATTGACACCATATTATAGTAGAGGTCTTATTGACACTATATTGCAGTAGAGGTCTTATTGACACTACATTACAGTAGAGGTCTTATTGACACCATATTATAGTAGAGGTCTTATTGACACTATATTACAGTAGAGGTCTTATTGTCACTACATTAAAGTAGAGGTCTTATTGACACTATATTACAGTAGAGGTCTTATTGACACTATATTACAGTAGAAGTCTTATTGTCACCATATTACAGTAGAGGTCTCATTGACACTATATTACAGTAGAGGTCTTATTGACACCATATTACAGTAGAGGTCTTATTGACACTATATTACAGTAGAGGTCTTATTGACACAATATTACAGTAGAGGTCTTATTGACACCATATTACAGTAGAGGTTTTATTGACACTACATTAAAGTAGAGGTCTTATTGACACCATATTACAGTAGAGGTCTTATTGACACCATATTACAGTAGAGGTTTTATTGACACTAAATTAAAGTAGAGGTCTTATTGACACTACATTACAGTAGAGGTCTTATTGACACTAATTACAGTAAAGGTGTCATTGACACTATATTACAGTAGAAGTCTTATTGACACTATATTACAGTAGAGGTCTTATTGACACTATATTACAGTAGAGGTCTTATTGACACTATATTACAGTAGAGGTCTTATTGACACCATATTAGAGTAGAGGTCTTATTGACACCATATTATAGTAGAGGTCTTATTGACACTAAATTAAAGTAGAGGTCTTATTGACACTACATTACAGTAGAGGTCTTATTGACACTAATTACAGTAAAGGTGTCATTGACACTATATTACAGTAGAAGTCTTATTGACACTATATTACAGTAGAGGTCTTATTGACACCATATTATAGTAGAGGTCTTATTGACACTACATTACAGTAGAGGTCTTATTGACACTATATTACAGTAGAGGTCTTGTTGACACCATATTACAGTAGAGATTTTATTGACACTATATTACAGTAGAGGTCTTATTGACACTATATTACAGTAGAGGTCTTATTGACACTATATTACAGTAGAGGTCTTATTGACACCATATTACAGTAGAGGTTTTATTGACACAATATTACAGTAGAGGTCTTATTGACACTACATTACAGTAGAGGTCTTATTGACACTATATTACAGTAGATGTTTTATTGTCACCATATTACAGCAATAGAGGTCTTATTGACACTATATTACAGTAGAGGTCTTATTGACACTACATTACAGTAGAGGTCTTATTGACACCATATTACAGTAGAGGTCTTGTTGGCACCATATAACAGTAGAGGTCTTGTTGACACCATATTATAGCATAGGTCCTATATACACCATATTACAGTAGAGGTTTTATTGACACCATATTACAGCATAGGTCTTGTTGACACCATATTACAGTAGAGGTCTTATTGACACCATGTTATAGTAGAGGTCTTATTGACACTACATTATAGTAGAGGTCTTATTGACACTATATTACAGTAGAGGTGTTATTGACACAATATTACAGTAGAGGTCTTGTTGACACTATATTACAGTAGAGGTCTTATTGACACTATATTACAGTAGAGGTCTTATTGACAGCACCTTACAGTAGAGGTCTTATTGTCACCATATTACAGTAATAGAGGTCTTATTGACACTATATTACAGTAGAGGTCTTATTGACACCATATTGCAGTAGAGGTCTTATTGACACCATATTACAGTAGAGGTCGCGTTGGCACCATATTACAGTAGAGATCTTATTGACACCATATTACAGTAATAGACGTCTTATTGACACCATATTACAGTAGAGGTCTTATTGACACCACATTACAGTAGAGGTCTAGTTGACACCATATTACAGTAGAGGTCTTATTAACACCATATTACAGTAGAGGTCTTATTGACAATATATTATAGTATAGGTCTCATTGACACCATATTACAGTAGAGGTCTTATTGACACCATATTACAGTAGAGGTCTTATTGACACCATATTACAGTAGAGATCTTATTGACACTATATTACAGTAGAGATCTTATTGACACTATATTACAGTAGAAGTCTTATTGACACCATATTACAGTAGAAGTCTTATTGACACTATATTACAGTAGAAGTCTTACTGACACTATATTACAGTAGAAGTCTTATTGACACCATATTACAGTAGAAGTCTTATTGACACTATATTACAGTAGAAGTCTTATTGACACCATATTACAGTAGAAGTCTTATTGACACCATATTACAGTAGAGGTCTTACTGACACTATATTACAATGATAGACATAGTAATAGGGGTTTTATTGACATTATATTACAGTATCAGACATTGTTTGACAAGGCTGGCTCTTTAAATTACAGGCACACTCCATCCTGTGAGCCTACTGATAGTTTCTATGTACCCAATTTCACTACTTTGGCATGGACTGACCTGAAACTATGGTAAATAACACTTGCTCAAGATGTCATGCATGGGGATCAAACCTAGAACCAAATGACTGCGAAGACACATGCACCCAACCAACTACATAGCTATGGAATTTCATAAAACATCATCATCATCATCAACATAAAATATATTTCACCAAACCATAAATGTGCCCTAAAAATATACTAGAAAACAACCTTCCAGTTCTCTTGATAGAACTTAATGAGGCAGGAATGAGCTAAGAATTATAAACCATACTGTCCTCCCGCAAAGATGAGGCTGGAATGAGCTAAGAATTATAAACCACACTGTGAAGGCGCATGGCTTAGTGGTTAGAGCATTGGGCTTGTAATTGAAAGGTTGTGAGTTCAATTCTCAGACCGGGTGGTGTGTTGTTTCCTTGAGCAAGACACTTTATTTCACATTGCTCTAGTTTACTCAGCTGTAGAAATGAGATGATAGGACTGGGGTCCCTATCATTCCACTGTAAAGTGGTCGTGGAGGTGCCACAGCAAAAAAGCACCCAGCCCACACTGTAAAGTGGTTGTGTAGGCACCACGGAAAAAAAAGCACCCAGCACTCACTGTAAATGAGGTTGGTGTTAGGAAGGGCTGTAGAAATCAAGCCAGAATCAGTTCCCGTAAGAGCAAGACAAGGTCAGCTGACCGGACACTGCCCACAACAGGACAACCTGTCTAACCCATGCTAGCGTGGAAGAACGGACGTAAAATGGTGATAATGATGATGATGACTGTCCTCTCCTCACAAAACTGAGGCTGGAATGTGCTAAGAATTATAAACCACACCATCCTCCTCCCAGAAAAAAACACTTTCTATTCTACAACCAAGAACAAATCTGATTGATTTTTCCTAGTAATTCTGAAAGAGACAGTTAAGTTATTGCTTTTAGTATGAACTGAGTTGTTAGAAAGCTGGTGATAGTGCCTGACCAGATGTGAAAAGTAGGTTGTTAGAAAGCTGGTGATAGTGCCTGCTGACCAGATGTGAAAATTAGGTTGTTAGAAAACTGGTGATATTGCCAGGCCAGATGTGAAAAGTAGGTTGTTAGAAAGCTGGTGATATTGCCTGACCAGATGTGAAAAGTAGGTTGTTAGAAAGCTGGTGATATTGCCTGTTGACCAGATGTGAACATTAGGTTGTTAGAAAACTGGTGATATTGCCTGACCAGATGTGAAAAGTAGGTTGTTACAAAGCTGGTGATATTGCCTGACCAGATGTGAAAAGTAGGTTGTTACAAAGCTGGTGATATTGCCAGGCCAATACATATTTTAATTTATTACTTATCAATTTCTATTTTCCAAAGTAGTACTATGCTATGGGACAAAGGTAAAGACACAGATTCTGAATATAAACATGCTTCTAAAAATATATGTATGCAGAGTTGCAATTATTATTTACCAGCAAATTATCCACTGGGTGACATCTTTCTTCAGAGCAATGTAAGGTACTACTGCTAGTTAGTCTGTATTAACCCTTTAACATTTACATTACTTTATATATACTATTATATTTTCACAGTAATGGTTTTACCTCACATAATTATCTCATAATATCAAATCTATGAGATTTTGATATTATTCATTTTGTGAACAATACCTTAACATCAGTATGAGTGGCAAGTTACGGCAAGTTTGAAGAGAAATAGGTGAGAGAATTCTGGCTGGATATGGCCTGTTTAAATGCTAAAGGGTTAAATGAAAACTTACTACAGGAAGGTTTTTAAATTATTACATATATCTGTCTAATATACAATTTTATATCATATCCTATTGTATTACATACTCATATATCACGTAATATAATATACACTTGTGTATAATCTAGTGTATTATATACTTGAATATATCCTACTGATGATAACAAAAGGTTTCTCCTTATGTAGAAAAGGATGACTGTGTGTGAAGTACGGTGTTGCATGGTAGTAAAACATGGGAAGTGACTGCTGAGGACATGCATAGACTGGAGAGAAAAGAGGCTAACATACTTTGTTGGATGGGCAATGTAAATGGGATAGAAAGGCAGAGCTTGGATGAACAGAAGGCGAAACTGGGTTCAAGAGGAATCCAAAGTGGTGTGCAAGAGAGAAGACTGTTGGTATGAACATGTGAAGTGCATGGATAATGATGACTGTGTGAAGAAGTGCCAAGAAATCCCAGTAGAAGGAAGCTGCAGTAGAGGTAAACCAAGAAGAGCAGAGGTGGTGAGAGCCGATTTCAAATTGCTGAAACTCACAGAGAAGATGATGAAGGAACGTGGTGAATGGAGAGATGCTGTACTCAAAAGGACTTGCCCAATCAGTGCAAGCGTGGAAAAACATTTAAAAACGGTGATGATGATATTATATACTTGTATATAATTATCTGATATGGTGATCGGCTGAAACACTCATAGGCTGACCATGAAGAAGTGATACTAAAGCTGTGAAATCTTGCATGCATTAATTTCAACTCTCTTTACCAGTAACTGCATTGTTTCTTTCTATGGACTATATTGAAAAATAAACCTCATTTGGTCATTCCATGAGAGTATCTTGTCAGCTTATGAACTTTTTAGCTGATGTGACAACTCACACCTATGCAGGTTTAGCTGGCCTCCTCCAGGGTATTTCTCGTCGGAGGTGTCTTGGGTAATTTAATGATAGGGACCCCAGTCCTATCATCTCATTTCTACAGCTGAGTAAACTGGAGCAACGTGAAATAAAGTGTCTTGCTCAAGGAACACATCACCCGGTCCGAGAATTGAACTCGCAACCTTTCGATTGCAAGCCCAATGCTCTAACCACTAAGCCATGACCCTCTTATGCTTCTATATAATCAATTAAAAAAAAAGAGGAGAGCTATGATCCAGGATGAAGTGCAGGCCCAGGAGCGGGAAGGACAAAAATGAAGGGCTGTGGAACTAGCATCCCAGGAAGTCTGGACTAAATGGAACCTCCCTTAGAGGAAGATTGGAACCTTTCCGAATCTTCTTCCTGTTGTAATCAGTGTATGATAGGTTACTGACCCCAGGAGGGGCATGAGGGAGGTTGAATCATGTAAACTCTGTGGAAAAATAGGCACCATGTTATATTTTATGAGGATGTAAAACAGCTCCAAGGGAGATACAGATGGCACCATGATCATACTGCACTCTGGATGAAGATGTAGGGAACACGAAATAGAGAGGAAAGTGACAGCATCAATCAAGTTTGTGAAAGAGATGTCATCTTTAGAACATGTGACCTACAAATGGCCTAATCATGGGATATGAGGGTTGACCTGGGAAGTAGGTTGCAGTTCCCTCAGGATCTTCAAATATTCTTGAGGCCAGATGAAAGGATGGATAAGATAATCCTGATTGAATTAATAGTCCCATGGGAAGAAGAGTACAGCAAAATTAGAAAAATTCTTAGAACATAAGACATCATCATCATCACCATTTTACGTCCGTTCTTCCACGCTAGCATGGGTTAGACGGGTTGTCCTGTTATGGGCAGTGTCCAGTCAGCTGACCTTGTCTTGCTCTTACGGGAACTGATTCTGGCTTGATTTCTACAGCTGGATGCCCTTCCTAACACCAACCCCATTTACAGTGAGTGCTGGGTGCTATTTTCCGTGGTGCCTTCACGTCCACTTTACAGTGTGGGCTGGGTGCTTTTTTGCCGTGGCACCTCCACGACCACTTTGCAGTGGGAGAGGGTGGGGGCATATTGTCTATATGCTTCAGCTTCGGCTTGTACTCATAGAACTTTATGTAAATAATATTTTGAAGGTCACATTACATTGATGTGTGTAAATATGTGTGAAGGACATGACAAACTCTCTGGTATTGGTGACACGATAAACACACCCAGTACATGTACAGTGGTTGGTGATAGGAAGGGCATCCAGCTATAAAAGATTTTCCAAACAAAGGGTTGGGAGGACCCAGAGTTGTGTGAAAGACATGACAACCTCTCCTGAGCACTCAGTGGAATGTGAGACCCTACATAAGCGAGTCACAGATCCCTGGCCTGCCTGGGAGATCAGTGGCTCTGCTTCAGTACTGACTTGGTCCGTATGGACCCGTCCAACCCTTGCTAGCAGGGAAAGTGAACATTAAAATGATGATGATGATTATATATATATACATTACATTAATGTATACGGCATACATACATTACATTATAATGTAATGCAGGTGTCACGATAAAAGGCACCCAGCCTACTCTGTAAAGTGGTTGTATTGGTGTCATGGTAAAATGCACCCAACTCATACTGAAAGGTGGTAGTGTTGGTGTCATGAAAAAAAAATGAATAAAAAAGCACCCAGTTCACCCCGTCATACTGGTGGCACCATGAAAACACTGTGAAATAGTATTATGAACCTATGCAAGCATGGAAAATGGACGTTAAATGATGATGATGATGATGATGATGTGTACAGTATATTTCATTACATTAATGTAAGTATGTATATATAGAAATGTACATGTAGATTTGTATACATGCATATATGTATGTGTGAGTATACAAAAAAGTAAGTGAAATGTGTAAGTTATATAAAGAAAAGATGGTAACAATTATTTTGAGAGTAAAAGAGGATTTGCTTTAACTGCAATTCTACAACTGTAAAAATGTGCATTTGAGTGTAAAAATTTAATTGCTATTGTGCAACTTGTACTTGAAGCTATACAATAAAACAATGTCATTGTTCCACTATTCATGTAACAACTGGTGCATGCTGACAGTTAAAGAGAACAGGCTGTTTACAATAGAACAGGCTGTTCTCTCACTAGCCACGCTGTTTTACTATCAAAAATAATTAAACAATACAACAAATGCTTAATTAATTAAAGAGGATATAAATAAATATAGCTGTCATCTATAGTAAACATGGCTGTGCAGTTGAGGACTTTGACAAACATAGTTTTGGGCTCACTTCCACTGTGTGGTACCTAGGTCAAGTGTCATATTACTATAGTAATATGACTTTTGGAAAATACAGAGATAGCAAATGTAGTGTTGTTATTACAACTAGCAGTGGATTGTAGAAATCATTAACCTTTTAACATTTAAACTAGTTGCAACTGGCCACTCATACTGATGTTAAGGTATTGTTCTCAAAATCTCATAGATTCGATATTATGTGAGGTAAATCCTTTCCTGTGAAAATACAATAGTAAATATAGAGTAATGTAAATGTTATGTGAGATATTATGTGAGGTAAAGACTTTACTGTGAAAATATAAAAGTATATATAGAGTAATGTAAATGTTATGTGAGATATTATGTGAGGTAAATCCTTTACTGTGAAAATACAATAGTATATATAGAGTAATGTAAATGTTATGTGAGATATTATGTGAGGTAAATCCTTTACCATGAAAATACAATAGTATATATAGAGTAATGTAAATGTTATGTGAGATATTATGTGAGGTAAATCCTTTACTGTGAAAATACAATAGTATATATAGAGTAATGTAAATGTTATGTGAGATATTATGTGAGGTAAATCCTTTACTGTGAAAATACAATAGTATATATAGAGTAATGTAAATGTTATGTGAGATATTATGTGAGGTAAATCCTTTACTGTGAAAATACAATAGTATATATAGAGTAATGTAAATGTTATGTGAGATATTATATAAAGTAAAGTCTTTACTGTGAAAATACAATAGTATATATAGAGTAATGTAAATGTTATGTGAGATATTATATAAAGTAAAGTCTTTACTGTGAAAATACAATAGTAGATATAGAGTAATGTAAATGTTATGTGAGATATTATATAAAGTAAAGTCTTTACTGTGAAAATACAAAGTATATATAGAGTAATGTAAATGTTATGTGAGATATTATGTGAGGTAAATCCTTTACTGTGAAAATACAATAGTATATATAGAGTAATGTAAATGTTATGTGAGATATTATGTGAGGTAAATCCTTTACTGTGAAAATACAATAGTATATATAGAGTAATGTAAATGTTATGTGAGATATTATGTGAGGTAAATCCTTTACTGTGAAAATACAATAGTATATATAGAGTAATGTAAATGTTATGTGAGATATTATATAAAGTAAAGTCTTTACTGTGAAAATACAATAGTAGATATAGAGTAATGTAAATGTTATGTGAGATATTATATAAAGTAAAGTCTTTACTGTGAAAATACAATAGTATATATAGAGTAATGTAAATGTTATGTGAGATATTATGTAAGGTAAAGACTTTACAGTGAAAATATAATAGTATATATAGAGTAATGTAAATGGTATGTTAGATATTATGTGAGGTAAAGCCTTTATTGTGAAAATACAATAGTATATATAGTGATTTCTTTATTTGCCACTAGGGCACAAAAGGTAGGGACAGATACAAGGGGGGAAGTTTACATATAATTACCGAGTACAAAAATATAACAATGAAATAACAACAACAAACGAAGTCCTCAATAGGGAGGGGGCATTAACATGGGTCGCACACACCCCGGAAAAAATGTACAACCCTTCTCCTCAGGAGCACAAAGAGTAGGTGCTTCCCTCGTCTCCTCTTTTTCCTCTTCTTTCACCTACAGGCTGATATAGAGAGAAGACCCATTCACTCTGGCCATTCTCCCTACTTTCACCCACCTTTCATAAAACTTGCTGGGGTAGAGCACCTCTCTCTCCATTCTGATCCTTCTTTTAAAATGGTATTTGAAAAAGGGGACCAGTTGTTGGCCGGAGAGAAAGGTGTCTGACCTCAGCCCTTTCAGCCTCGTCCACCATACAACTTCTTTAGCCATGGCTATCACACAGAGAAAAACCGCCTCTCCTTCGTTTTTGAAAGGGGGAGGCGGTTTGATCGTGACAATGGACTCGGTGGTCAACCGGATTGGTCCCACCCTCGACAGTAGTCGTTCCACATAGCCCCACAGGTCAGCAATGCCTGGGCAGTGTACGAATGCGTGCGCAACGGTTTCGTCGTCATGCACGCATCTCGGACAGATCTTATTCAAAGGATCCCTACCCAGGCTCCCATGCCTGTGGAGCTTGTCTCGAACGGGTAGAGCCCCTCGGTAGCACTGCCAAGCCAGGGACTTTTGGAAGTTGTCCATCGGTCCAGGGCCAAACGTCCTACCGAACAGACTGGCCAGTTCATCTTCCTCCATGCCTAGAGCTTCTCCGAGAACATCGTCGCACCTGCTGCGTACCAACCCTCTATAGAATGTCGAGGTGGAGTCTCCACTGATTGCCGGGTCCGCTTTCCAGAGGGCCGTGAGCACCTGGGCACATTCAATGTGCCAGTCGCCCACTTTTCTCGGTCTTTGCTTGACCCAGGATTGCAGCTCGGTGAGCGAGACGAG
Source organism: Eledone cirrhosa (assembly GCA_964016885.1). Lineage (NCBI taxonomy): Eukaryota > Metazoa > Mollusca > Cephalopoda > Octopoda > Eledonidae > Eledone > Eledone cirrhosa. The sequence continues at coordinate 50,930,886 of OZ024743.1, read as the reverse complement.
TCTGGGAAAGGCTCTCCTCACAAACGGGGCCCACACCGGTTGACCGGTGAGGAATACCTGGAGGTGCCGTAGCCTTAATGCGTGTTTACGCATCTGTAGCCACGGCATCCCCAGCCCTCCTTTCGAAGGGTGTTGACAGCAGATGGATCTCCTCACCAAAGGGGTCCGCTTGTTCCAAAGAAATTGGAACAGCGCGCACTCCATTTTGGCGAGTCTTTTCACTGGGCAAGGCACGACGGTCAAGCGGTAGTAGATGACGGATGCTATATAAGTATTCGCCACCTCCGCTCGACCTTTCAGGGATAGTTTGCACTGGGCCCACTTCTGGGTGAGTGCAAACACCCTGGCCGTTACCTCGTTCCAGTTTTTCTCCACCTGGAGGTCTGGTCCGAACCAGACCCCAAGCAGCTTCACCGGGCCCTCCGTCCAGCATCCGACGACGTCATTCGAGGGCATTGGTTTGCCTCTCCATGTTCCGAGTTGCAAACCGACGGACTTGTCCCGGTTCAGCTTGGCTCCTGTAAACCTTTCATATTCCTCCAGTAAGGTGCCCATCTCACCGATTTGCGAGGTTTTCGACACCATTACTGTCACGTCATCGGCGTAGGCTGACGCTGCTTTCTGCAATCCCGGTTCCGAAGGGATGCCCTGCAACCGCTCCAACTTCCGCAGTAGTGGCTCAAGAGCCAGCACATACAGAAGGGAGGAGAGAGGGCATCCCTGTCGGATGGATCGCATGATTTGGAACGGCTCCGAGAGGTGGCCGTTCACCTTGACCCTTGAGCAGACGTTGCTGCTGTGCATCGCAGCAATCCAACCCCTGAAAACGGGTCTGAAGCCTGCCGCCGCGAGCACCGCATCCAGGTAACGATGGTCAACCCTATCGAAAGCTTTAGATTGATCCAAGTTGATCAGGGCCCCACCAAAGCCGGGTTCATTCCCTAACCTCTCTATGATGTATCGCATAAGGTGGAGATTGTCGTGAATGGACCTGGACGGGATTGCGCATGTCTGCGCTTCTCCCACCAGGTTTCCGACGACAAGCGCCAACCTCTTCGCTAACACCTTGGCCAAAATCTTTAACTCTGTATTTAGCAGAGTTATGGGCCTGAAGTTACTTATGTCATCCCCCTTGTTCTCATCCTTCCTCACCAGCGTAACTACGCCCTTGGTCACAGAACTGGGAATTCTCCCGTTCTGCTGCCAGTTGCAGTAGACCGCTTCGAGGATATCGGAGAACAAGTCCGGCATCGCTACATATAGCTCGTATGGTAGACCATCGAGACCCGGGGATTTGCGTTTGCCGCATTGGCTCAGCGCCGCCCCTATCTCAGCAGCTGAAATCGTCCTTTCGCAGGACTTCGCCTCCGCGTCCGAGAGGCGCGGCAGACCGTCGAGGTATGGATTGAAATCCATAGTCTCACCCGGCGCGCCGCCCCTCTCGAACAGTCGTGCAAAGTGCCGCTGAAAGGCCGCACACATCTGCCCAGGTTCAAGGATCACACGCCCATCCTGGTCCTTCAAAGACCGAATCGTGGACTTGTTCCCACTTTTTGCCTCTGTCACTCGGGCCCAGCTAACAGCTTTGGCTCCCTCATTACCCAGAGCACGTATTTTACTCCTGACCCGCAGCCTTCATGCTTCACCTCAAAGAACTGGTCTAAGGCCATTCTTGATGCCAGCACGCCGGCTACATTGCCACTCCTAATCGCCTCTTCTACTCTATCTACTAATTCCCTTTCTGTCTTGTTCCTATCCCTTGCTAATTCCTGACTAAAACCTATCGATTCTATTCTAATTGCTCTCTTAAGAGAACTCCACCACCTGTTGTTGACAATTGCCCCTGTCAAACTCTGCTTAACTAACGTGCTAATCCGTTTACTGTAAGCTTTGCTTGTTGGTAAGGACAAGTTCAGCTTCCAGTAACCGGGTCCCTGTCTATGGGTTCTATCAAGGTTGGCTATGCAGGTCACTAACTTGTGATCCGAATAGTCAACCATGAACATTTTTGGACAGCTAAATGTGTCCCTATCCTTCTCTCTAACTAGGACCCTATCTAGGTACGACCTAGATGTTCCGCTGCGATTGGTCCACGTCCATAGTGGTACAGTCAGAAAATCTAGTCGATATCTATCGGCCAGGTCAAATCGGCCGATTAACCTTTTGAGGCTTTTACACCCCCCTCTATTGGCACATGCCCCTACATAGTCCCAACGTGCATCCAGGATACCATTCCAGTCCCCCACTAAAAGCAAGGAGCGGGACGTTCCCAGAAAAGTTTCCAGACGTTGGAAGTATTCCGGCCGCGCTGCCCAAAAAGGGGCGTACACAGCAATTAGTCTAAGGGCTCCACTTTCACTACTGCCGACGTCTAAAACCACCAGTTGACCCTCCTGGTCCAGGTGCACCTTCTGTATGGCGAGGCCCAGGTGTTTTCGCAGCAGAACGGCAACTCCACCCCCACCCCCCGGTTGACAGAGAGATGCGAAGATCTCAAAGTCGTCGAAGAGGGGCGCCAGTTGGTGCTCGCTGCTGATCCTGGACTCGCAAATAGCCATTACATCCATTCTATGCGACCTGAGATCGTTTAAAAGTTCGCCTTGTTTCCAAGACAGTCCCAGGCCGCGTACATTCAGACACCCAACTCTTATATCAGCCATGTTGGTTAAAAGAGGAAGGACCTACCTGTTCGGCTCCTGAGGAGCAGGTTGCACAATATCCATGGGCGTATTGGAGGGGTTGTTTGGTGGGGTGTTGTTCTGTGGTGGAGTGGGGGTGTTTGGTGAGGTGTGGGTGGGAAACGTTTCAAGAGCATGCGGTTATAGGGTCGAGTACATGTTTTCCCCACGTCCTCAGGAAAGTTCTCTCTTAGTTTTGCATAGGTGTCCATTGGGAGTCTTATCATTTTTAAATGCGGTTTGTTGGCCGCGCTTGCAAAGAATTGCCCTTCAGTTTCCACCGAAGCGTCTTTGTGTATTGTTTTTACTAGTTCTTTGTTATTTGTGTTAATGTATGTATACTGTTTTATTTGTGTTGTGTTTGTTTGTTGTTCTTGTGTGTGCTTACGTTTTGTTGTATGTGTTATGTTTTGGGGTGGGGCGGATTTTGTTTGTTCTGTTTGTTTTGTTTTTGTTGGTGGTTGTGTGTTTGTTTTGTTTATGTTCGAGTGGTGCTTTCTTTTTTTCCTTTTTACAGGTTGGAAGGGTCCCCCCTCTTCGTCACTAGGTGCCGTTTCAGCTGGGTCCTCGTCCGTGCTGTCGGGTAGTGGTGTATTTTGGGGTTTTGTTGTGTTTGTGTGTGTTTTTGAAGTTGTTTTGGGTGGGGCCGTGTCTTGTGTTATTTTTCCGTGTTATTTTTGTTGTTGTTGTGGTGGTGGTGGAGGTGGTGGTGGTGTGTGGGGTGTAGGCAAAAGAGCCTTTTTTTTGTCAATTGAGGACAGGCAGCCCTTAGATGACCCCTGCTTGAACAGTAGTAACATATGGGCCTCCTACCCTCAGCTGAAATGTATATAAATGTTTCTCCATCGAGGGACACCCTCTGTGGTATTCTAGCTATTCGTTCTGGTCTCATTTGGACCAGAACCTCCACGCTCAAACCGCCGAAAACGTCTGTGGTGACTTCTCCTACTGAGAGGATTCCGTCCTCGTCGTCTAAAAATCCTGTTAGTACCCAGGAAATGCATGCATTTGGCCGGATTCCGGAGACTTATTTTCTGCGTTCTTTTCCCTAAGTATGTGGGGGAAAAATGTGTGTAGCTTGGAAACAATTGGCGCCACAGAGTATTTCCTGGCCGTCAATTGATCCTTCATTAGCACCGTTATATTCCCATAGAGTGGCCCTTTTTGTATGAACGATATATCACTCCACACATTTTTTAGGACCAGCTCAATTTCTTTTTGGGATAATTGAGCTGGTTTCCTTGTTATGTTGGAAATTGTTCTGAAAGATATCGTTCTTAGTGTCGTGTCTCTTTTGATTTCTTGTGGGGAGGTGATTGTGAAGTCTCCTCCTTCTTTGAAAGTTACATACTGTTTTGCTTCCTTCATCTTTTCTCTCAGAGTTGTAATGTCCAGTTGCTTGCAGGTCTGTGTTTTCCGGACTGCCTGTGCAAAGGAGGCACCAGTAGTGGGTTCGCTTTGTTTGGTGTTATCGTTATTTTTTCCTTGGTTGGTGTTGTGACTATTGCTGTTATTGTCATTGTTGTTTTTGTCTGCGTTTATGTGACTTTCTGGGTTTTCACCCATTTTTACAATTTTTTCTTTTAATTCCATGTTCCATGTTTCTTTTGCAGAAGTGAGGAGGGAAGACTTAGAGCCTTGTGCTTCTAGCTTCTCTGTATCACCTTTCTTAGGGGGCGTGGCTTTCTCGTTAGGATGAGATGTGAAAATTCCGTCCATTTCTATTAGTTTGCCGTAATAAATTTTTAACTGGAAAATTCGCCCCAAAAAGGGGCGAAAATAAATAAACTCAAAGTTTGACGACCAAGGCAAGGGGTTAACGTATATTACAGTATAAAAAATTAATCAAAACTCACTTTTGAGTAAGTAAATCCAACTCGGTAGCCGAGCTTGTTCACACACGTCAACACACGTCTCTCGTATACGAGATGTTATGTGAGATATTATGTGAGGTAAAGACTTTACTGTGAAAATACAATAGTCTATATAGAGTAATGTAAATGTTATGTGAGATAAAGACTTTACTGTGAAAATACAATAGTATATATAGAGTAATGTAAATGTTATGTGAGATATTATGTGAGGTAAAGACTTTACTGTGAAAATATAATAGTATATATAGAGTAATGTAAATGGTATGTGAGATATTATGTGAGGTAAAGCCTTTACTGTGAAAATACAATAGTATATATAGAATAATGTAAATGTTATGTGAGATATTATGTGAGGTAAAGCCTTTACTGTGAAAATACAATAGTATATATAGAATAATGTAAATGGTAAAGGGTTAATACATAGGGCAAAATGTCTTAAACTATTTCTCATGTTCTGTGTACAAATCTTACCGAGGTTAACTTATCCTTTAATCCTTTCAGGATTGATAAGATAAAGTCCCAGTCAAGTACTGAGATTGACATAATCAACTTCTCCTCCTCCAAATTGCAGGCCTTATGCCTCAATTAGAAACTGTTATGACTAGTACATAACCATTGTTTTATAGATGGACAGAATATTTACTGTATATACTGGAATATAAGCCGAGGAACATGTGACCTCCAAATCAATGGGGGCGCTTATATATATATATGTCATCTAAACAATATGTTGATTAGCTGTCTCAGCTTATAAACAGGGTTTGGCTTTTTGACCAATTCTCATAAAATAGGGGAGGGGGCTTATATTTGGTTTCTTCACCAAACTTTAAGGAAGCTGTTTGTGAATTACACACACACATGCCATCCCCATTTTACATTTATTTTCCATTACACACACACACCCACACACATATCTATATATATAAGAGAGAGAGAGAGAGAGAGACTGGTAACAGAAAATGTTCATTTCTGGTATGAATGAAAGTATATTAGAACATTCCGCCTCCTTTTGTCTTACATTTGTGTTGCATCAATTCTGGTATAAAATTTTACAAAATTTTTGACAGAGCATAGTGTTCATGTGACAGACAGACAAAAATGCTGAAAGTTACTATAATATAAATTGCTAAGTGGTGAATTGGCAGAGTTATTAGATTGAAGAATAAAATGCATTGCAGTATTTGTTCCAGCTTTCAGCACTCTGAGTTGAAATCCCACTCCAGTTACCTGTGCCTTTCCTCCTTTTTCAAGTCAATATAAGAAAGTACGAGATGAAGGTAGTGGATTGGCAGAACTACTAGATGGTATTTGTCTGGTTTCTTTGCATTCTAAGTTCTATGGTCTATTTGGGTGGTAAACCTAATCAGTTATCTACCACCAACACCTGGTATATAGGTGCTTTTAGGAGAGTCCAGTCTGTTGCAAGTATTTTGGTCAGGTGTCCAGTTTCAGGATACTTTAATCACACTCCAAAACCCTGGAAAGGGTCAAAGGCACTGCCCTTCCCTTTCTGACTAAACGGTAAAAGAAAGGCAGTAGCTCCCTGAACATTTCCCACCCCGTTCGTATTCTAGTTACTATGATCAGAGCAATCTCCTCCACAACTAATTAAGCTACCTAGGTAAAAGAAGCTATCAACTACTTCTATGGTATTCTACCTGGACTGGAAGATGTATATTACACTACTGCTCTTACAACTGTGCATCTGTCACATACAAAGGCTAGATTTCCTGTCACCCTACCATGTCTCATGAGTTGTCACATACAATGTTAGCCTGTCACCTACCATGTCTCATGAGTTGTCACATACAATGTTAGCCTGTCACCTACCATGTCTCATAAGTTGTCACATACAATGTTAGCCTGTCACCTACCATGTCTCATGAGTTGTCACATACAATGTTAGCCTGTCACCTACCATGTCTCATAAGTTGTCACATACAATGTTAGCCTGTCACCTACCATGTCTCATAAGTTGTCACATACAATGTTAGCCTGTCACCCTGTCACCTACCATGTCTCACGAGTACTGATGGTTTACTCTGCATTGTATAGAATTCCTACTGCTTTTGTAAAGTTTAAGTAATTATCAGTCATGTTTAGAGAAATATTTTCTTTTAAAATATTAGATTAAAAACTTAATTCTGTAATTGTGAATTGAAAATTATAAATAGTTCAGGTTTTATTAATCAATATTTTTTTTTTTATATTCAGACAATTACGTATGGTAAATTATTGAAATATAGATTAGCAAATTTTGACATGTGCATGTATGTGTATATACATATATATATATATATATATATATATATATATCTACGTTGATATGGCCACGTGATGCGCATGAAAGACGACAGCTGTATAAAAAAGTGCAGGGCGATCAAAATTGATGGTAGTTACGGAGTAGGTAGACCCAAAAAAACCAGGGACGATCTTATAAATTTCGACCTTACACACTTGCACCTCTCTAAGACAATGTCACTGGACCGAGATCTTTGGCGCTACGCAGTAATACAGAAGACCCGCCTTGTCTATGTACAAAGCGAAACCTACAGTCAGTAGGCACCTCTTAACCAAATATACACCCCAATCCACTACTCCTACCCTATCCTCCCACTCCCACCAACACCACCCTCTCTCTGTCAAGTTGGTACCACAACATCCAGTCCAAATAAATGAGATAATGAGATTGAGATCGTGTAGGTGTCATGAGAAAAAAAACACAGTCCACGCTGTAATGTGGCCGTGTAGGTAACACGGTAAAAAGTTCCCAGTCCACACTGTAAATGTGGTTGGTGTTAGGAAGGGCATCCAGCCGTAGAAAACCTGCCAGACAGTCCTATATAAGCGAGACACGGTCACCCGACCAACCTTGCCTCAAGTGGGACAACTCCCGTCTAACCCATGCTAGCGTGGAAGATTGACGTTAAATGAAGATGATGATGATATATATATATACACACACACACATTATAAGTATCGTATGTATGTATGTATATATATATATATAAATCATACAAGTCCTAAGGGGAGTGTGTTCATTAATATTAATAAATGTGTGCCTATGTACTTAAACTACAGGTGTACTATATTCAAAACAACATTGAATTGACATGTTTAACCCTTTAATATTTATATTATTCTATATATACTATTGTATTTTCATTGTAAAAGCTTTATCTTACGTAATCATCATCACCATTTTACGTCCATTCTTCCACGCTAGCATGGGTTAGACGGGTTGTCCTGTTGTGGGCAGTGTCCAGTCGGCTGACCTTGTCTTGCTCATATGGGTTCTGATTCTGGCTTGATTTCTACAGCTGGATGCCCTTCCTAACACCAACCTCATTTACAGTGTGGGCTGGGTGCTTTTTTGCCTTGGCACCTCCATGACCACTTTGCAGTGGGAGGGGGCTGGGGGCATATTGTCTATATGCTTCAGCTTCGGCTTGTACCCGTGGGGGATCTTATATAATATCGAATCTACGAGAGTTTGATAGTGTTTATTTTGAGAACAATACCTCAACATCAGTATGAGTGGCCAGTTACGGCCAGTTTAAACAGAAAGAGGTGAGAGAATTCTGGCCAGATATGGCCGATTTAATGCTAACATTTATACAAGAGCAACTCTGTCTATCTCAAGAGTGCTCTTATCTGGAAGAAAGTGGCAATTATATCATTTCAAAGCTTTCTAATTTTCCCTTTAATGAAACGGACAGAATAAATGTTGATATCTAACCTCTCTGCTTTGTGAGCTTAGAGACCTCGAAGGAGGGTTTTCATGACCACGTGGGAGGGTATATTTATTAGTAAATGGTAAAATATATACAACAAATGAGTAAGTGAATTGTAGTAGATGGTTTCCAGTCCAGTCAGACTGCAACTACAAATAAAAAAATTGTTAGTTTGCTTTGTAACAATAGCATATCCAAGTTTTTGGATAAATCAACTTACTTTAACTTTGACCTCATTTCAATGGGACCCTTGAGCTTCATGGAGTCTAGCTAACTCTTTGACGTGAGGCTGAATTTTCCTAAGACGTAGCCAGAGATCTCCGCGTGTAATTACATTGTAGTGGTTGCGAGACTTACTGTGCAGTCTGGAAACAGCACCAAACCTCCTCTCAACTAAGTATGAGCTTGGAAAAGGCAGAGCAATATTGAGGGAATGCCGTTTGATAAAATTGATGACATCAATGGCCACCTGCAAGGACTTGCTCAGCGGCTTGCTGAGTTTCTTTGCAGCCAAATGTTGTCGATGAATGACACAATGAACAGCAAATACAGATAGATTTTCTCTCTTCAGAAGAGTGACGAAACCCTTATGTTGGCTGACCATTGCTCTTGTGTCCTCCGTAGTACATGATACAATGTGTGTTGTATGTAGTCCTAGATGTATGTATTACCTGCCTGTGTGTTGAATGTAGTCCCAGCTGTATGTATTACCTGCTTATGTATTGCATGTGGTCCCAGCTGTATGTATTACCTGCTTGTGTGTTGTATGTGGTCCTAGATGTGTGTATTACCTGATTATGTGTTGTATGTGGTCCTAGATGTATGTATTACCTGCCTGTGTGTTGTATGTGGTCCTAGATGTGTGTGCTACCTCCTTATGTGTTGCATGTGGTCCTAGATGTGTGTATTATCTGGTTATGTGTTGTATGTGGTCCTAGATGTGTGTGCTACTCGCTTCCGTTTTTTCTTTTCTTTTTTTATTTGTAATATTATTTATACAATAGGGAATAAAATAGATCTACATAGTGTTAACTCGTTACGGTTGAGTCAATAATTTCAGACATGAAATACATTGTTATTGGTGAATGAAAGACAAGATTCTAACTGGCTGCACTCAAAGTGTCCTTGACCCAGTTGACTGTCGTTTTTTCCAATTTTAAGATCTCAATTGCCGGTTAATGTCTAGACATGCCTGCACACCTGTGGTCAGACTATAGTTATGCTGTCTGCATGCTCATTCAAATGCATTCACACTGGCTGTCTCAAAGACATACAAATATGGCTTATAAAACTTACCAAGGTAAAAAGCCTTCCAGAGTAGACCAAAATAGGTTATAGGCACAACCCTTTCAGAACAGAGTAGACCAAAATAGGCTATAGGCACAACCCTTTCAGAACAGAGTAGACCAAAATAGGCTATAGGCACAACCCTTTCAGAACAGAGTAGACCAAAATAGGCTATAGGCACAACCCTTTCAGAACAGAGTAGACCAAAATAGGCTATAGGCACAACCCTTTCAGAACAGAGTAGACCAAAATAGGCTATAGGCACAACCCTTTCAGAACAGAGTAGACCAAAATAGGCTATAGGCACAACCCTTTAGCCCATATTTCTGAAGAGGTTTTCAGAAGTCATTGCTGTTTCTCTTAACTAAAACCTTTTGTTTATGTTGACTAATAGAGAGCTGTGTGGTGGATGTGTGAGGGTGGTGGATACACACACACAGGTATACATAGATACACACACACACAGATATACACACATATAGACAGATACACACACACACACAGATATACACATACACACACAGATATATACACACACACGCAGATATACACATACACACAGAGATATACAGATACACACACAGATATACAGATACACACACACACAGATATACACATGTAGATACACACACAGATATATACACACAGAGATATACACATGTAGATACACACACACACAGATATACACATGTAGATACACACACACACAGATATACACACACATAGATACACACACACTTACATAGAGATACACACACACAGAGATACAGATACACACACACACACACAAGCCTAGATAGGAAGAGTTTATTTGTATAAGCAGTGTGTAGTAGAGGCAGGTATATATGTGGTATATGTGGGGTGTATAGAGGCAGGTATATATGTGGTATATGTGGGGTGTATAGAGGCAGGTATATATGTGGAGTGTATGTGGGGTGTATAGAGGCAGGTATATATGTGGTATATGTGGGGTGTATAGAGGCAGGTATATATGTGGTATATGTGGGGTGTATAGAGGCAGGTATATATGTGGAGTGTATGTGGGGTGTATAGAGGCAGGTATATATGTGGTATATGTGGAGTGTATGCGTGGTATATGTGTGTATATGTGTGGAGTGTATGTGTGGTATATATGTGGAGTGTATGTGTGGTAAATGTGTGGTATATGTGTGGAGTGTATGTGTGGAGTGTATGTGTGGTATATATGTGGAGTGTATGTGTGGTATATATGTGGAGTGTATGTGTGTGGAGTGTATGTGTGGTATATGTGTGTATATGTGTGGTATATGTGTGTATATGCATGTTGTATATATGTGGTATGTTGTGAATGGGTATATGTATATGACTGTGTATGTAATTGGGTGTGGAGATATGTAAGTGCTGTGTGTGTGTATATGTATGTGTACATGTATGTGCATGGTGAATGTGTATGATGTGGCAGGTACGTATGGTTTTAAAACAATTTTCAAAATAATCAAGAATTTGGCGGGATTATAATTAAGCTGGTGTTAGGAACATAAATGTTCTTCCATAAAATTACAATGGAAGGTTTTTTTGATAAATATCTATCTATATATCTAGGGTGGGTAAAATTGCCGAGATCCATGGACGAGTTCTCTCCAGCGGTCTCTGTCCCTCATTATCGCTGCCATGTCCTGCGTCTCCAACAGATCAGTGTCTGTCTTTAGGGCATCAACATATGTTAACCTCTGTCTTCCTTTGATTCTGTGGATCGTCACTGCCTGATGAAGATCTTACAGGCTTATGGAATCCCCAACAAGATAGGGGGCCTGCTATCACTGCTCTACACCAAATATAAACTCTTTAAAATAAAGAGTTTTGTAGAAACAAGGGAGGTTTCAGGTGGGTCTTGTTTAGCCTTAGCCTGACTTGTGATCCCGCAAGCCTATCATCAAAAGCCATCGCCATCTTCGTTTTTTAAGGACATGGCTACCCTGGATGATATTATCTCATGTATTCCTTTTTTTAAGATGGCATGGTATGGTTTGAAGGAGATTTTTACTGCTATTTCTAGCATCTTCAGCATGTATAGTCCCTCTTATTGGGTTAGTTGTGTATGTGAATTTGTATTGCGTGTGTATGTGTGCATGATGTTTGTTGTAGCATGTGTGTGTATGTGTAATGATAATGTTGAAGTCATTCATCATCATTGTTTAATGTCTATTTTCCACACCAGCATGGGTTAGACGGGTTGTCCCATTTGAGGCAAGTCGGGTCAGGTGACCATGTCTTGCACATACAGAGCTGTTTCTGGCTTGGTTTCTATGGCTGGATGTTCTTTACAGTGTGGGTAGGATGCTTTTTGTTGTGATACTAACACAACAACTTTACAGTGTGGACTGGTGACTAGGGAGAAGGGTGGTGTGATCAGATGTGGGTGGGGTGTTAGGGTGTGGGAGATGTATAGAGGGGGAGGGAGGATAGTGGTTAAGAGGTGCATTATAGATGTATGCATCAGTCTGTGCACATGGGAAGGCAGGTCTTCTGTATTACTGCATAGTGCCAAAGATCTCAATCCTGCATCCTTGTCTTTGAGAGGTGCAATTATACAAGGTCATCTTTTATCACCTTATTCCAGGTCTTCCTACTCCACAGCTTCCATCAACTTTGATCACCCTGCACCTTTTAATATAGCTGTCATCCCACATAAGCATCACATGACCATATCAACGCAATCTCCTCTCCTGCACACTGCATCTGATCCCTCTTATTCCTAGTTTCTCCCTCAATTCATTTATGCTTTGCTGTACATGTATATTACTATTAAACATCCATCAGAGCATGCGGGCTTCACTTCTTTCTAATCTTCGCAAGTCCTCTGCACACAGTGCCCAGGTCTTGCTACCATGCAACATTGCTGTTCACATACAATCTTCCCTTCATTTTAAGGGAAACATCTTTTGTAGCTAGCTGCGATAGTAGCTCCCTGAACTTTCTCCATCCCATTCTTACTCTGGCTACTGTACTTTTGGGACACCCTCCTCCACTGCTAATTTTGTCACCCAGGTAACAGAAATTGTCGACTATTTCTAGAGCTGCCTGGACATTTGAAGGAGCTAGTATCCTGTGGGCACATGCTACTTACTGCACCTGTGCATTGGCCGCATATAAAACCTACGTTCTCTGATAGCCTGCCTGTGATCCCACTACATCTTTTATGTACCCATAGCTTGCAACAGGGAAATAGGATGGAATTTCTACCCAATCCTTTCCTGCAAACTGAACAAGGCCATTTCCCAGTGGGAATCTGGGCCCTATTTTCCTTCCTACATACTAAGACATTAGTCTTTGACAAGTTAACTTTAAGACCACCTTTTGAATTTCTTCTCTAACTATGCCATAGATTCAGCTATGAGGATTCGATCATCTGCATACAGAAATTCCCATGGGTAGCCAGTCTTAAACTTTTCTGTTATAGCCTGTGGGCCAATAATAAACAGGAGAGGGTTAAGGATGGAGCCCTCATGAACATCCACCAGCATGCTAAATTCTTCACTATAGTCATTGTTAATTCTAACCTTGCTGACTGTTTCACTATACATGGCTTGTATAGCTCTCACAAGCCACTCATCTACTCCTAGTTTTCTAAGAACCCACCAAATAATGGAACAGGAGACTCTGTCAAAGGCTTTCTCCAAGTCAACAAAAACTAAGTAGAGGGGTTTACTTTTAGCTAGGTACTTCTGCAATTGCTTCACAAGGAAGAGAGAATCCATGGTACTTTTACTTGGCACAAATTCAAACTGCATCTCGTCTAAGTTAATTTGGTCTCTAATCAGTTGTGTGATAACTCTGTGACCTTCATGACCTGGTAAACCAACTTAATGCCCCTATAGTTTTCTCTGTCTAGGGTGTCTCCTTTGCCCTTATAGCAGTTGATGATGATTCTACTACGCCAGTCATTGGGTATGACACTGTTTTGTATTACTTGGTTTACAATATGGGTGGCCATGCCATGACCCACCATCCCAGATACTTTCAGCATCTCAGCAACTATCCCCAAAGGTCCAGCTGCTTTGCCAGTCTTCATATCCTTGACTGCCTTACTTACTATATTACTACTAACTTGCACAGCTGGTCCCTCTGTTGGGTCGACTTGGGGCAAACTATCTTTATCCAAATCATTCTCCTCATTTAGTAGTCTTTCATAGTGGCACTTCCATGCTACCTTTTTATCAGTATCATTGAGGGCAAGTACTCCATTATCATCATGGACACTCTTCTCCTCAACGACATCACAATTTTATCTGACACATTGTCTTGCAATCCTGAACATATCATGCCTTTAGTTCTTACATTGCAGAACATGCTTAAATTGTTTATTTCCAGCTTCCCTTCTTACAAAGTACACTTGTTGCCTAGCTCTCTCCTGGCCTCCTGGTTGTGTTCTCTACTTCCCCCATTCTGCCATTCTTTCCATACTTGTCTTTTGCCCTTAATTTTCTCCTCCCCCTACTATTCTACCACCAAATCACTCTCTTCTCCCTAGAGACCTGCTCCAACTACAGATTTCATTTGTCACCTTCTATATTGTGTGTCTCTATTTGCTCTTCCTTACTCTCAAAAGCATCAATCAACATACCTCTAAATTTGTTACAGGATGTGGAGTCCTTCAACTTCCACATTCTTCTCCCCCAGGTTGTCCTCTGTCATCAAGTTCTTCTAGCCCTAACTATAAGGTCACTAACTGAAAGATTATGTGAGGAGGTGCATTCTTCACCAGAGAGGGAATTTGTATTTACAACCGTCATTCTGTCTCATCTTCTGGTAAGGATAAAAATCTATCTAGCTAGTTTGCTCCCCTGATCTATAGGTGATCAAGTGATTGTCTCATTTTTTGAAGCTTGTGTTACAGATAGATAAATCAGTGGCATCACAGAATTCCAAGAGCCTGAAACCTTCATTTATAGCACCAAACCCATAACCTCCATGGATCTCATTGATGCCAGTGTTGCCCAACATTAAAGTCACCTGCACTGATTATGTTGTCACTGCCGCTTATTTGAGAAGTAGTGTGCATTAGGGACTCAAATATCCTGTCTTTTAGTATGTCTGATAGACCAGATTGAGGTGAATAACCAGATATAATTGACACCGTTGTTCTGTTTAGAACTAGTCTAATTTTAATGATTCTGACTTTCACTCTATTTTGTTCTTCTATATATGTAGTGGTGTGTTTTGTAGTATGATATGTGATACAGCAGCATGTGTCTATGGGAACAGGCATGACTAGGTGATTAAGAGCTTTGCATTATAACCACATTGTTCAGGTTCAAACCTGCAGTACAGCACCTTAGGTCAGTGTCTTCTACCACAGCATTGGAATAACCAAAATTGTAGGAGCAAAATTTCATAGACAGAAACTGTGTGGAAGCCCATCAGATGCATTGCATCTGTTCTTGGGTTACAGGTAATGTGTTGACTTGTTCAACACCCTACCTGGTCCTTGGGTATCTGTTAGTGGGGTGCACTCTGTTGCAAGCATTCAGAATGAGGTATTTGATCTAAGGGTATCCCTGTAGATTAGTGGTTAGGGTTTTTGGTTCAGGATGGAAGGTCATGAATTCGATTCCCAGTGGAGTCTTGTGTCCTTGAGCAAGACACTTTAGTTCTTATTTTATATTGCTTTAACAACTCTGGTAATTGACTGCCTTAACATATTTCTACACATTCCTCAACAGATGGGATGATCATGGCTGAAATGCCTTTGATCCTATGTGTGCTAGGTCAGACTGACCTAGGGGCTAAACAACAACAGTATATATGGAGATGATGGTGGATATGGAGGATAGAGAGATAGACACACACACTATATATATATATATATATATATATATATATATATATATATATATATATATGTATATATATATATATATATATATATATATGTATATATATATATATATATATATATATATATATATATATATATATATATATATATGTATATATGTATATATATATATATAGAGAGAGAGAGAGGGAGAGAGAGAAAAGCTTGCTATATCATAACAACAACTAGGTGGAGGAGGAGAAAACTTGCAGTGAAAGTTCTGTATGTGTGAATCTGTCTGTGTCTGTGTGTGTATGTGCGCGTGTCTATCTGTGTGTGTGTATGTGCATGTGTCTGTGTGTGTGTATGTCTGTCAGTGGTACTGACCTGATTCATGTAGACACTACATTGCCAGTTGCACACTGACTGCATAAGACAGCTATATGTAGCATGCCTCCTTATAGGTGATGGTGGTGATGATGGCAGTAGCACTGGTGATGGTGTTGGTGGTGGTAGTGGTGTTGTTGGTGGTGGTGGTGGTGATGATAGTAGTGGCGCTGGTGATGGTGGTGTTGGTGATGGTGTTGGTGGTGGTAGTGGTGTTGGTGGTAGTGGTGTTGGTGGTGGTAGTGGTGTTGGTGGTGGTAGTGGTGGTGATGATAGTAGTGGCGCTGGTGATGGTGTTGGTGGTGATGGTGTTGGTGGTGGTAGTGGTGTTGGTGATGGTATTGGTGTTGTTGGTGATGGTATTAGTGGTGGTAGTGGTGTTGTTGGTGATGGTGTTGGTGGTAGTAGTGTTGTTGGTGATGGTGTTGGTGGTGGTAGTGGTGTTGGTGGTGGTAGTGGTGTTGTTGGTGATGGTGTTGGTGGTGGTAGTGGTGATGGTGTTGGTGGTGGTAGTGGTGTTGGTGGTGGTAGTGGTGTTGGTGGTGGTAGTGGTGTTGTTGGTGATGGTGATGGTGGTGGTAGTGGTGTTGTTGGTGGTAGTGGTGTTGTTGGTGATGGTGTTGGTGGTGGTAGTGGTGATGGTGATGGTGTTGGTAGTGGTGTTGGTGATGGTAGTGGTGTTGTTGGTGATGGTGCTGGTGGTGGTAGTGGTGTTGTTGGTGACGGTGTTGGTGGTGGTAGTGGTGTTGTTGGTGGTAGTGGTGGTGTTGGTGATGGTAGTGGTGGTTATGTTGGTGGTAGTGGTGCTGGTGATGGTGTTAGTGGTGTTGGTGGTTATGATGATGGTAGTGATGGTGTTGGTGATGGTGTTGGTGATGGTAGTGGTGGTTATGTTGGTGGTAGTGGTGGTTTTGTTGGTTATGATAATGGTAGTGGTGCTGGTGATGGTGATGGTGTTGGTGCTGTTGGTGGTACTGGTGGTGTTGGTTATGTTGGTGGTAGTGGTGCTGGTGATGGTATTGGTGGTGTTGGTGGTAGTGGTGCTGGTGATGGTGTTGGTGATGGTATTGGTGGTGGTGATGGTGTTGGTAGTGGTGGTGTTGGTGGTAGTGGTGCTGGTGATGGTATTGTTGGTGTTGTTGTTATGTTGGTGGTAGTGGTGTTGCTGGTGATGGTGTTGGTGGTGGTAGTGGTGTTGTTGGTGGTAATGGTGTTGGTGATGGTATCGGTGGTGGTAGTGGTGGTGTTGTTGTTGTGTTGGTGATAGTATTGGTGGTGGTAATGGTAGTGTTGTTGGTTATGCTGGTGGTGATGATGGTAGTGGTGCTGGTGATGGTGTTGGTGGTTATGATGATGGTAGTGATGGTGTTGGTGATGGTAGTGGTGGTTATGTTGGTGGTAGTGGTGGTGTTGTTGGTTATGATAATGGTAGTGGTGCTGGTGTTGGTGCTGTTGGTGGTACTGGTGGTGTTGGTTATGTTGGTGGTAGTGGTGCTGGTGATGGTATTGGTGGTGTTGGTGGTAGTGGTGGTGGTGATGATGGTAGTGGTGCTGGTGATGGTGTTGGTGGTAGTGTTGGTTATGTTGATGGTAGTGGTGTTGTTGGTGGTGGTAGTGGTGTGTTGATAGTGGTAGTGGTGGTGTTGGTGGTGGTAGTGTTAGTGGTGTGTTGGTAGTGGTAGTGGTGTTGTTGGTGGTGGTAGTAGTGGTGTTGGTGATGGTATTGTTCATGCTGTTTATAGTGGTGGTGACAGTGTTGTTCATGTTATTAATGCTATTGTTTAGCCTCAAGTCAACTCTGAGTAGACCTATATTTAAATGTGTTCCAGCTATAACCGTCCTATCTTTTTCTATCCCTCAGATGAGATTATCCTGATAAACTAGGCCCACTCTTGTCCACTTATTGATATATCAACCATTCTCTTTATGTCCTTGTATAGTAGGAAGCCCTTCAACTATAGACTACATGTAGTTGTGTTGAAATAAAGGAAAGGAGCTGATCAACAGCTCAAATCAAGGCAATAATGTTTCCATTGGTAATATTATCCATGGGCCTTTATGGTCTGAGTTCAAATCTCGCCGAGGTTAATTTTGCCTTTCATCCTTACGGGGGTCGATAAAATAAAGCACCAGTAATACACTGGGATAATTGCTGGCCTTGTGCCAAAAGTAGAAACAATATTGTCCATTGCTAATACTTTCCATTGGTTGCAACTCTTGGCAGAAGCAAGCAGAATTTTAAATCAGAACATACAGAGCTGTATCTTTTAACAATTTTGCCAATACATCATCCCTGCTAGACTGGTACTTTATTTATTAACCCTGAATGGATGAAAGGCAAAGTTTATTTTAATGGGATTTGAACCCAGGATCAGAGCTAGAACATATCTGTAAAGCATTCTACTTGATGTGCTCAGAACTCTGTCTATTTGCTGCCTAAATAAAGATTGCCAATATTTAAATTTTAGTCTTCCATAGCTTCTCAACTAACTACAGAGGCTTTTGGGGATTACCAAGGTCTAAATTCAAATCTTCAGGGTTTATTAACAATAAATCAGATAGTGTAGATTGTGTTGTAGGTATTTAGCTTAAAATATGTACTGTGACCCCTGTATATATCTGGTTTAGAAGCGGTACACTGTGACCCCCATATATATCTGGTTTAGAAGAGGTACACTGTGACCCCCGTATATATCTGGTTTAGAAGAGGTACACTGTGACTCCGTATATCTGGTTTAGAAGAGGTACACTGTGACCCAGTATATATCTGGTTTAGAAGAGGTACACCGTGACCCTATATATATCTGGTTTAGAAGAGGTACACTGTGACCCTGTATATATCTGGTTTAGAAGAGGTACACTGTGACCCTGTATATATCTGGTTTAGAAGAGGTACACTGTGACCCTGTATATATCTGGTTTAGAAGAGGTACACTGAGAGACAGGGCCCCACTAGAAATACATGATTTACCTGGGGAGACATGGTACCCCTAGGTTGTTATGACTTACTACATTACAGAACTGAAAAATGCCCCCCCCCCCACACACACACACACAGCACCTGGATATTGTCATCTACCCCACTCCCCCTCCAGTACCCAGGTATGTCATACCTGGCTATGGTATCTTCATGGTTTGACAGGTTGACATGATTCTACAACTTGTCTGTGATTTTTTGATTTATTTTAGATTTCATCAATTTATTCCATTATAGCTCTTCTTTGTCGCCCTCTCTCCACCCTGTATACTCTGTTACTAATAGATATAACACTGAAACACCAGATACTCAAAAAACATATACATACATTCAACAACACATACACATACACCATAACAACACACACAACAACACATACACCATAACAACACCACCACAACAACACACACTGAACACAACAACAACACTCCCCATATTACATGGTCAGTAATGGCCACTGAACAATATAATCTTTTCTCTAGCACATTCACAAATAATTTGAGCACACTTTGGATGTCAGGAAGTTGTGGTATTGACATTGCCTAAGGTTTCATAGGCAATGTCTTTCATTAGAAATATAGTAATGAAAGACATTGCCTATGGTTTCATAGGCAATGTTTTCCATTAGAAATATATGAAAGGGTTTGTGAAGGCAAGTAGGCAAGTGGTTAGGATATTGAACTCATGATTCTAAAGGTTATTGATTCAATTCTTGGATTGGACAGCATGTGTTCACGAGTAAGGCACTTCATTTCACGATAAAACCCTGTCTGGGAGGTTAGTGGCCTCATTTCAGTACGGGACGTTAAATGATGATGACTGTAGACTCTATTAACCAAGAAACCAATGAGATAAAACCTCATAAGCCAGTTAAACCTACATAGGTGTAACACGGCAACATGATAAGACCAAGGCTCTTTATTAAAACAACCAAGAAACCTCCTATATAACCTTATTCCAGTTGTATATACTTATCAAATCCATACTGACACAGACCAGTAATTGTAATAATATTGATAACAGTGATGATGATGTTAAAATCAAGCACATACAAGTATAACATTTGTGGTGGTAGTGGTAATGGTGTAGTGGTAGTGGTTTGGTGGTAATGATGTAGTGGTAGTGGTAATGGTGTAGTGGTAGTGGTAATGGTGTAGTGGTAGTGGTTTGGTGGTAATGATGTAGTGGTAGTGGTAATTGTGTAGTGGTAGTGGTAATGTGTAGTGGTAGTGGTAATGATGTAGTGGTAGTGGTAATTGTGTAGTGGTAGTGGTAATGGTGTAGTGGTAGTGGTTTGGTGGTAATGATGTAGTGGTAGTGGTAATTGTGTAGTGGTAGTGGTAATGTGTAGTGGTAGTGGTAATGATGTAGTGGTAGTGGTAATTGTGTAGTGGTAGTGGTAATGGTGTAGTGGTAGCGGTTTGGTGGTAGTGGTGTTGATGGCATTGGTTGCTTTTGTGGTAGTGGTCTTGGTTGTAGTGGTAGTGGTAATGGTGTAGTGGTAGCGGTTTGGTGGTAGTGGTGTTGATGGCATTGGTTGCTTTTGTGGTGGTGGTCTTGGTTGTAGTGGTAGTGGTAATGGTGTAGTGATAGCGGTTTGGTGGTAGTGGTGTTGATGGTATTGGTTGCTTTTGTGGTGGTGGTCTTGGTTGTAGTGGTAGTGGTAATGGTGTAGTGGTAGTGGTTTGGTGGTAGTGGTGTTGATGGTATTTGTGGTGGTGGTTTTGTTGGTTTTTGTGGTGGTGGTAATGGTAGGATTGTTAAATGTGACACCTCTAAAATGGAGTCAATGACCTAACATAACAACAAAACACTTCAAGTTAATACCCACTCCCACTCCTTAGCTTCCTTTCTGTCCATGACATTGCATGATATGAAGACACTCTGCAATGTCATAAAGAAAATCAAGTGGTTTATCTGGGTTATGAACAGTGACAGTAGCGGAGGTCAATCAGGATCTATTAAAGATCTTTAGAGGCCAACAGGTCAGAACTTTAACAAGTCCTTGGCATAGTTATAACTAATTTCATATCTGTAGACAGATAAGATAAACAATAGTTGACATAGATTTAACATTTAATACATACATATATATATATATATATATATATATATATATATATATATATATATATATATATATATATATATATCATCATCATTATCATTTTACGTCCGCTCTTCCCTGCTTGCAAGGGTGGGACGGGTCTTATTCAGCACAGCATCTCTCCACTTGTCACGGTCCTTCGTCATCTCCACCGTGAGCTTCAGTGATCTGAGGTCTGTTCTCACCACTTCCGCCCATGTTTTTCGTGGTCTACCTCTACCACGTCTTCCTTCAACTGGCATTTCCTGACACTTCTTTACCATCGGTCATCCTCCATGCGCATCACATGTCCATACCACCTCAGTCTCCTCTCCCGTACACTACATTCTATCCCTCTCAGACACAGTTTCTCTCTCAACACATTCATGCTGGGTTGTTCACGCACATTGACACTGCACATCCAACGGAGCATGCTTGCCTCATTATATCTTGTCACTATGGCACATGTCCCCTCACTGGTTCAGTATATCTTGTCACCAGGGTACATGTTGTCCCCTCACTAGTTCAGTATATCTTGTTACCAGGGCACATGTTGCCCCCTCACTGGTTCAGTATATCTTGTCACTATGGCACATGTCCCCTCACTGGTTCAGTATATCTTGTCACCAGGGTACATGTTGTCCCCTTACTGGCTCAGTATATCTTGTCACTATGGCACATGTTGTCCTCTTACTGGTTCAGTATATCTTGTCACTATGGCACATGTTGTCCCATCACTAGTTCAGTATATCTTGTCACTATGGCACATGTTGCCCCCTCACTGGTTCAGTATATCTTGTCACTATGGCACATGTTCCCTCACTGGTTCAGTATATCTTGTCACTATGGCACATGTCCCCTCACTGGTTCAGTATATCTTGTCACCAGGGTACATGTTGTCCCCTCACTGGCTCAGTATATCTTGTCACTATGGCACATGTTGTCCTCTTACTGGTTCAGTATATCTTGTCACTATGGCACATGTTGTCCCATCACTAGTTCAGTATATCTTGTCACTATGGCACATGTTGTCCCCTCACTGGTTCAGTATATCTTGTCACTATGGCACATGTTGTCCCCTCACTGGTTCAGTATATCTTGTCACTATGGCACATGTTGTCCCCTTACTGGTTCAGTATATCTTGTCACTATGGCACATGTTCCCTCACTGGTTCAGTATATCTTGTCACTATGGCACATGTTGTCCCCTCACTGGTTCAGTATATCTTGTCACTATGGTACATGTTGTCCCCTCACTGGCTCAGTATATCTTGTCACCAGGGCACATGTTGTCCCCTCACTGGTTCAGTATATCTTGTCACTATGGCACATGTTGTCCCCTCACTGGTTCAGTATATCTTGTCACTATGGCACATGTTGTCCCCTCACTGGTTCAGTATATCTTGTCACTATGGCACATATCCCCTCACTGGTTCAGTATATCTTGTCACCAGGGTACATGTTGTCCCCTCACTGGTTCAGTATATCTTGTCACTATGGCACATGTTGTCCCCTCACTGGTTCAGTATATCTTGTCACTATGGCACATGTTGTCCCCTCACTGGTTCAGTATATCTTGTCACTATGGCACATGTTGTCCCCTCACTGGTTCAGTATATCTTGTCACTATGGCACATATCCCCTCACTGGTTCAGTATATCTTGTCACCAGGGTACATGTTGTCCCCTCACTGGTTCAGTATATCTTGTCACTATGGCACATGTTGTCCCCTCACTGGTTCAGTATATCTTGTCACTATGGCACATGTTCCCTCACTGGTTCAGTATATCTTGTCACTATGGCACATGTTGTCCCCTCACTGGTTCAGTATATCTTGTCACTATGGTACATGTTGTCCCCTCACTGGTTCAGTATATCTTGTCACTATGGCACATGTTGTCCCCTCACTGGTTCAGTATATCTTGTTACCAGGGCACATGTTGTCCCCTCACTGGCTCAGTATATCTTGTCACCAGGGCACATGTTGTCCCCTCACTGGTTCAGTATATCTTGTCACTATGGCACATGTTGTCCACTCACTGGTTCAGTATATCTTGTCACTATGGCACATGTTGTCCCCTCACTGGTTCAGTATATCTTGTCACCAGGGCACATGTTGTCCCCTCACTGGTTCAGTATATCTTGTCACTATGGCACATGTTGTCCCCTTACTGGTTCAGTATATCTTATCACTATGGCACGTTGTCCCCTCACTGGTTCAGTATATCTTGTCACTATGGTACATGTTGTCCCCTCACTGGCTCAGTATATCTTGTCACCAGGGCACATGTTGTCCCCTCACTGGTTCAGTATATCTTGTCACTATGGCACATGTTGTCCCCTCACTGGTTCAGTATATCTTGTCACTATGGTACATGTTGTCCCCTCACTGGTTCAGTATATCTTGTCACTATGGCACATGTTGTCCCCTCACTGGCTCAGTATATCTTGTCACTATGGCACATGTTGTCCCCTTACTGGTTCAGTATATCTTGTCACTATGGCACATGTTGTCCCCTCACTGGTTCAGTATATCTTGTCACTATGGTACATGTTGTCCCCTCACTGGCTCAGTATATCTTGTCACTATGGTACATGTTGTCCCCTCACTGGTTCAGTATATCTTGTCACTATGGCACATGTTGTCCCCTCACTGGTTCAGTATATCTTGTCACTATGGTACATGTTGTCCCCTCACTGGCTCAGTATATCTTGTCACCAGGGCACATGTTGTCCCCTCACTGGTTCAGTATATCTTGTCACTATGGTACATGTTGTCCCCTCACTGGTTCAGTATATCTTGTCACTATGGTACATGTTGTCCCCTCACTGGTTCAGTATATCTTGTCACCAGGGCACATGTTGTCCCCTCACTGGTTCAGTATATCTTGTCACTATGGTACATGTTGTCCCCTCACTGGCTCAGTATATCTTGTCACTATGGTACATGTTGTCCCCTCACTGGCTCAGTATATCTTGTCACTATGGTACATGTTGTCCCCTCACTGGTTCAGTATATCTTGTCACTATGGCACATGTTGTCCCCTTACTGGTTCAGTATATCTTGTCACTATGGCACATGTTGTCCCCTCACTGGTTCAGTATATCTTGTCACTATGGTACATGTTGTCCCCTTACTGGTTCAGTATATCTTGTCACTATGGCACATGTTGTCCCCTCACTGGTTCAGTATATCTTGTCACTATGGTACATGTTGTCCCCTCACTGGCTCAGTATATCTTGTCACTATGGTACATGTTGTCCCCTCACTGGTTCAGTATATCTTGTCACTATGGCACATGTTGTCCCCTCACTGGTTCAGTATATCTTGTCACTATGGTACATGTTGTCCCCTCACTGGCTCAGTATATCTTGTCACTATGGCACATGTTGTCCCCTCACTGGTTCAGTATATCTTGTCACTATGGTACATGTTGTCCCCTCACTGGTTCAGTATATCTTGTCACTATGGTACATGTTGTCCCCTCACTGGTTCAGTATATCTTGTTACCAGGGTACATGTTGTCCCCTCACTGGTTCAGTATATCTTGTTACCAGGGTACATGTTGTCCCCTCACTGGTTCAGTATATCTTGTTACCAGGGTACATGTAAGTGTGGTTAGTTTAATAAATATCTCTCATAATATTGTAAACCAAGTAACACTAGATGGCGTCACACCACATGAGTGGTGCAGCAGCATTGTTATACCACATGAGTGGTGTAGCAGCATTGTTATACCACATGAGTGGTACAGCAACATTGTCATACCACATGAGTGATGCAGCAGCATTGTCATACCACATGAGTGGTGTAGCAGCATTGTCATACCACATGAGTGGTACAGCAGCATTGTCATACCACATGAGTGGTACAGCAGCATTGTTATACCACATGAGTGGTACAGTATCATTGTTATACCACATGAATGGTGCAGCAGCATTGTTATACCACATGAATGGTGCAGCAGCATTGTTATACCACATGAGTGGTACAGTATCATTGTTATACCACATGAATGGTGCAGCAGCATTGTTATACCACATGAGTGGTGTAGCAGCATTGTTATACCACATGAGTGGTGTAGCAGCATTGTTATACCACATGAGTGGTACAGCAGCATTGCCATACCACATGAGTGGTACAGCAGCATTGTAATACCACATGAGTGGTGCAGCAGCATTGTTATACCACATGAGTGGTACAGCATCATTGTTATACCACATGAATGGTGCAGCAGCATTGGTATACCACATGAGTGGTGCAGCAGCATTGGTATACCACATGAGTGGTACAGCAGCATCATTGTCATCTGCTACAAGGGTAAAGAGGATGCGCTAGATAGAGGTATAAAACTGATGGACCAGGTAATGAAAGCAACAGAGTCATAGCACAGTTGATTAGGGACCGGGTAAATCTAGATGAGATGCAGTGTGGGTTCCTGCCAGGTAAAAGCACCACAGATACCCTCTTTCTTGTGAAACAGCTACAGGAAAAGTATCTAGGTAAAAGTAAGCCTCTCTACCTGACATTTGTTGATCTGGAGAGAGCTTTTGACAGAGTGCCTCGTGCTATAATCTGGTGGGCTCTTAGAAAACTAGGAGTAGATGACTGGCTTGTGAAGGCAGTACAACTCATATAAAGAGGGGCAGTCAGCAAAGTTAGGATTAACAATGACTATAGCAAGAAATTTAGCGTACAGGTTGGTGTCCACCTGGACTCTGTCCTTAGCCCTCTCCTGTTTATTATTGTTTTGCAGGTTATTACAGAGGAGTTTAAGACCGGTTGCCCATGGGAACTTCTGTACCTGGATGATCTTATGCTCATAGCTGAATTCATGGTGGAACTAGAGAAGAAATTCCAAATATAGAAGCAGGGCCTAGAAAGAAAGGGTCTTAAAGTCAACCTAACAAAAACTAAGGTCGTAGTAAGTAGAAGAGAAAACAGATCCCAAATCCCCTCAGGGAAATGGCTCTGTTCAGTATGTAGGAAATGTGTTGGTAGAAATTCCATCCTCTGCCCCAAATGCAAAATGTGGGTACACAAGAGATGTAGTGGGATCTCAGGAAGTTTAGCTAAGAATGTAGGCTTTACATGTAGCAGCTGTACTGGGACAGTAAGCAGCAAACGACCGCAGGAAACAAGCACTACCAAATTCTAGGAGGGCTCTGTAGAAACAGTAGACAGCTTCTGCTGCCTAGGTGACTGAATTAGCAGTGGTGGTGGGTGTTCTGAAAGTACAGTAGCCAGAGTAAGAATTGAATGGAGGGAGTTCAGGGAGCTACTACCACTGCTGGCTACAGAAGGCTTCTTCCTCAGAATGAAAGGCAGACTGTATGATGCGTGCGTATGTACAGCTATGTTACATGGTAGTGAGATTTGGGCACTGTGTGTGGAAGACTTGTGTAGATTGGAAAGAAATGAAGCTTGCATGCTCTGATAGATGTGTAATAGTAATGAGAACGGCAAAGCATAAATGAACTGAGAGAGAAACTAGGGATAAGAGGAATCAAATACTGTCTGCAGGAGAGGAGGTTGCATTGGTATGGATATGTGTTGCGTATGAATGACAGCTGCATAAAAATGTGCAGAACACTCAAAGACATTGGAAGCCTTGGAATGGAGAGACCCAGGAAGACCTGGGATGAGGTGATAAAAGCTGACCTTGCCCAATTGTACCTCTCAAAGGCAATGACACATGACCGGGATCTCTGGCAATATGCAGTAATACGGAAGACACCCGACTTTCCATGAGCTCAAGCTGAAGCATGTGTACAGTATGCCCCACATCCCAGCCCGCACTGTAAAGTGGATGTGTAAAAGACACAGCAAAAGGCACCCAGCACACACTGTCAATGTGGTTGGCATTAGGAAGGGCATCCAGCCATAGAAAACCAGCGAGAAACAGCCACCTGACCAAACTTCCCTCTAAATGGGACCCGTCTAACCCATGCTAGCGTGGAAGATAGACGTTAATTGATGATGATGATACACACACACACTGGTATTGTTCAATCTAGGTCAGATCTGACTAAGTAGGCATATGATGAAAGACATTCCCACCATAACGATCCTGTTCTGTTCCAAAAGAGAGTGTACCCTGTCCCACAATGTGTTCTTGCTTTTAAAACACAAAAGTGTAATTCAAAAGAGATTTGGTTGCTATATATATATATATTCAATCCAGAGCCTTTTCACTCTTATGAGAGGGATCCCTCCCTGATTAACCTCCACTGTTTTGGTCATGTCAGATGTGTAGCCATTCAACCCCTATTTGGGGTGGTCATGTCAGAGGTGTAGCTGTACTCACCACACTGGGCCAATTGCAGGGTTGGTGAGGCTATTTAACCCGTAGCTGGATAAACTCATTTCAACAGCTAAGTAAACTGGAGCAACGTGAAATAAAATGTTTTGCTCAAGAACTCAATGCAAAGACCCAATCAAGAGTTGAACTCACAACCTCAGGATTGTAAGCCCGATGCTCTAACCACTAAGCCATGCACCTTCATATATATATATATACATGCTGATGTTGCATTTGAGCCCTTGGTCAGACCTTACACACACATAACCCTTGCTAGCAGGAAAATCTCACATACACATATATATCTGTATATATGTATGTAATATATATGATATATATATATTCATATATCACTCAAATCATGAACAATAACTTCTCAACGATGTACATAAATCAGTGTGTGCATATGTGTGTGTGTGTTTGTGTGTGCATTCTTGTAATCCATTATTCTTCTATTCAATGTTGCAAATGAATAAATGTTAACTACATACAGACTCACACAAAACACAAACATCATGCATGCGTATACACACACTATGCATACATATATGTGTATATATATATATATAATATAATAATACAAGGATGATTTGTTACGCCTTCATTACGTTTATTGATTGGTGGCGTGGTGTTTTGCTATTGATCAGCTCAAGGTTCGATCTGTATCGATCTTGCCCGACCCTGGAATCAAAAGCTCGTCGGACCTCTGCTGTTGGGTGTAACAGAATTGTTACACTCCCTGGCTATATATATATATATATATTTAATATAGAAATGGCTTCTACAGAACTAGAACTGTTTCATTTGAGGGAAATCATCAGAGAAGCTGACTGTCAATGTGTTATGGTGGTATTTATACATTTTCTGGTTGTAGGGGACGGGGGTGATTGGGATGGGTGGAGGTCGTTGGCTGATGGATTTAAAGAATGGGGATTCTTTGAAAAACTATATTTAGAGAAAAATACAGAATGATACAAATACAGGCACTCCTAGTTTTCAAGGTTCATTTATTCTAAGTAAAAAAAAGGGTTTTCATGAAGTGGCTGTATTAACATGTTAAAGGATGGTCAAGTCTGCAAATGGTAAGGTCTGTACAATCAAACACACACACACACACACACAAATACCACCATATCACATTGACAGTCAGCTTTCCTGATGATTAGCTTCGAATGAAACAGTTCTAGTCCTGTAGAAGTCATTTATATATTAAATATTTATACTCTGCTATGTATTGAGTACCTGACTTACTGTGGTTACCCCCGATTGAACTCGGGACACACATATATACATATTAGTTCCCATATGAGCACGGCATGGTCAGCCGACCGGACACTGCCCACAACAGGACAACCCGTCTAACCCATGCTAGCGTGGAAGAACGGACGTAAAACGGTGATGATGATGATGATGATATATATATATATATATACACATACATATGTATACATACATACACATGCATTACTGTTTTAAATGTTTACACACACACAACATTCATCTCAACATCTTACATACATTTCCTCACAAACACAGATTTCATTTCTCTGTTTTAGCTCGCCCCCAACCTATTTCCGTGTCGTCAACCCTCTTACATGCCATCTGATGGTAGATATAAGATTGGTTGTTTATTAATAAAAATAATGTCACCATTTAGATTTAAATATAAATTATTTTAAAGTCATGCGCTGAGTGACCAGGAGACCTGCATGGTTAAAGGATTTTGTAACATCCTATCATCCTTTATCCTCCCGTTCCACAATATGCCCACCTCATTCCAGGAGCTAATATCCTCTCCCTCCTATTATCTGATGCTGCCAATCCACCACCAAACTGTGTTCTCTGCTCCCATACCAGTCGATATCTAAAGGTCATCAAATGTCACTTATGTAGCCTTAGCTAGTACCTTAATAATGCCAATGCAGGAGCTGTGTTGCCATTACTAGGGTTCAAGCTGAAAGTTTTTCAAACTGGACTTGTAACCAATGCCACTTCAACTCCGACTTACTTCGCAGATCAGAACCTAGCTTTGATGTTCAGATCCCTGTTGAAGATTTTGTTGCTGCCCTCCGGGGCTTGTCTAAGTTGAAACTCATCAATAGTGTCCCAAGGGGAGCTTGGACTTGTTTCCTCCATACCCTCTTCAAGCTGGTGAAGAACATCTGCTTATCCAACAACATCTCGGATTGGCAGAAACTTTTCTTGTTCGCTCTAGCTTCTCTCCACGTGACAAACACGAAAACCGGATCCCTCACATCTTCCCTAATACGGCAGTTCAAGTTGTTTGATTCCACCCCAACTCATCTCAGGTCGGTGATCAACTCAGTTCCAATTTATGGACGATCACCGAACTTCTCCTCTCTTCTCTGTCCTCCCTCACCCAGCACACTCCTGATTTACTCAACCAACTGAGAGTGAAACATCTTCAGGCCTGATCCACCAGGTTATTTGCAACCTGTCTTCACGTTAATGTCAGGAAGGTGGTTATATCCTTTTCGGTGGGTTCTGGTGCAAGGATTGGGCTTTGACCTCAGCACCTCAAGGATGGTTTCTCTTTGTCGGCCAGAGATGCTGGTCTAGAGCTCTTTGAGAACGTCACCCAGTACATTAACCTGTTCTTGACCAAGAGTGCCCTCCCTTATATTCACCCCCTGTTGTTTGGGGGCTAAACTATTTGGCCTCTCAAGGCCCAATGGTGACCTTAGCACCATAGTAGTTGGGTGCTCACTGCGAAAGTATGTCTGTCCCCATATAGCTTGACAAGCCTATCGGGATCCCTCCTACCTCTCCTTCGGTGACCATTTCATTCTATCTGCCTCAGGGGTCCAACAGGGTCACCTGCTCTTTTTGCACTGGGCATTGATGACGTCACCAAGACAGGGATCTGAATGATGCTTGTTTCGGGGGTCCTCCAGATAAGGTCTTTGCAACCGCGTAGATGATGACTGAGGAATTGGGTCATAGGGGCCTTCACATCAACAGTTCCAAATGCGAGCAGAGGCCCCTCAACTACCCAGCTTCAAACCAGCGGACTGTTGACCTGTTTACAGAGTCCTTCCCATTTACCTTCAAGTCCATCTTTCATTCTTAGTTGGCTAATCTCGAGCAACTTGTAAAAAAACCTCAAGGCCATTGAGCCTCCCCAAGGTTATTTTTATACTTAGGAATTACTTGCCAATTCCTAAATTGTTGTATTTCCTCAGAGTTAGTCCATCTTCCCATTGTCTCTCCAACGCTTTGACAACTTAATATTCAGCGAACTTGAAGACCTGGTCAGTGTCCGATTCTCTTTAGAGAATTGGAGGTTTTGGTCTGCATAAATGCTCATCTTTGTCTCTACCTTGTTTTCTTTTTCCCATCTACGCTTGCTCCCTTTTTATGGGTGACACCCTTCCCTTTCCAACATGGACTAGTTCCATCAGGGAGATGGTTGAAGCTTTACTAGTGGAGAGAGCTAAGTTTGTCAGTTCCCGATACTAGGATAGACAAAAGCAGAGAGCATGTGACAATCTGTGTTCAAGGGAAACTTAACTCTCTCTTTAATCATTCTGATTAATTTTCTAGGTGCCACTTACTTTCTGCAAGCGCAAAGTTCTCGGGGAACTGGATTGATGTCCTGCCTGTGGCCAACATTGGTGGTCTTCTCAGTTAGGATGAGCTCTGTATTTCCATTGTGCTCTGAGTGGGAGCTGGTGTCTGTTGGGGTCTGAGATTTCACTGTGGTAGGTCCCTCGACTCTACAGGCCTCTATGGTCTGTCCTGCCTGAATGCTGGTTGTCTTGCCCACCACACAGAGTTAAACCTGATCATTAAATGAGCCCTGACTGAGGTAAATATCCCCTCAGTTCTGGAGCTGGTTGGATTATCAAGAATTGGTGGGAAGAGACCAGACATCTTTACCCTTCCTCCCTGGGTTAGAGGCAGGTGTCTCATCTGGGACACCACAGTCAGTGACTCTTTTGCTCCGTCCAATATCATGGATGCCATGGTAAATGTGAGAGTCACTGTGTCTATTGCCGAATGGAATAAAATCTGAAAATACCTGGAACTGTCAAACAATTATATATTCCAGCCTGTGGCGTTGGAGACATTTGGTGGAGTTGGGCCACTGACATTGAAGTTCTTGTCATTGTTGGTAGCTCGTCTTAATGATGTGAAAGGTGATGCTCGTGATGGTGCCTGGTTGTTTCAGTGCTTTAGTCTTGCCATCACCTGCAGTAATGCTTTCAGCGTATTGGCTTGCCTCAAAAAAATTCTGTTGACCCTTGTGAAGTGTGGCCGATTGTCACACTTGGAGGTGAATTGATAGTTGTTTTTGTTTCACCTTTTTTACCTTTCTTTCGCTTTGATTGTTTATCTTGTCGCATTGTATTTGTAAGGTTCATAATTAATTGTATTTATTTTCTGTGTTTATATTTGAGTCTATTTTCATTTGGAAAGAATTGTGGACAATTTGTAATGTTATTTATACAACTGTAAATAAAATAATTGTTTCTACTTTTGGCACAAGGCCAGCAATTACCCAGTCCATTACTGGTAATTTATTTTATTGACCCCGTAAGGATGAAAGCAAAGTTAACCTCGACGGGATTTGAACTCAGACTGTAAAGGGGCGTAACTATGCTGGAAAGCATGGCGTCCGACCCTCTACCGATACTGCCAATTCACCTATATATATATATATATATATATATAGAACACTGGAAGGTAATATCTGTAGTGGTAGAGCACTCAGTCCAAAGGACGAGTTTGGTAAAAGTTGTAACACAGCTCGGACTGAAGATCCACATAAGGTGAAACAACTGTTCTCGGTATGGTGAACTAACTGTTGTGTTACTACTTTATATATATATATATATATATATATAATACAGTATATAAAGAAAACACAAAAAGGTATGTTTGTAATTGAAAACAACATTTTTGTGTTTTCTTCTCTATATACTGTGTTATAAAGAGCCCGGTACCTATTTCTTGAGCTCATTAAATTACAGGGGATTACCGTGAGTTTTTAACTCCCTTTTTTAATCTGATATATATATATATTTAATATATACACATACATACATAGACAAACACAGCTGAGCAGATATAGAAGTATATACAAAGACTGTGGTTCACTGGCAGCATGGCAAGCGCAATTCTAATAATATATTCACATGTGCAGCTGGGAGGATAATATAGTGAGGGTGGGTGGGGGTGACATCTTTACTGTGATGTGGTCCTGGTGGTAGTGGTGACATATTGACTGTGATGTGGTCTTGGTGGTAGTGGTGACATCTTTACTGTGATGTGGTCTTGGTGGTAGTGGGTGACATCTTTACTGTGATGTGGTGGTAGTAGTGGTGGTGACATCTTTAATGTGATGTGGTCCTGGTGACATCTTTACTGTGATATGGTCTTCGTGGTAGTGATAGTGACATCTTTACTGTGATGTGGTCTTGGTGGTGGTGACATCTTTAATGTGATGTGGTCCTGGTGGTAGTGGTGGTGGTGACATCTTTACTGTGATACGGTCTTTGTGGTAGTGGTAGTGACATCTTTACTGTGATATGGTCTTGGTGGTGGTGACATCTTTAATGTGATGTGGTCCTGGGGGTAGTGGTGGTGGTGACATCTTTACTGCGATATGGTCTTGGTGGTGGTTGTGGTGGTAGTGGTGACATCTTTACTGTGATGTGGTCTTGGTGGTGGTTGTGGTGGTGACATCTTTACTGTGATATGGTCTTCGTGGTAGTGGTGGTGACATCTTTACTGTGATGTGGTCCTGGTTGTAGTGGTGACATCTTTACTGTGATGTGGTCTTGGTGGTGGTTGTGACATCTTTAGTGTGATGGTGATAGTGACATATTTAATGTGATGGTGGTAGTCGTGGTGATGCTAGCCATACTGGTGTTGGTGACATTTTTAATGTGATGGTGACATATTTAATGTGATGATAATAGTGGTGGCTGTGGTGGTAGAGGTATAGGGGTGCCTATAGGCAGTGGCTTTGATTGTTGTTGGTGACGCTAGCAGCAGTGATGACGATGGTGGCGGTGAAATCTTTAATCGGCAGCAATGCTTGGAGGCAGTGGCGGAGGAATGGAGGCCTGCAGAGCAAGTCATGCTTTCTGAGATGTCACCATATAAATGGCAGTCTATCGTTCTGTGTGCGTGTGTCTGTATATACATATATATATATATATAATATATATATGGAAGCCTCTACGTAGGCATTTGATTCTCCAGAAATAGCAGAGAAGTCTCACTCAAATCACAATGTACCGTCTTGAATAAATAAATAAAAAAGACAGAAAGAATGTAGGACAGAGTAGAGTATGGCTGATCAAAAAGACGGAATGGTAATGTTTACAATACCTCCGATTATAGCTGACCTCTTGCTAGACCACCATACACATATCTATATATATGGATGAACAAGCAATGAGAGGATGCCTCCGATCATAGCTGACCTAACGAGCACACATATATATACACTGCTATATATACATATATTAGGTGGATGGATTCCCGATGTATATGGAGAGGTGACCACAGTTAAAAAAAGGTACTCAATACATTAGTAGAGTATAGGCATATTTATTTTATTATAGAAATGATTTTTACAGGACTAGAACTGTTTCATTCATAAGAATGAAACAGTTCTATAATAATATATATATTCTTTATGAAAACCAAGCTTGAGTCTTGTACCGCTATATTTATGGATGAACAAACGGGAGTTGTTAGGAAGAGAACACCGCTTACACACACACACACACACATATATATAATCATTTTATTATAGAAATGACTTCTACAGGACTAGAAGTTTCATTCGTAAAAAAATCATCAGGAAAGTACCTGGTGATTTTTTTTTTACGAATGATTATACCCACACTCTACTAACGTATTGAGTGCTTTTTGACAGCGGTCGCCTCCCGATGTAAATAGGGATCCTACATATAAATATATGTTTGTGTGTTAATATACACATAAACACGTTATGAGATATTCATTAGGCAATCACGTATATTTTAGTCATGGTTTAATACATATATATATATATATATATATATATAGTGTGAGAGTGTGTATTTATTTTCAAGAATAACACACACACATATGGTATAGCAATTTTATTTCATTACATCTGAATACGAAACACTGCTTATATCTGCACACATAATATATATATTTACTGAGGCTTCGTGTCAAGGTGCCCCTTAGGGAAAGATTGCTGTGTATGTGTATATATATATATATATGTGTGTGTGTATATATGTGTGTGTATATATTTATGTGTATGCATATTTTTAACATGTCTGAGAGTTTAGTGTTTGAGAGAGAGAGAGGGAATGTGTGTTATTAGGGTTGTGTGTCTGTCCCTATATAATACTCTGTCGACAATATGTTTAACTGCTTGTAGATATCTAGGACAACCGATGAATGAGTCAAGGTAGAGTAACACCACACATACATACACATATGTGTAGACTATATATATATATATATGAGAGAGAGAGAGAAAGAGAGAGAGGGTGGCAAGGCCATGATTTCATGTGAGATCTGAGCTTTTGGCTAGTAAGCAACGTTTGTGTTTGTGTATATATATATATATATATATGTGTGTGTGTGTATGTGTGTATATAGCTAAGATAGGAGACAGAACATGCAGCAATGAACAAAATAGGCTATCCCTTGAAGCTATTATTATTAATGCCGCGCACATTGTTACCACACTGACTTCACTACTACAATATTATTATTTATTCAAAGCCGAGTCTTCCCTCATTCCATACTCGGAGTTTCTCTCTCCTTTCCCGGCATTATTCAGTATTGCAGTATTTATTTTCCGTTTAAATTGCATTTTTAAATCAATGTGAAAACACCACTATATATATATATATATATATATATATATATATATATATATATATATGTGTGTGTGTGTGTGTGTGAATGTAACACCATAGCTTTAAGATATTTCGCTGTGTGAACAACTTTTAAACCATTATATATCAGCATAAACATTGCATTTGTGAGTGTTTATGCACGCCTAAAACATGTAAGCTGTAGACATGGGTTTATAGTATAT
>OZ024743.1:50888184-50890684 GCA_964016885.1 Eledone cirrhosa | reverse complement strand
TATACTACACTACTATACTACACTACTATACTATACTACACTACTATACCACACTACTATACCACACTACTATACTATACTACACTACTATACTACACTACACTACTATACTACACTACTATACTATACCACACTACTGTACTATACTAATATACTACACTACTATACTATACTACACTACTATACTACACTACTATACTATACCACACTACACTACTATACTACACTACTATCCTATACTACACTACTATACTATACCACACTACTATACTGTACCGCACTACTATACTACATTACTATACTATACCACACTACTATACTATACTACACTACTATACTATACTACACTACTATACTATACTATACTACTATACTACATTACTATACTATACCACACTACTATACTATACTACACTATTATACTATACCACACTACTATACTATACCACACTACTACACTATACTATACTACTATACTATACCACACTACTATACTATACCACACTACTATACTACACTACACTACTATACTACACTACTATACTACACTACTATACTATACCACACTACTATACTATACCACACTACCATACTATACTACTATACTACACTACTATACTATACCACACTACTATACTATACCACACTACTACACTATACTACACTACTATACTATACCATACTACTATACTATACCACACTACTATACTACACTACTATACTACACTACTATACTATACCACACTACTATACTATACCACACTACTATAATATACCACACTACTATACTACACTACTATACTACACTACTATTCTATACTACACTACTATACTATACTATACTATACCACACTACTATAATATACTATACTACACTACTATATTATACTACACTACTATACCACACTACTATACCACACTACTATACTATACTACACTACTATACTACACTACTATACCACACTACTATACTACACTACACTACTATACTACACTACTATACTATACCACACTACTATACTATACCACACTACACTACTATACTACACTACTATACTATACCACACTACTATACTACACTACACTACTATACTACACTACTATACTATACCACACTACTATACTATACCACACTACACTACTATACTACACTACTATACTATACCACACTACTATAATATACCACACTACTATACTATACTAATATACTACACTACTATACTATACCACACTACTATACTATACTAATATACTACACTACTATACTATACTACACTACTATACTATACCACACTACTATAGTATACTACACTACTACACTATACCATACTACTATACTATACTTCACTACACTACTATACCACACTACTATACTATACTACACTACTATACTATACCACACTACTATACTATACCACACTACTATACTATACTACACTACACTACTATACTACACTACTATACTATACCACACTACTATACTATAGCACATTACTATACTATACCCCACTACTATACTATACTACACTACACTACTATACTACACTACTATACTACACTACTATACTATACCACACTACACTACTATACTACACTACTATACTATACCACACTACACTACTATACTACACTACTATACTATACCACACTACTATACTATACCACACTACTATACTATACCACACTACTATACTACACTACTATACTATACTACACTACTATACTATACTATACTACACTACTATACTATACTACTATACTATACTATACTATACTATACTACACTACTATACTACACTATTATACTATACCACACTACTATACTATACTACACTACTATACTATACCACACTACTATACTATACTACACTACTATACTATACTACACTACTACACTATACCACACTACTATACTATTCTATACTACACTACTATAACACACTACTATACTACGCTACTATACTATACCACACTACTATACTATACCACACTACTATACTATACCACTCTACTGATATTTCTGTACATGTGTATTAATCATTTATACATGTGTACATATCATTTATACATGTGTATATATCATTTATACATGTGTATATATATCATTTATACAGCATATAGCATTCACATTTATACAACATTCACATTTTTTTACGTATTTCACATATTTTAAAATATTTTCACGCATCTCATGTAAATGGTGTTTTTGTAAATCAGTGTTGTTTTTCTTTTTCATTCACTCTCTCCATCTTTCTCCCCCCCTCTCTCTCTACACACACACATACACACATATATATATATATATATATATATATATATATATGTATGTAAAAGGTAAACAGAAATAACAACACAATCGGTACAGTATATGGAAGGAATATATTAGTTTAACGCTTGATATAGCAGGAAGAGAGTCTTAACGTTTCGGACGCTAGTCCTTCACACGAAGAAAGAATGAGAAATAAGATTGATTGAGAGGACGGGCGGGTTGGAATAGGAA
>OZ024743.1:50868184-50878184 GCA_964016885.1 Eledone cirrhosa | reverse complement strand
CTACGAGCTTAACAAAGAATTATATGAAGCATACAAACAATCTCAACCCCAAAAGTTCGGTTTTATGCAAAGGCTAAAAACTTTATGGAACTCCAAACACCCAGAATTAGAGTTTTCTCCAAAGCATTTAAATGAACAGGCAAAACGTATAATTAGATATAAATTGATACATCTAACGGAATTGAGTGATACTACAAATACAGCCCTTGTAGACAACCACCCCACCTCCACTGACAGACAAAGAGAATAGCCAGCTAAATCTAACAGTTAACAGCTCACCAACAATTTTTCTGAAATCCATCCCACTTCCACTGAAGAACAGCGAGAATGGTCAGCTAACTCTAGTAGTAATTGTCACCACATCAACAACGAGGCTGAAATTCATGACTCTACTGTACAAACAGAACACCAAAAACTTGTGGACACCATACAAGTGATATGGGACGATATGTTTCAAGAGATACACAGCCTTAATGTGAGTGACAGACCATACAACACCAGAATCAGTAAAGAACCCACTAAATTGGAATTGGAAGCGGTGAACGAAATAGCTGACAATTATCTGAAAGCTATACGATCTAAAGGTGTAGAAACGACATTTGAAACGCTTAATATTTTGTTATATGTTTCAGCTATCATATAAAAAACATCTAAAACCACGCAATCAAGATACAAACAAAAAGCCTGAACCAACGTGGATGCGAAATTTAAAAAGCAAAATTTTGTCCCTGAGACGAAGTATCTCACACATCGCAGTCGTTAAGAAATGCAACATAGAGAGCAACTTCACACGACACCAGGAAGACCTAAAAAAAAAGTTAGAGAGACGATTTGGAGATACAAAATTTAAAACTTTGAACTCCAAATTACACCAGTTGAAACAACAACTCACAGCTACAACAGAAAGACTAAAATATACGTCAACAGCACATAAACGACAAGTGCTAAATAGATTGTTTGCCAGAGATCCTAAATCAGTTTATCGCAGCTTCGGTGGCAAAAGCTCAATCTCTGTAAATGACACCCCTTCAAAAGAACAGGTTGAGAGCTACTGGAGATCTGTATGGGAAACGGATGACGGATTCAACAGACAAACTAATTGGCTAAAAGAACTGGAACAGGACTACTGCCAACATTTCCAGACAAAACAATATGACATAGACGGGTCAATACTGGAAACAGCTCTACAGAAAATGTCGAATAGGAAATCACCAGGCCCAGACGTCATTACAGGATACTGGTTGAAGAATTTCACTTTCTATCGCTAAGATCTCATACGGCTGTTTACAGAAACCATTAAAGGCACACAAGAACTGCCCAGATGGTTATCAACTGCCACTACTCTCCTCATTCCCAAAAATAACCAAACCACCCTTGCTAAAAATTACCGCCCAATAACCTGCCAAAACATCATATATAAATTATATACTGGATGCCTTAACCTGTTCTTACAGGATCACTGTGCTACCAACAACATCATAACACCTGAGCAAGCTGGTGGAAAGAGGGAGGTGTGGGGTGCATAGATCACCTACTAACTAATAAAATGATTCAAGAAAAAACAACAAAGAATCGCAGAAACATGACTGTGGTGTGACTATCAAAAAACATTTGATAGTGTACCTCATGGGTGGATTTTTAAGGCTTTACAGTTAGCCAAAGTCCTACAACCACTGGTAGCTGCTGTTGAACGTCTGACCAAGAACTGGTACACCAAATTGATCCTTAGAGGTGAGAAGGAGCAAGTTAAGACTGATAAGATACTTTACCAGAAAAGCATCTTTCAGGGTGATAGCTTGTCAGTGCTACTCTTCGTTCTCTCACTAAATCCACTATCTTACCTACTCAGGAAACAAGGTGGACAAAGAAGTAGGCCCAGAAGTATCTCCAATCTTTTCTTTGTTGATGACCTGAAGTTGTATGGGCCAAATATCAATGACATCAAGAAAAAATTGGACCTCATTACACAATTTTCAACAGACATCAAAATGAAATTTGGTGAGTCCAAGTGTGCATATTTGGCAGTAAAACGTGGAAGAGCTGTGCCCTCCTCTAGAAATCTAGAGATGAACGGCCTGACAATACAACCTCTACAGTCAGGTGACAACTACAGATATCTTGGACAGGATGAGAATGTCAGATATGATGGACCCATAAATAAGAAGAGAACCAGAACTGAATACCTCAGAAGAGTAAAGAAAATATGGTCTTCAGAACTGTCAGCGTACAACAAATACATTGCCCACAATACTTATGCTGTGCCAATTCTAACGCCAACATTTGGCCTGCTGAACTGGTCATTGCAAGAACTAAGTGAGATGGATGTTAGAACTCGCAAAATTCTCAGTGTTACTGGGAACTTTAACATCAATGGTGATGTGGATAGGCTATACTTCTCACGCAAGGAAGGTGGCCGGGGTCTAAAATCCATATTAACATCATATGAGACCCGGATAGTAACACTGAAGCAACACCTTCAACAGAGGAAAAAGGTTGGTAACCATCTTGCCCAGGTTTATGAGCATGAACAAAAATATATCATTAGAATAGCCACTGATCTGGAGGAGAGATATGGAATAAAGCCTGATATAAATCTCTCACCCAGAGAAATCGGAAGATCCTATTCAATGTTCAAAGAAGATGAAAAAATTGACCAATTTACAGAAAAAGTTGTGCATGGATACTTGAGACGTAAAACACAGACCATAGAGGGGATAAACCACTCAAAAAGCCTGGCATGGAGTTCCGACAAGTTTATGACATCACACCTTGAGGGATATCTCTATGCAATACAGGAACAAGAACTCCCTACCAAATATCTGCTGCACAAAAGAGGAGGGCCAGCAGCTGACAATAAATGTAGGCTATGTAAAACAAAGATCGAGGATGTAAGCAACATTGTTGCCAGCTGCGAAAGAATGTCATCTCGCTACTACCTCCCCATGAGACACGATGGGATAGCTAGAACCATCTGGAACGCACTTCGGAAAACAAAATTAACAACAAACGAGGAAGAATATATTGAGACAAATGGCACTAAGGAATACTGGTGGAATCTGAAAATAAAAACTGCCACCAAATTAAAGCACAACCGGCCTGATATTGTTGCTTGGGACCACACATTGAAAACGTGTTCTGTTGTAGAGATCAGCTGTCCACTTGTGGTAAACGTTGTCAGAAAAATACAGGAGAAGGAGGACAGCTACGGACCATTGATGAGGAGTTTACAAATCCAGTATCCAAGATACACCTTTAGCTTCATACCCCAAAATATACTCGAAATTAAGAGAAAGAGATAACATACATGGTGGCTGCCAACTCGTTTTCGAGTACGGTCACTACTTTATATCCATGTAGGAGAACCCCTACCGATGCGCTGAACGAGTGTGACTTTTTAGTCCAGCCAGCGACTTGAAAACTCTGTACAAACACTACACTTGTGACAATTATTGACACATAGTGCTGGGCCCATGGTACCATGTGACGACAAGTGCAGAGAGATCTCCAGATATAAAGCAATGCCTGTGCCGTGAAGCTTTTATAGTGAGCAAAGGCACTGCACAAAGCCAGTCCCACTCTCTTAACCAAGATGATATTTACCAAAAAGAAGAACAAGTCAACATCATTGGATACCATCAGGTTTGCAGGTGTTATATCAGAGTTTTCCTTCTCCTAGAATTCTGCCATGATAAAGGCTAAGGAGTCATCTCCCCCGCTGATTTTGGATAGCCATTGACTCTTAAGAGCTCCTTTCCCCTTTGACAGGTTTTGTTTTTAGTCCTGTAGGATGTCCAAAGTCACCCTCCTCACCAAGAAACCTTGGTGGGGTTGCCAGTTTAGTCGCCAATGACCCGACCATGAGACAGGTTGTACTAGGATACATGTTACCAGTAGCACCAACTGGTGACCTGACATACATACATATATGGTGGCTGCCAACTCGTTTTCGAGTACGGCCACTACTTTATATCCATGTAGGAGAACGCCTACCGATGCGCTAAACAAGTCTGACTTTTTAGTCCAGCCAGCGACTTGAAAACTCTGGTACAAACACTACACTTGTGACAATTATTGACACATAGTGCTGGGCCCATGGTACCATGTGACGACAAGTGCAGAGAGATCTCCAGATATAAAGCAATGCCTGTGCCGTGAAGCTTTTATAGTGAGCAAAGGCACTGCACAAAGCCAGTCCCACTCTCTTAACCAAGATGATATTTACCAAAAAGAAGAACAAGTCAACATCATTGGATACCATCAGAGTTGCAGGTGTTATATCAGAGTTTTCCTTCTCCTAGAATTCTGCCTTGACAAAGGCTAAGGGGTCATCTCTCCCGGTGATTTTGGATGGCCATTGACTCTTAAGAGCTCCTTTGCCCTTTGACAGGTTTTGTTTTTAGTCCTGCAGGATGTCCAAAGTCACCCTCCTCACCAAGAAACCTTGGTGGGGTTGCCAGTTTAGTCGCCAACGACCCGACCATGAGACAGGTTGTACTGGGATACATGTTACCAGTAGCACCAACTAGTGACCTGACATAACATACATACATACATATATACATACATATATACATACATATATACATATATACGTGATGGCTGCCCCCTCATTATCGAGTATGGCCAT
This sequence comes from Eledone cirrhosa, assembly GCA_964016885.1. Taxonomy (NCBI): domain Eukaryota; kingdom Metazoa; phylum Mollusca; class Cephalopoda; order Octopoda; family Eledonidae; genus Eledone; species Eledone cirrhosa. Next base: position 50,873,557 of record OZ024743.1, on the reverse strand, counting down.
TGCATACATACATATATACATACATATATACATACATACATATATACATACATACATATATACATACATACATATATACATACATACACGCAAACATACTTACATACATATATACATCCATACATATATACATACATACACGCAAACATACATACATATATACACACATATATGCATTGAGAGATCTCTCCAGATCTCTCCAGATGTAGAGAGATCTTCATCACTGTGCCTTTCATTTTATCTCGGAATTTCCGTCAATTTTAATCGATTTTAATCGATTTTTATCCAATATTTTTTCAATATTTTTTTTCAGAAGTAAAATAACCTTTGACATGCGTTACAAGTCTATTGTCTTTCAAGTTTCAATTGTTAAACTTTTGTGAAATGAAGTTTAGTGAAATATATATCAAAGGTGTCATTATAATAAGGCTATTGTCTTTGAAGTTTCCATTCTAGCACCCAGGTACTGTCTGTTCATCTATTATGCTATCTATATATACGTAAAGATAAACTCCACCCCCTCTCTCTAACTAAAACCTAATATATGTATTTCTGTTTGTGTGTATTTTTCAGTATGTGTGTGTTTGTGTGTATATGTGTGTATTTTTCAGTATGTGTGTGTTTGTGTGTATATGTGTGTATTTTTCAGTATGTGTGTATATGTGTGTATTTTTCAGTATGTGTGTGTTTGTGTGTATATGTGTGTATCTTTCAGTATGTGTGTGTTTGTGTGTATATGTGTGTATTTTTCAGTATGTGTGTGTTTGTGTGTATATGTGTGTATTTTTCAGTATGTATGTGTTTCTGTATATCCAACAACGCAACAGACTTAAAAAAAAAACTCTCACTATGACAGGTGAATGTTGTTGTTGTTGTTGTTAAGCTGACTCATTCGTCAACGACACCTTTTTCCGAAAATGAAGGCGACGAGGGAGGGGGACCCTTGGAGTTACAGATAAGTGCTTCTCAGCCTTTTAAATTAATAGAAAAGCACCCCCTGGGGACCACGAAGAAGACTTTTATCGGTGTTTTTCATGTTTTCAACTAATGTGACCTCCAACATGTCCACAATAGCCTTTCTCCCCTCAAACGGGTTGCTCTACAAAAAGGGAATATGTTCGACGAGGTGATCAACTTCCAACACGGCCGATATATCAGCTGTAGAGAGGAGATAGACAGGGGTTGACTCACTGATTTGCCCAGCCTAGGAGATTTCTTCTGAGGGAATTTGTTTTGTTAGGCTTTTTCGTTGGTTTCTGACCGATCTACATCCGACTCACTCGCCAACGACTCCTTTTTCGGAAAACGAAAGCAAGGAGTGAATGGGGCCCTCGGAGTTACAGATAAGGACCTCTCAGCCGTTTACATTTATAGAAAAGTAATCCCTTCATACTGAAGGATGTTTTGATCCTTCATCATTCTCTACTGTTCTGGAAAACGTTGTAAACTTAATCAAGTATTCCCCAATTTCGAAATCCACCACCCCAATAAGGAGTGGCTGTGTGAAAGAGCAATCCTTGCCCCCCAAAACATCATAATTTCTAAACACTCTGGAACCGTCCGGTACGCTCCACACAACCTTCAATTGAAGAAGGTCACAGCCATGATTGTGCAATGGGACACGTAATGTTGTGACTACAGCCTCACACTATCGAAGCCAATATCCTCACTGGATGTGGTAAGGGAGACATCGTATTTATAACTAGTATACCACTAATACCAACAGATGTCCTAGTATACCGCTAATACTAACAGATGTCCTAGTATACCACTAATACCAACAGATGTCTTAGTATACCGCTAATACCAACAGATGTCCTAGTATACCGCTAATAGTAACAGATGTCCTAGTATACCGCTAATACCAACAGATGTCTTAGTATACCGCTAATACCAACAGATGTCCTAGTATACCGCTAATACCAACAGATGTCCTAGTATACCGATAATACCAACAGATGTCCTAGTATACCGCTAATACCAACAGATGTCTTAGTACACGGGTAATACCAACAGATGTCCTAGTATACCACTAATACCAACAGATGTCCTAGTATACCGCTAATACCAACAGATGTCCTAGTATACCGCTAATACCAACAGATGTCTTAGTATACCGCTAATAGCAACAGATGTCCTAGCATACCGCTAATACCAACAGATGTCCTAGTATACCGATAATACCAACAGATGTCCTAGTATACCGCTAATACCAACAGATGTCTTAGTATACCGCTAATACCAACAGATGTCCTAGTATACCGCTAATACCAACAGATGTCCTAGTATACCGATAATACCAACAGATGTCCTAGTATACCGCTAATACCAACAGATGTCCTAGTATACCGCTAATACCAACAGATGTCCTAGTATACAGCTAATACCAACAGATGTCTTAGTATACCGCTAATACCAACAGATGTCCTAGTATACCGCTAATACCAACAGATGACCTAGAATACCTATAATACCAACAGATGTCTTAGTATACCGCTAATACCAACAGATGTCCTCGAATACCGCTAATACCAACAGATGTCCTAGTATACCACTAATACCAACATATGTCCTAGTATACCGCTAATACTATAGATGTTTTAGTATACCGCTAATACCAACAGATGTCCTCGAATACCGCTAATACCAACAGATGTCCTAGCATACCGCTAATACTATAGATGTCCTAGTATACCGCTAATACTAACAGATGTCCTCGAATACCGCTAATACCAACAGATGTCCTAGAATACCGCTAATACCAACAGATGTCCTAGTATACCGCTAATACTAACAGATGTCCTCGAATACCGCTAATACCAACAGATGTCCTAGTATACCGCTAATACTAACAGATGTCCTAGTATACCGCTAATACCAACAGATGTCCTAGTATACCGCTAATACTAACAGATGTCCTAGAATACTGATAATACCAACAGATGTCCCAGTATACCGCTAATACCAACAGATGTCCTCGAATACCGTTAATATTAACAGATGTCCTAGTATACCGCTAATACTAACAGATGTCCTAGTATACCGCTAATACCAACAGATGTCCTCGAATACCGCTAATACAAACAGATGTCCTAGTATACCGCTAATACCAACAGATGTCCTAGTATACCGCTAATACCAACAGATGTCCTAGTATACTGATAATACCAACAGATGTCCTAGTATACCGCTAATACCAACAGATGTCCTAGTATACCGCTAATACCAACAGATGTCCTAGTATACTGATAATACCAACAGATGACCTAGTATACCGCTAATACCAACAGATGTCCTAGTATACTGATAATACCAACAGATGTCCTAGTATACCGCTAATACCAACAGATGTCCTAGTATACCGCTAATACCAACAGATGTCCTAGTATACCATTATACCAACAGATGTCCATTTTCCACTCAAACGATTACAATTCCTAGTAAGAGTCAGTTACACAATGACTATCAACAAGACCCAAGATCAAACAGTGCATGTTTTCTGTCTCCATCTAGAAGAGGGCTGTTTATCACATGATCATTTCTATGTAGGTTATTCCAGAGTAGGAAGACGCCACAAACTCTTCATATATTCTAAAAAAGAAGTTAAAACATTGCATATACAGAAGTTCTGTAAATGTTTTATAATTTTCATAGAATACATTTTTCTATTATTTTCTTTATTACTTTCTGTATTTAAATATTCTAAATAAATGTTAAAAATTATGTTATACAATATTTAAATACCTTTTAACATCTTCTATTTCAAGGAAAATGAACATTACGATAGATGTCTATAGGTGGCTTTTAGATAGATGTAAGTACAGTACAGGCAGGGGCGAAGGCCGGGAGACTGCTAGTATATATATATATATATATATATATATATATATATATATATATATATATATATTATATGCTCATAAATACACACACACACACACACGCACATACACACACACATATGTGTGTACATAAGTTTGACTGGGTGTATATATATATATATACATATATACACCCAGTCAAACATATGTACACACATATATACATATATACACATATATACACATATATACATATATACACACATATATGCACACATACAAACATATGTACACATACATATACACTCGTATATACGCACATATACATATACATATGTACATATACATATAAGTACACATATAACCACACACTTCCACACACATATACATACATATGCACATACATATACATACATACACACACGCGCACGCACACACACACAAAGTAACTGTTGAAGTAATTAAAATTATAAAATGTAATTTCATAGGATTTTCTTTCGGGTTTGAAAATGAAAAATTAAGTTGGTTTCATATTTAATCTAGGGAGACACTGTATACAGTTGTGTGTGTGTGTGTGTGTGTGTGTGTGTGTGTGTGTGTGTGTGTGTGTGTGTGTGTGTGTGTGTGTGTGCGTGCGCGTGTATGTGTGTGTGTGTGTGTGTGTGTGTGTGTGTGTGTGTGTGTGTGTGTGTGTGTATTCTTACCATATGACGACCCACAACTTAATGTGTTGCACTTACGTGTTGTAAAATGTTCAAATTTATTAAGCGTCCTTATTTTCTGGCTTGAAACTAACCCTTCCTCAACCCCTAAAACTAACACTAACCCACACCCAAACCTTAAACCTCAACCGTAGGGATAGGATTTGAGTTAGGGTTAGAACCCTAACTCAAATCCTATCCCTAATTCTAATCCTAACCCTAACGCTATCCAAACCCTAATCCTAACCTTAGCTCAAACCCTAACCGTAACCTAAATCCCGAGCCAAATACTAACCATAATCCTAACTTAAACCCCAACTTATACTCTTACTCTAACCTTAACCCAACATTTGACCCTAACGTACATTCTAACCCTAACCTTAACCTACACCCTAACCAAACTCAAACCTAACACTCGCCTGAAACTGTGGCCAGTAGGTGGAACCTTGGTCAGCCTTATTTTAAGGTTACCATGAGTTGTCATCAAAGGTTGTGTGATCGAACATTGGCAAATATCCCGTCAACCCCCCACCCTCAACTGCTGCTATATTTTTATCAACACCCGAAAAAAAAAAAAAAAATGAAAGCCTTAGTTGAATTCGATGTGTTTTGAACTCAGAAATTAAAATGCCGGAATGCATTTTGTTCTACGCTCTAATCTCTGCCAGTTCATCGCCGCACGAACGATGTAGGCGCTTTTTCATACTTTATCATTGTTCCTATTTACATGCCACAGAATTGAGTCAGCAAGTGTTCAGGGTATTCATTGTACACTACACAAGACCTATGAAATGTTTCAATCTGGACCTCATTGTACCGATTAACCTGTTGAACTGAGTCACCGTGTCTTA
>OZ024743.1:50858184-50863184 GCA_964016885.1 Eledone cirrhosa | reverse complement strand
TAGAGAGGGGGAGCGTTTGGTGGTTGAAGATATACAGAGGGGGATTGGGAGAGATAAGTGTAGATATTTATAGAGAGTGAGAGAGTGTATTAGTCTTAGATATAGAGAGTGGGGTAAGAGAGGCGATGTCGTGGTAGATATAGAGAGGCGTAGAGTTTGGTTTTAGTAGATACAGAGAGGGGGATTAAAAGAGAGTTTTATGTGATAGACATAGAGAGAGGGAGAGTTTGGTGGCACTCTCGGGTCCCAAATAATAGAAGGGGTGGTAATAATGGGAGGGGGGGGGGGCTTTAGATATCAGTAATTATATAGGGTACGTTGGTAGATATGGGATTTCTTGTAATGTTCTTCTTTTGTCATAAAATGTTTTAAATGGAAAATAAAAAAATTATTAGATTCTCCAGCTGTTGTATCAATATGAATCACTTACAATAAAATTTCGTCGGGGATAGATTAGCAGAATATAATAAGCGGGTGAGGGTGGGGGGTGGAATATAAATGGGGGGTGGGGGACTGACAAATTAATAGGGGCAGAGCGATTATTCAAGACCCGAGAGTCCGTAAATTATTGACGGACGTAAGAATGAAAACTCAATACCGAAGTAGAGTTTAAATATTCATTTATTATGGCTAAGCCTTGTTACTCTGGAGTCTCACCTGTGTACTCACCTGACAACAGTAGTGATCCTGTGAGTACACAGGTGAAACTTTAGAGTAACAAATCTCACCAATAATAAATGAATATATATATATATATATATATATATATATATATATATATATATATATATATATATATATATAATATTAGTAAACGGAAAAGAAAATGCTGTCAATTTGTTCCCAGTGAAAAATAGTTTAATTAGGAATAAGTAAAAATTAGTAATAGTATTGGTTATTTCAAAGAAGGACAACGTTTTATAGTAAAACACAATTTCACATGCGCATCAGAAAATTTAATATATGTAATAACTTGCTCAGGTTGTCGAGAACAATACATAGGCCAGACCAAAAACAGCCTCCGCCAACGCATGACTGTCCATAGACACCAAATTAAAATACGGGAATACAGGAAAATACCACTGAGTGAACACATTGATACCTGTGCCGCCCAAAATCATCCCAACTTTAGAATCTTTCCCCTCTACAAATTTAAAGATAATGCCACCCACACCGAGCGCATCAGCAAGGAATCTCACTTTATTAACAAATACGGACCCCGTCTAAACACTTCTCCCTAAGACGAACCCACAACATACACACGTCAACATACATACCTACATCAGCATACATCTCTATCCACATATAAACACAATGACATACGTAAACACACATGTTCTATGGTGCAACACAAATATACACAAATTTGCATACCTTTTGATGTCTATAGATATAAACGTGCCGACACACACACATACATAAACGCACACATGCATTTCACACTGATGGGCACATACATATTTGTACACAAGTATTCCAATACGGCAAGGCCTAATGGATTCCCCTTGCAGTATGTACAATCTGGACACTCACACACACCTTGGTATTATGCCAATACGATATATCATTTCACACCTTTTATTATTAAGGTTTTTGATGTTCTATTGAGAGAATCGTTTTTACTGAAAATATCGAATAATGTACACCATTTTTACCAGTATCACAAACATACTGGTCCACCCACACACACACACATTCTCACACACACACACATATACACACACACACATATACACACACATACACACGCGTACATTAACATACAAAGAGACATACACACACACACACACGCACACACACTTCTCCGTATAAGACAAGAGCTGAAAAATATCTTTTAACATGTTAAAATATCCCCCACACACGTACAGACACATTCCTACAGACCATCCCTCTACCACGAATTACTCTGCTACACACACACACACACACACTTGTCTTATATATATATATATATATATATATTAGAAATTAGAAATTATAAGCTTTCACGGTATTTTAGACTAAAGAAATTTCTAGCCTGATAGTGGGGTTTATAACCCTCGGAGAAATGGAAAAAGATGAGTGTTGCCGTACATGGGAGTCGAACCCACATCTTTGGTTATCCAGACCACTGTGCTACCATTACACCAATACACATCCCATCTCCTTCCATTCGAATTAGAAGCTATGAACTTAGCAAGTGAATGATAAACAAGCAAATTATAAACGTAAACATGTAGGTATGTTTTTGAAACGGTGCGCGAGTTTGAAATTAGAAATTAGAAATTACAAGTTTTCACCGTATTTTAGACTAAAGAAATTTCTAGCCTGATAGTGGGGTTTATAACCCTCGGAGAAATTGAAGAAGATGAGTGTTGCCGTCTATTTAATTTTGCCGTACTCTTCCAGGTCTCGCTCGCATAAAGCACTGTCAGCAGCACGATGCTCTTGTACAGGCGGAGCTTGGTCTTGGTGCTAATGAATGAAAACGGCCAGACTGGGCACAGCTGCTGGAAAATTATAATATATATATATATATATAGTAATAATAATAAATGTGAAGACTAAAATCCAAAGAGGGCTCGATAAGGATAAAAATATATCAAATATATAAGAATCCCAGAGCAAATATTTATTAAAATAACAGATTAAAGTTTAAGCAAAGAATCGGTGCTTTCACCCTTAACGGGATCTTCTGAAGATCCCGTTAAGGGTGAAAGCACCGATTCTTTGCTTATATATATTAATTTTAATAAATTAATATATATATATATATATATATATATATATATATATATATATATATATATATATATATATATAAACGGAAAAAATGAAACGAAATTTCATAATAAATGTTCGGTGAATCCATACATATATGTATGTACGTGTACATACTTATATTTAAGTAACAGCCGTACTAAGAGTGGGAAATGAAATTTCGTTTCATTTTTTCCGTTTATCGTTTTCGGTGCACCCGGCCGATTAACCCACTCGATATGCAAATTGGGCTTCTCAGCTGTTAATATGCATAAGGTAAGTATATACGTTCAACAATCTGGCAGGAAGGTATACGTTACTGACGATAGCTAATAAGCTTGTCAGTGTTGAACAAAGGAGCAACGATGGTTGCTGGACACTACGGCTTAATACGGGATGTTTGTTTACAAACACACCGAGCATTATAATAAATGTTCGGTGAATCCATACGTACATATATATATATGTGTGCATGTATGTATATATATATACATACTACTGTACGTCTGTATACATATATGTATGTACGTGTACATACTTATATATATATATATATATATATATATATATATATATATATATATATATATATATATATATATATATATATATTGTTATAATTGGGGAGGGTCATATTTGTGTAATATTGCCAGAATTAATATATATATTAATATATATTAATATATAAATTAATGTATATATATATATATATATATATATATATATATATATATATATATATATATATATATATATATATGTATATATATATATATATATATATTAATTTATATATTGTGTGTGCGTGAAGATACGGAATGGAAAGACCAGTGGAAAGATTGTCTCCCTAGTCTGATCTGATGAAACGGCTCTCCCTTTTTCAGCTATAGATATATATAACCTATAGATATATAGAAGCTATAGATATATATAACCTATAGATATATAGAAGCTATAGATATATAGAACCTATAGATATATAGAACCTATATATATATATATAGAAGCTATAGATATATAGAAGCTATAGGTATATAGAACCTATAGGTATATAGAAGCTATAGATATATAGAAGCTATAGATATATATAACCTATAGATATATAGAAGCTATAGGTATATAGAAGCTATAGATATATAGAAGCTATAGATATATAGAAGCTATAGATATATAGAAGCTATAGATATATAGAAGCTATAGATATATATAACCTATAGATATATAGAAGCTATAGATATATAGAACCTATAGATATATAGAAGCTATAGATATATAGAACCTATATATATATATATAGAAGCTATAGATATATAGAAGCTATAGGTATATAGAACCTATAGGTATATATAACCTATAGATATATAGAAGCTATAGATATATAGAAGCTATAGGTATATAGAAGCTATAGATATATAGAACCTATAGATATATAGAAGCTATAGATATATAGAAGCTATAGATATATAGAAGCTATAGATATATAGAAGCTATAGGTATATAGAAGCTATAGGTATATAGAAGCTATAGATATATAGCAGCTATAGGTATATAGAAGCTATAGGTATATAGAAGCTATAGATATATAGAAGCTATAGATATATAGAAGCTATAGGTATATAGAAGCTATAGATATATAGAAGCTATAGATATATAGAAGCTATAGGTATATAGAAGCTATAGGTATATAGAAGCTATAGATATATAGAAGCTATAGATATATAGAAGCTATAGATATATAGAAGCTATAGATATATAGAAGCTATAGATATATAGAAGCTATAGGTATATAGAAGCTATAGGTATATAGAAGCTATAGATATATAGAAGCTATAGATATATAGAAGCTATAGGTATATAGAAGCTATAGATATATAGAAGCTATAGATATATAGAAGCTATAGATATATAGAAGCTATAGATATATAGAAGCTGTAGATATATAGAAGCTATAGATATATAGAAGCTATAGATATATAGAAGCTATAGGTATATAGAAGCTATAGGTATATAGAAGCTATAGATATATAGAAGCTATAGGTATATAGAAGCTATATATATATAGAAGCTATAGATATATAGAAGCTATAGGTATACAGAAGCTATAGATATATAGAAGCTATAGATATATAGAAGCTATAGATATATAGAAGCTATAGATATATAGAAGCTATAGGTATATAGAAGCTATAGGTATATAGAAGCTATAGATATATAGAAGCTGTAGATATATAGAAGCTATAGGTATATAGAAGCTATAGATA
>OZ024743.1:50825684-50853184 GCA_964016885.1 Eledone cirrhosa | reverse complement strand
CATGTGAACACTTCATGGGAAAAGTCAACTATATAGACACGTTTGCGGTTGTACCCTTGGCAGTGGAGACTTCTGGTGTCCTCGGCCCTAGGGCTACCTCCCTACTCACCCCATAGGTGCTGAGCTGGCCAGCCGCAGGTGTGAGCCTCGCGATCTGGAGTGGCTTTTCCAGTGCGTCTCCGTTGCCGTCCTCCGGGGAAACACCTTCTCCATTCTGTCCGCCAGGGATGTGGGGAGACAAGCCGATTATATTACGAATTCTGTTGAATAGTCTTAAATACTTCACTATATAGATTATAATTGTTTCTACTTTTGGCACAAGACCAGCAATTATCCCAGTGTATTACTGGTACTTTATTTTATCGACCCCGTAAGGATGAAAGACAAAGTTTATAATACAAGATGGACGGTATCTATAATTCAAAGACCCAGCCTTGTCACACACTCCATCTTGCTAATTCTGCCCGAGAATTACGTTAAAGATACACGTGTCTTTGCGAATTAGGAGTTCAGTCGATCGAACAAATGAATGCCCATCGCCGAAACCGACGGAAAGCCATCATGTTTTAAGACTGTGAAATCGTCCATAAATCTAATTAAAGAAAGGTATGTTTCCACACCTTGCAATGTGTCATCTCAGACTTGCACTTATCACAAATTAAGGACATATTTAGTGTCAATCAACTGAATAGTATTGGTATCGATCCCTCTTTTATCATCGCAGTTGCCGTATCGATGAGAGATCGATCTCTCCTTTATCATCGCAGTTGCCGTATCGATGAGAGATCGATCTCTCCTTTATCATCGCAGTTGCCGTATCGATGAGAGTTTACATTCTATCTACAATCTACAATTGAAGTAGTAGCACATAGAATGGTAGCATATATTAATTATGTGGGGTAGGGTGCGGTGGGGTTGCTTTGTGGGGGTGGGGTGGGGGTGGGGTGGTTTTGGGCGTGGGGAGAGGTGGTTGGGTGAGGTGGTGAGGTGATGGGGTGGTGGTGGGATGGGGTGGGGGTGGAAGGTGATGGGGTGGTGTTGTGGGGTGGTGTTGTGGTGTGGGTGTTTGCAGCAAGGTCAAATGTTAAGAAGTTCGACCCCATTAGGAAGTTCTATCCCACTGTATGACACTTGAGCCGAGGGTCATTTACCGTAACTTCGGTTCGACCCAACACTTGGGAGTGAATTTGAGTGGACGGAAGTAAGGAAGCCAGTCCAATGAACTGCCTCTGAAAGGACCAGCCCTGTTAAACACTATCTATCTATCTATCTATCTACCTCTCTCCTCCCTTCTGTACGTACTGACTCTCGAGCCACTACTGCGGAAGTTGGAGCTATTGCAGGGCATCCCTCTGGAACCGGGACTGCGGAAAGCGGCGTCGGCCTACGCCGACGACGTGACAGTTATGGTGTCGAGCACCTCGCAAATCGAGGAAGTCGATACTGAAGGAATACGAAAGTTTCACAGGAGCGAAGCTGAACCGGGACAAGTCCATCGGTTTGCAACTCGGATCGTGGAGAGGCAGACCGATGCCTTCCGATGGTGTCGTCGGACGCTGGACGGAAGGACCGGTAAAGCTACTCGGGGTCTGGTTTGGTCCGGACCTCCAGGTGGAGAAGAACTGGAACGAGGTGACGGCCAAGGTGTTTGCACTCACCCAGAAGTGGGCCGAGTGCAAACTATCCTTGAAAGGTCGAGCGGAGGTGGCGAACACTTTTATAGCGTCAGTCATCTCCTACCGTTTGACCGTCGTGCCTTGTCCAGCCAAAAAAACGCCAAAATGGAGCGCGCGCTCTTCCAATTCCTTTGGAAGAGGCGGGCTCTTTTGGTGAGAAGATCTCTCTGCTGCCAACACCCTTCCAACGGAGGGCTGGGGATACCGTGGCTGACGATGCGCAAACACGCGCTCAGGCTGCGGCACCTCCAGGTATTCCTCACCGGTGTGGGCCACGTTCGTGAGGCGAGCTTTCCCACCACTCGTCTCGCTGACCGAGCTGCTGTCCTGGGTCAAGCAAAGACCGAGGAAAATGGGCGACTGGCACATTGAATGTGCTCAGGCGCTCACAGCCCTCTGGCAGGCGGACCCGGCGATCAGTGGAGACTCCACTTCGTCATAGAGAGTTGATCCACAGCAAGTGCGACGACGCGCTCGGTGAAACTCTAGGCATAGAGGAAGACGAACTGGCCAGTCTGTTCGGTAGGACCTTCCGCCCGGGACCGATGAACAACTTCCAAAAGGCCCTGGCCTGGCAGTACTACCGAGGAGCTCTACCAGTTCGAGACAAGCTCTACAGACATGGGCGCCCGGGCAGGGCCCCTTCGAAAAAGATCTGTCCGAGGTGCGTGCGAGACGAAGAAACCGTTGCGCACGCATTCATACACTGCCCAGGCGTTTCCGACCTGTGGGGCTATGTAGAACGACTATTGTCGCGGGTGGGACCAATCCGGTTGACCACCGAGTCCATTGTCATGATCAAACCGCCACCTTCCTTCAAAAACGAAAGAGAGGCGGTTTTCCTTTGTGTGATAGCTATGGTGAAAGAGGTTGTATGGTGGACAAGGTTGAAAGGGCTGAGGTCAGACACCTTTCTCTCCGGCCAACAACTGATTCTTTTTTTCAAATACCACTTTGGAAGAAGAATCAGGATGGAGAGAGAAATGCTGTACCCCAGCAAGTTTTATGAAAGGTGGGTGAAAGTGGCGAGAATGGCCCGAGTGAATGGGCCTTCTCTCTATATCAGCCTGTAGGTTGAGGAAAAAGAGGAAGAGAGGAAAGGGGTACAAACTCTTCGTACTCCTGGAGATGAGGGTTGCACATTTTTTCGGGGGTATGTGTTACCCATATGAAATGTCTCCCCCTATTGGGGAAAATCGATTAACTTTTAAATTGTATTTGTTATAATATTTTACACGTTTTTATTGTATGTAAACTTCCCCTTTTGTATTTGTCCCCTTCTTTTGTGACCCTGTGGCTAATGAAGAAACATATCTATTCACAAGTCACCCTGTCTATATGGTCTACCCTATGAGTTTTACATAGGAATGCCGGACTTGTTCTCTGGCGTCCTCGAAGCCGCCTACTGCAATTGGCAGCAGAACGGGAGAATTCCCAGTTCTGCAGGCAAGGGCGTAGTAACGCTGATCAGGAAAGACGAGAACAAGGGGGACGAAATTAACAACTTCAGGCCCATAACTCTGCTCAACACAGAGTTAAAGATTTTGGCCAAGGTGCTAGCGACGAGGTTGGCACTTGTCGTCGAGAACCTGGTAGGGAAAGCGCAAACGTGCGCAATCCCGACCAGGTCCATACACGACAACCTCCACCTCATGCGATACATCATAGAGAGGGTGGGTAGTAAATCCGGCTTCGGTGGGGCTCTGATCAATTTGGATCAGTCTACCTTAGACTCGATAGGGTCGACCATCGATACTTGGAAGCGGTTCTCAAGGCGGCCGGTTTCGGTCCCGTTTTCAGAGGCTGGATCGAGGCGATGTACACCAGCATCTGCTCGAGGGTCAAGGTGAACGGCTACCTATCGGAGCCGTTCGCAATCACGCGTTCCATTCGACAGGGGTGCCCTCTCTCCTCCATTCTGTATATTGACTCTAGAGCCACTACTGCGGAAATTGGAACTGTTGCAGGGCATCCCTCTAGAACCGGGACTGCGCAAAGCGGCGTCGGCTTATGCCGACGACGTGACGGTAATGGTGTCGAGCACCTCGGAAATCGGCAACTTACTGAAAGAATACGAAACGCTGACGGGAGCAAAACTTAACCCGGACAAGTCTGTCGATTTGCAACTCGGAACTGGAGAGGCAAACCGATGACGTCCGACAGTGTCGTTGGACACTGGACGGACGGACCGCTGAAATTGCTCGGGTCTGGTTCGGTCCAGGTGGAGAAAAACTGGAATGAGGTCACGGCCAAGGTTTTGCGCTCACCCAGAAGTGGGCAGAGTGCAAACTGTTCTTGAAAGGTCGAGCGGAGGTGGCGAACACTTTCATAGCGTCCGTCATCTACTACCGCTTGACTGTCGTGCCTTGTCCCCGTGAACACCTCGCCAAGATGGAACGCATGCTCTTCCAGTTTCTGTGGAAGAAGCAGGCTCCGCTGGTGAGGAGATCCGTCTGCTGTTTGCACCCTTCCAACTGGGAATGCCGTGGCTGATGATTTACAAACATGCGCTGAGGCTGCGGCATCTCCAGGTATTCCTCACCGACCCCCAACCGGTGTGGGCACCGTTTGTGAGACAGGCTTTCCCACAGCTCGTCTCGCTGACGGAGCTGCAGCCCTGGGTCAAGAAAAGACCAAAAACGATGGGCGCCTGGCACATCGAATGCGCTCAGGCGCTCACAGTCCTCTGGCAAGCGGTTGCAGCAATCAGTGGAGACTTCACTTTGACATTCTATAGAGGGATTGTACGTTACAAGGGCGACGACGTGCTCGAAGAGACTCTGGGCGTCGAAGACGATGAGCTCACCAATCTGTTTGGTAGGACTTTCCACCCGAGACCTATGGACAACTTCCAGAGGTCCCTGGCCTGGCAGTGCTACCGAGGAGCTCTACCGGTTTGTGACAAGATCTACAGGCACGGACGCCCAGGCAGGGATCCTTCCAATAGGACGTGTACAAGATGCGCGCAGGACATTGAAACAGTCCTGCACGCAATTGTACACTGCCCGGGCGTAACCGACCTGTGGAACTATGCAGAACAACTGTTGTCGCGTATGGGACAAATCCAGTTGACTGCCGAGTCCATAGTAAGGATCAAACCGCCAGTCTCTTTCAAAAACGAAAGAGAGGCGGTTTTCCTCCCTACAGTGGCTATGGTGAAAGAAGTTATATGGTGGACGAGATTGAGAGGACTGAGTACAGATGCCTTTCTCTCCGTACAGCAATTCATTCCCTTCTTTAAGTATCACTTTAGAGGGAGAATCAGAGTGGAGAGAGAGGCACTGCACCCCAGTAAATTTACTGAAAGGTGGGTGAATGAAGCGAAAATGGCTCGAGTGATTGGGCCTTCTCTGTTTATAAGCCTGTAGGTTAAAGAAGAGAGCAAAAGGAAGAAAGGAGCACTTGCACAATACGCTCCTGGAGTTGAGGGTTGTTCTATCGACGGGGTATTAAACAACCCATTTGTGGCGCTTCCCCCCTATTGGGGATTTCGATTGCTGTAATTGTTTGTTTTTATATTTTTTACACGACTGTATGTAAAATCCCCGGCATGTCTTTATATTGTCCCCTTTTCTTGTGCGCCCTTGTGGCAAATAAAGAAATCTATCTATCTATTCACAATGTTGTTGTCATGGAGACGTCAAATGAGTTTTAGAATTATTCTTTTTCTTTTTCTTTTATTCTTTTGCTTCCTTCGGCCATTGGGTTGAGGCCAAGCCGGGGCACCGACTTGAAAAAACAAATTGAATAAACTTCCCAAGAAATTTGTTTTTCTTTAGGTTGTCTTTTGCCCCTCAAAGCTGACACCCACCAACATACCGGTAGATTTCTATGGAAACACTCACCTAGTATTTTTATGTTTAGCATTTGGAAGAACTTTGTGGTTCTAGGATTCCTTGAAAGTGAAGGTGCGGAGCCTAATGGTTAGTAAGGTATTAGATTTGTAATTATAATGTCATGGGTTCGATTTCTTGACCGGGCAGCGCATTGTATTCTTGAGCAAGACGCTTCATTCTACGCTGCTTTTCATGATAAGATTGAGGCTCTATCCTTCAAACATCCCGTGAAAGCCAACTAAACCTACATAGATGCGAGCTGTAAATTTCATTTCTTATTTTTATTTCTTCCCATAATTAATTTGTTTGTATTCTGTATATGGGTGAGGACATCTTCGCACGTTGTGGCCTTGATTCATGCCGAGACAAACACCTTTTTATTTCTATACATCCGGGTCTTCCATGTTTTATGATAAAAAAAGTGAAAAACACATCCGTAAAAAATATCTAATTTAAAAACAATCATGTGTGTGTAGGGGGGTGTCTGTGTGTGTGTATGGGAGGGGTATGTGTGTGTGGGGGTGGTGGTATGTGTGTGTGTGTGTGTGTGTGTGTGTGTGTGTGTGGTGGGGGGTGTCTGTGTGTGTGGGGCCTGTGTGTGTGTGTCTGTGTGTGTCTATGCGTCTGATGTGTATGTGTGTGTGTGTGTATGTGTATGTGTGTCTGTTTGTGTGTGTGTGTGTGTGTGTCTGTGTGTGTGAGTGTCTGTGTGTGTGTATGTGTGTGTGTGTGTGTGTCTGTGTGTGTGTGTGTGTGTGTGTTTGTGTGTGTGAGTGTCTGTGTGTGTGTATGTGTGTGTGTGTGTGTATGTGTGTGTGTGTGTGTGTGTGTGTGTGTGTGTGTGTGTGTGTGTGTGTGTGTGTGTGTGTGTGTGTGTGTGTGTGTGTGTGTGTAATAACAGGGTTATTAGGTGCGAAGATGTTGATAGCCACGATTCCCACGAACAGGCAGATTGTGGGAAACATGGAACGCCATGATGTTTAATATAAAAAAGATGAAACCACACATACAATGGGAGTTTATTGAAGTTAGGAGGTCGTTTGGACAAAAGCTGAAAAAACAAAAAAACAAAAAACAAAAAACAACAAAAAAACCAAACAAATAAACAAAAAATGGATTTCTTCAGAAGTTTATTCAATTTTATTTCAAGTCGGTGCCCCAGTATGGCCTCTGACTGAAACACGTAAACGAACAAATGAATGTTTGTAAAAGAATAACACTAAAATAAAGTTAAATCTGTTTCTGTCAACACAAACAAACGCTGTCGAATTTAACTCCCCCCCCCCCCCCCCCGATTTCTTTCTTTGTTTAAATTATGTATTAAGTTTTCACAATTACTAGCAGAAAAACCACCCTTTCACAATTACTAGCAGAAAAACCACCCTTTAGGTGGTTTTCTGCTAGCATGTGTAGTGTGTATATTGATATTATACGCAAGTATATATACATGTAGATATGATACATCAAATGAAATCGTAATTTACAATATACACAGAAATTAACGAAGACTGCGTTACTGATTACATAAGACAGTGGTCTTATGTAATCAGTAACGTAATCCTTGATAGATTAAAAAAAGACGATATTATATATAAACTGCATTAGGAGAAAATTAGTGACGGAAATATATGAATGTTTATTTAAGCGATCGCTAACCGGAAGTGTTGACATTTGAAAATTTTAAAGAAGTGAATCTTTAAATAAATAATAAAATATATTTAATGAACAGCCACGAATTTAGCAGATAAAATAAGTAATATTCATTCATTATTTATTCAAAGTAATCCGACTTATTTTACAAACGGGATGAAAAATATATTCTGGATGCAGTCCCGCACGCCTTACTTTATTATATTTTAGATATTGAAAAGAAAGGGCGTGGGTAAAGAAGGGTAGATAAGGTTGCATTGGAAAGTAAAGGACTATAAATGCCATGAATGAGAAGAAAAGGATGGAAAGGAGAGAAATACTATTAGACCAGAGAAGATAGAGGAAGAGGGTGACAGGCTTAGGTCGGTGACAATGGCGACACCCGATTCAACAGCGACTCTGCCTGGAGGGGCTCCTTCCTTGGGCTGCTGACTTCCCAATGTTACGGAAGAGCTCGCTGTACGGGGTCCGGGGATCTCTGAGGTCTCGACGGCAACTGGCACTCCGAACGTTTTAAGGAAAGTATTATCTATCTGAGGTCCTTGACAGATGACTAAATACTCCGGTGCATTTTCCATCTATACTGTGCGACAAAAGAATAATAAAATAATAATAGACAACTCATTCCCTTCTTTAGGTACCATTTTAGAAGGAGAATCAGAGTGGAGAGAGAGGTACTGCACCTCAGTAAATTTACTGAAAGGTGGGTGAATGTGCCAAAAATGGCCTTCTTTGTATATAAATCTGTAGGTTGAAGAAGAGAGCAAAAGGAAGAAAGGAGCACTTGTACAACATGCTCCTGAAGTTGTGGGTTGTTCTATCTACAGGGTATAAAGCAACCGATTTGTAACGCCTCCCACCCTATTGGGGATTTCGATTGTTATATTTTCATGTTAAAACTTTTTTTACATGACTGTATGTAAAATCCCCGCCATATGTCTTTGTATTTCCCCTTTTCTTAAATAAAGAAATATATCTATAGTAGGTTTTTCGTTAAAATTATTATTTAAAATTTTTTTTCAAATAAGATAAAATTATATAACATATATTCCCAAACAACAGCAAGTGACTAAAAACTCGGATATATAAAACAAAAGTATTTCAGAGTCAGGAATAAAAGAGATTATCAGATGCAAAGGTGGTGGTAGCCATATTTAGAATGGAATTTAGAATGGAAGTGGGCAGTGTGACACAGTATATGACTAAGCTGGACCTTTGAATTACTGGTACCGTCCGTACGAGGGGCTTCCAAAGGTTTCGTCTACTAAACATCATTGATTTCAACTCGAGAGTATAGTAATAAACACGTTACAGAACGGGGCCGAATCTGAAAACTTGTTACATATGTTAACACACACACACACATACATACATATATATGTATACGTCAATAGTGGATAATATTCATGCAGAAATGTATATATAATATATAAATACACATGTGTATGTGTGTATGTGTGTATGTGTGTGTGTGTGTGTGTGTGTGTGTGTGTGTGTGTGTGTGTGTGTGTGTGTGTGTGTGTGTGTGTGTGTGTGTGTGTGTGTGTGTGTGTGCATTTACAGTTTAATTTAATTGTCTATTGTATAGAGGAGGTACCGAAAGGAGTGGTAAAGGTGGGAGGTGCAGATTAGATTCAGCTCGTGATACTTCCCATAATAATACTTAAGTAATTGCTTTGAAAAATGCAACGTTATGCAAAAATGTTCCGAATTTGTACACACACACGCATACACACATACAATCATCTCTCCCTCTCTCTCTCTCTCTCTCTCTCTCTCTCTCTCCCTCTCTCTCTCTCTATATATATATATATATATATATATATATATATAACGGAGGAAATGTGGTAAGGAACCAGGTGGACCATAACGCACCAAAGTACTCAATACTTAGGGTAGTAGAGTGGGTAATAGGAACGAGTAGGACCCCGACGGCTGAGCTCAAGCCGTTTCGACGGCTAATTCTGGACGCGAATTCTGTCCAGAATTAGCCGTCGAAACGGCTTGAGCTCAGCCGTCGGGGTCCTACTCGTTCCTATATATATATATATATATATATATATATATATATATATATATATATATACATATGAAAAGATTTAGGATCCCGACGGCTGAGCTCCGGCTGTTTCAACAGCTAGATCCGAACAGTTGGGATCTAGCTGTCGAAACGGCCGGAGCTCAGCCGTCGGGATCCTGAATCTTTTCATATTACCCACTCCACTACCCTAAGTATCGAGTTCTCTGGTGGGTTATGGTCCATCTGGTTTCTTACCACACCCTCTTTGTTTTATATATATATATATAGTGTATGCTGGTGTGATATCTCTAGTGTATGATGGTGTGTGTGATATCTCTAGTGTATGATGGTGTGTGTGATATCTCTAGTGTATGATGGTGTGATATCTCTAGTGTATGATGGTCTGATATCTCTAGTGTATGATGGTGTGTGTGATATCTCTAGTGTATGATGGTCTGATATCTCTAGTGTATGATGGTGTGTGTGATATCTCTAGTGTATGATGGTCTGATATCTCTAGTGTATGATGGTGTGTGATATCTATAGTGTATGATGGTGTGATATCTCTAGTGTATGATGGTGTGTGATATCTATAGTGTATGATGGTCTGATATCTCTAGTGTATGATGGTGTGTGTGATATCTGGCTTCTAATCATTGGATTATTGAACGATAAATCACTGCCAGTTGATTAAAATAACGTTGAAGTAAGAAGAGAAGATTTTCAGAGGTAATCATTTTAGTCACCCACTCACATCAACCACGTCGAAGCCACACACATCACATGCTTATATCCGCCTGCTAAAACCCACGCTTAATCTACCTGCTAACATCTCACACCTGTTTACAGCACCTGCTTACATTATCCGTTCATATCACATGCTTACATCACACGCTAACATACACTTACATTACACGCTTACATTCCCCGCTAACACCACCTGTTTACACCATACACTTACATCACATGCTTACATTCCCCGTTCACACCATCCGCACACAGCACACGCTTACATCATCCACTTACATTACCCGCTTAAATCGCATGCTCCTATCAAACGCTAACATCACACGATTCCATCACACGCTGACAACAGACGCCTTCATCACACGCTCATATAACACTCATACACCACAAGCTTCCATCTTGCACTCTCATCCAACGCTAACATCACAAGCTTCTAGTACCCACTCACATCACACACTAATATTCTACGCTTACATGACACGCTCACATCACACGCTGATATCCCACATTAACATTAGACGTCCTCATCACACGCCCACATCACACATCCCCATCATCCGCTGACATCACATGCTCCCATCACCTACCAATATCACAGGTTTCCATCCTACGTTCACTTCTACCGAATTATATATTCAGAATAAGTGATATCTCACTCCTAAATATGCAATAATATATACTGTATTAACAGCTGCAACGAATGAATAACGGAGAAAAAGTTTTTTTTTATTAAAACGTGTTGGTTTCCGCAATGGACGACCTCTATTGTAATTTAAAATAGATTTTAGCCCAAGATATAGAGCCTCCTTAGATTTATAATTAACTATTTTATTCTCAGTCAATTCCGTATACGAAATTCTTTATTGATATCTGAATAGTTAGATTGGTTAAGAAATTCTATAACCTCACGTAAATTTAACATAAACAAATACGCGCAAAAAACCCCATATATTTATCATGAAAAGCAGACAATTTGAATGTTATCAGTCATTACCTTCCGACAAGGTCAGATAAGCTCAGATTAGGATTAGTTTTTATCTCCAATTATTAGTAATTCCTTACTTTATGGCGTTTTGGTGGCAGAGTCAATAGGACATCAGTTTAGTGCTTCGTATTTGTTTCAGCATTCTCAGTTCAAATCACGCCGAGCTCAGACCGGAATAGTGGGTTTGAATGGAAGTGGACTGTACAGTTTGTTTGCAAAATATTTTGGTTGCCAATGAACAATAGAAAGCATTTTCGTCAGTTCCGACGACGAGTTGTTCCAGTTGTTTCATAAACCGAACAATCTGCTCATGGAATTAACATGCAAGTAGCTCAGTATTCCATAGACACATCTACCATTAGTGTAGTTCTCAAGGAAATTCAGCATGGCCCAGTGTGTGACTGACTCTTTAAATTAGAGGTACAACTTTCGCCAGCTGAGTGGACCAGAGCAACGGGAAATAAAGTGCTCAAGGACACAACACACTGTAATGGTGAGTCAAACACCCTAACTATAAAGCCACGTGCTTTCACACTGCCATCATAAAGACGGTTAAAATAAGTATTTTTTGTTGCTATTCTTATTTTCTATATAGAAGATTCCCATAGTCAGGCATTAGTCTATTCTCAGATTGAAACATCGGAGTTTAGCGCAAAGGGTTTTATGAAACTCATTCATAGACAGAACTTGTGAAAATCTAACTCCAGACTGAAACATTGGGGTTTAGTGCAGGGGCTTTTGTAAAAGAATATTCCCAGATGGAAACATCGGGGTGCAAAGGGTTTTATGAAATTCCTTCCTAGATGCGGAAGGTCTTGTGAAAATCTAATTCCAAATTGAAACATGAATGTTTGGAGCAGAGAGTTTTAAATGACATTGTTCTCGTAGATGACTTGCTTTTTGTGCCTTTCATTCGTCCCCACTTACTCCATGATTTCCGATCGTCTTCCTGAAAAAATGGAGGATAAAGTAAATTGATGAAGTGTAGACGAAGTAGAGATAAGTTGTTCATGGTTCTAACTTTTCTCCACGTGAAGAGAATCTACTAAAGAACCGGAACTGTTCAATATTTGAATTTTGTATCGATTTAAATCGATAAATTCCAAGAAACACTATGACACGAGCAATATGTTGATGAAATTCTGATTATGGCAATAGAATAGATTAGAATGCAATTGGAATGAAGATAAAATAATATATTTGAACAGAATAGAATACAATAGGACGGAATAGAATAGAATTAAATAGAACTAGCTGACGTACCCAGCTTCGCCCGGGTAAACAGATGATAAGAGAAGACTGGTAAAAGAGAAAATGACTGTATTGGATGTTTGTCTGGTTACAGTATGAGGCGAGTCCGTGGTGTTTGTGTGATACCAAAAACAGTAAAATAAATCTTCCAGATATACCAGATTCTTCGTTGTACCGTTTGTGCATAGTATATGAACAATTCTAGGTGCTCCCACCTAGAATAGTGACCTCTAGGAGATGGTTCATCTTCTGCCTGACTGTAAAACATGTATCATTGCATAGACGTGGTTGTTCCATGTTTCTCAAAAGGATGATGGAAGTTCCAATCTTTTATATTATATATAGATATAGATAATTAATATAAAAGATGTCCGTCAATGTAAAAAAGGTCCCTATTTACTTGAAATGGTTTATACAAATGCCAAATTAATATGGATATGGATAACATGCTTATCTATAAGTGGTCAGCTATAATAATAAAACAACAAATTATATGACACAAAAATGTATTCAGTAATTTCCAGGCTCTTAGCCACTGAGTAATAGACAGTCAATATTGCCCAGAGTTCAACTCAGGGAGGTGGATGGTTTGAACTCCAAATGGCGGATCCTTCTACTTCGAAAATAGAATCGTTTTTCAATATTACTCTAGCCCTGGCCGGCCATAGGCACCAAACTTTTTGCCAGACTCAGCATATGATGAGGTTTTATTACCACCGCTATCAGAAGCGATAAATTTGAAGGCAATTTCTACCAATACGTGTTGGTTTTTATTGCTCATTATCAACAATAAATGACATTGAACATAAATGATAACTCTGTCAAAGCTCACAATACTGATCAAAGTACACCAATGTCCGAATCATTTACGTCACTTATTGATAGCATTAATGATATGCATACATCAGCTCAAAGCTTCATTATAGACAATATTCAGGGTTGTTCCTCTGTTAGCGGTATCAATTGCAAATTTTATACCATCAGGATCGCACACTCGAGATGCAGCAACATACAGTTGCCCATGGCTGATGCTGGATCATTCAAGTAGACACCGACTCGCTTGAAAGTCTGTCCCTGTGCCTTGTTGACAGTCATGGAGAAGGCCAAATTGACGGGAAACTGTCTCCTTTGCCAAATGAATGGCAGCAGATCTTCACTTGGTCTCAGCATGATCCTCGGAATGAGAACCGATTCCTCTCTGCCTGGGAGTTTAGCTTCTAAAACTCTTCCGTTAATCAATATCTCAACAATTAATCTGGTACCATTGCAAAGATCCATTTTATGATTGATATTTCTAAGCAATATAATCGGCATACCCTTTTTCAACCTCAAAATATGTGGGGGAAATCCGGGTATTTGAAGTGAATTCGGATACTCAGTCGGAACATCCATATTGTTCAGCTGATTAGGCTCCATTTCATCCGCACTGACGGTCAACCGTTTCTCTCCAGGAAACATTCCGGCTACTTGTGAATTTATTTCATCGACCGTTGCATTCGTATGAGTTAGAATAACGCGTTCCGATATCCAGGAGATATTCTGCCAAAAAGCATTCAAATTAGGGAACACCCAGTCAATCAATGCTTGGCGGTCCAGTGGCATCACCAAATGGTCTGGGATTATTACAGTCTGATTATCACCAACGTGTGGAAATTCATCGTTGTCCAACTGCATCAACCATCGGCCGTATGTCTCAGCCTCTTCATTTTGCCCGAACATACGAAGTCGCATATTATCGTGTAATCGCAAAACTCTGAAATGGCGCCACAACGGGGACTTTTTCAGACATGCATCGACAATTTGCGCTCTTTGAGCATTCCTAACAATTGGTAGCACCTGTCTGAAATCGCCACCAAGAACGATAGTCTTACCACCGAATGGCAGGTCACTACCGCAGATATCTCTCAAAGTTCTGTCCAATGCCTCTAGCAAATATCTGTGTGCCATTGGAGCCTCGTCCCAAATAATCAGAGACGTATTGCGTATAAGGCCCGCGAGTTCACTTTGTCCTGTAATGTTACAGACACTCAACTCATCCGGAGTCAATGGAGCCTTGAAGCATGAGTAGAAGGTCCTTCCACCACTCAGCAAAGTGGCAGTGATCCCACTGGTGGCCACAGGGAGAGCAATCTTCCTCTGAGCTCTGACTGCCGATAACATAGTGTTGAAACAGAATGTCTTTCCGGTGCCTCCTGGAGCATCTATGAAAGCACAAAGCTGCTCATTAGTGGAAATCGAGTGGAGAACGCCATCGACCAATTCTCTCTGAGATTGGGTCAACATTGGCATACGTTCATCCACAATACGTTCCTGTTCCAGTGGATCAAACTGGAATAGTTCCCTCCGATCGAGTGGCAACCATCTAAGCTGCAATCTCATGTTCAATGCTAAGACACGTTGCCGCATTTCTTCATCAGGAATTGGCAAATTGAAATCTGTTAAACATTTGAAATGAACTTCAAACAGTTGCTCAATATTGAGCAAAACAATAGCTTTCATCAAATTTTCATCATCGACCTGAAGATGATGCCTAAAATCATCAGCCATAATTCCCCAATGACGTTCAAATAACTCTCTTGGATCGACATGATTGCAGAATCCTAGAATCGTGACAAACAACTGCCTTATTTGAGCTGGCATCTGTATTGTTCCTGCAGCTTCCATGGCGTTATTCCATTCAGTGTCATCTTGAAGGAGTCCCAGATGCTGACACACAGCCTGGTATGTTTCATATTCCACGCCATTGATTGTTTTTAAATCAGCGAAGCTCTGTTTACCTCTCGAAAAATCATTATGCAACAGAATTCGGAGATAAAACACATCACCAGATGCTGGATGGACATTACAAACCCGTCCATTAGTCATGAATCTCAACTTTTGTTTTCTATCATTCCATTTCTTTCCCTTCTTATCCCACGTATAGCGCGAAGGGAAATCGCAGTAGAGTTGCCTTTGATCCGGGTTGTTCCCTATTATGCTTGAACGACTCAGTCAATTCCGTCTTAGGAGGTGGTGCGTTAGCAATTCTTTCGACACCTCTTCTAGTGTCCTGAAAACAGACCATTTGCCTATTCTCTAAGTGAACCGTCAGTTTCTGAACGCTGGGTTTGCGTTCATTGAGATCAAAATCGAAAATCTCCAGCAAGCTTCGCTAGATCCAATCGAGCGAACATCCTGGAACCTGCCAACTTCATCTCCTTGGTTCGCTTCCTCATTCCTGACATTGATCATTGCCCGATCATGACATTTGTAAACATATTTGAAAAGATATTTGCAAGCTTTCACTGAGCTACAAATTTCCACATTAATATGACAACGATATTTCATAATCAAATATGGATTGTATGGTACAACCCATTGATTTGTAACCTGTCGACCGTTTACATTTTCGACCAAACCGCCATCTGCAGGCGACCGTCTTCTGTATGAGG
Organism: Eledone cirrhosa; assembly: GCA_964016885.1. NCBI lineage: Eukaryota > Metazoa > Mollusca > Cephalopoda > Octopoda > Eledonidae > Eledone > Eledone cirrhosa. The sequence goes on along the minus strand of OZ024743.1, from coordinate 50,837,588 downwards.
GATGAGCATCCCCATTGTTCCATGAAGTGTTCGTGACAAAAGATTTCGGAAAGTGCTTACTGCATTGGCCATTTTTCATGCAAGGCGCTTTCCGATTTGCCACTCCGCATTGGTTGTGCACCATTGACTTTGCCACCAAGTTGCATAGTGCCTCATTCTCCGACAGTTCAGCACACACAATGCTGTCGACATCCTCAGCACATCTCAATTTGTAATCTCTATGTAAAATGATCAGCAAATGTGCATGTGGCAATCCTCTTTTTTGGAATTCAATTACGTATGTAAAAGCAACTATACCTCCAAAAATTCCCTCTTTTTCCATATCATCCATTATCTTTTTCAGATATCCTTTGAATACTCTTGCCACAATATCAGGACAGTCCTTTGGCTGTTGTCCTGGCAAAAGTGCATCCTTAATATCAGTCCATTCAGGATTCCATGTAACGGTTATAAACAAATCTGGCTTTCCAAATTTTCTGACAATAGCCATTGCATCCTGATAGCGAATGTTCATAAATCTCGGGCCGCCGATGAACGACGATGGCAAAATGATGCGTCGACCAATTTGCTTTTAATTGGCATCATCGGCTGTTATCGCATCCTGTATATTATTATACAATTCAGCTCTGATATGTTGCTGATGTGTAGCTATATAATTTAGCCTTTGATTTTCGATCTTTGCGAATGCCAAACAACAGTATTCCTGGAACAATCTGCTGGCTTGAAATAGCGCATTTCTCTGTTGATTCCTCTCGTTCAAATGGAACGCGTAAAAGTCGCGAATCGAATTATTGTGTCTATTGCCACCTCCCTGTTGATGCTGATTCTCATGATCATCTAAATTAACAGCCATGTTCCATCCATTTTCACCTTTTGGGAATAAAAGAACATAATGCAATGGATCGTATGCCCTATTTGACTCAATGATAGTCTTGAGACCACCATCTCTGCGATTGAGGACGATATCTCTCGATCCAGGCTTATCGTCCATCAACACAGCAACTTCACGAAATCCTTCAGGGGCATTATATCGCCGTTCGTGTTGATTCCTTGGCACTGCGTCAGCCTTAATCACGGATCAAATCACTTAACTTTTGCCGTTCAAGTTCAGTTATATTTCCCGGCAACTTCATCCAACCGATCCTGATATCCTCCTCCGATTCACTATAATCTGGATCGTTAATGTAAATTTGAGCGAATCGAGGTCTCTCTCCTGTGGTAACTTCTCAATTACCGATACGATGATACAAACGGCCTTGAATGACTACATTCGGTTGCCATGCTCCACTCTCAAACATCTCACTAACTCTCTACGATGCTAAAGCTAATGAATTGTTAATTTGCCGCGAATATTTGCGCAGTAATCTACCTTGGTCTCCTTGATCACCCCACATACTTAGTATTTTAAACTCCGGTGACTCCTCATAATCCGGCATTCGCAAGGGTTCTAGTTGAACTGCTCCTTTATGACAGCACATTGTGGTCCACGTCTTTTCGTGCCTCCAAAGCATGCTCCACAATGTGGACACTCTGCTCGTCCACCAATCTGAAAATGACACGGTTGCCATGATCCATTTTTAATATCATTCGTTCGCCTTCTAGCCTCTTTACTGGAATGAGGAGCACTTTGGCGACACATTCTCTGAACTTATGTATTGCGCTGGCGCTGTTCAGCCAGCCCCTCTTCATCCATCGCAGCACGCCGTTGCTGCTGAATTCTGGTCATCTGCTAATGATGCTCAGCCAGTTCGTCTTCAACCATCGCAGCACGCCGTCGCTGCTTGGCTCCAGTGTTTCGTTGGCGTTGTTCAGTCAGCACATCTTCATTCATGGCGGCACGTCTTCGCCTCTGAAGTTCGGCGTTCCGATGGCGCTGTTCGGCCCGTTTCTTCAATGCTGGCTGCACGCCGTCGCCTCTGTAGTTCACTGTTTGATAAAGTCGAATTGCTTTTATTATCAGTATGCATTTCGAGCAATTGTCAAAAAATGACACAATAATAAATATAAAAGATGCCCGTCAATGTAAAGAAAGGTCCCTATTTACTCCCTTCACAACTCTATGTATGTTAGACTGTGACAGACAGGCACACAGACAGATAAACTGCGTGGCGATTGTGGAACGTCACACGTACACACACATACACGCATGGAAACGCACACACGCACGCAAACTTACACACGCACACACTCACACATGTTGATAGTTTTTACTTTCTGTGGCACGCTACACGCACGCACACACACAAACGTACGCGCACGTACATACACATGCACGCATGTTAATAGGTATTGCTTTCCTTTACCTCTTATTTCCACACACACACATGTCTCTACACTGACACATATAGCGTTCACACTCTCCCCCCTCACTCCCTCATTGGCATTATGCATATTAATTTCAGTTTGGCGTCGTTGAGGTGGGCGGAGTCGTTTGAAACCCATGAACCAATGATAATCGAGAATTATGACACACGGAATACTGACGTTCTTGAAATTAATAAATAGATATGGAGCAGAATAAAACGGAATGAGATATAATAGGTAAGAATAGAACAGAATGGAGCATAATATGGCAGAATAGAACTGAATGGAGTAGAATAGAACAGAATAGAATATAATAAAGTGGAAGAGAAAAAAATACAACAGAATGGAATAGAAAAGGCTCGGTTAGAATATAACAGAATTAAAGAATAGAAGATAAAACTCTCCTGTATTATTATATACGGTTCTGTGAGGTACATTGTGGATCGATGGACCCTTTCCTTACCATATTTCTCATGAAACAGTCGACATTACAATAAATGGAAGGGTTTAGTAATATAGTTTGTTTGAAATATAACAAATGTTCTTACACAAAATTATGATGGAAGATTTTAATTTAGATATGAACATTTTAAAAAGAGCAGTTTTGTATCAATAAACGTAAACCCATGGACGGTTTCAGACAGTTTTAAACCAAAGATCTTGAATATTATAAAGTGAAAATACTATAAACATCTATGTAGGGCGGGCAAAATTGCCGAGATCCATGGACGAGTTCTCTCCAGCGGTCTCTGTCCCTCATCATCGCTGCTATGTCCTGCGTCTCCAACAGACCAGTGTCTGTCCTTAGGGCATCAACATATGTCAACCTCAGTCTTTCTCTTCCAGTGTGTCCAAAGATTGGGAATACAGAAGATGATGTGGTCGAGAGGAAGAGGAAAGCTTGGGCGGTGTGCCACAGTTTGAGATCGGCGTGGAAGTCGGACCTTCGTAAAGACCTGAAGATCCATCTCTTCGTTGCTGTAGTGGAGTCTGTGCTGCTGTACGGGTCTGAGACTTGGACACTGACCAAGAAACTCACTCAGATGGTGGATGGGTGCTACTATAAATATACAGTTGATTATTTACCCCCCAAAATAGTTGACTGAATACGCATGTGTGTTTTTTCCTCATGTTTTCCCGTCCCTCCCTCTTCTCATTATTTATCTTCTATTTGTATTTTACATTCTATCTTCCCATGGAGGAGCAGTGTCCGAAACGTTAAGACACTTTTCGTATTATTTCAAAAGTTAAAGTAATATGTTTCTTCATTGTACTGTGCTGTTTGCTTTGTTACTTCTGTTTAATTTTTACACACACACATATATATAATGTGTGCATGTTCAATATAATAAATTCCAATAGGTGCCTCATGAATAGATTTGAGAAGAGTGCAGACCGGGGCGAAGGCTGTGAGGCCGCTAGCACATACATACATGTATACATATATGTATACATACATACATACATACATACATTTATACATACATACATACATACATACATACATACATACATACATACATACATTTATACATACATACACATATACATACATACATACATACATATATACATACATACATACATACATGTATACATACATACATACATACATATATATATATACATACATATATACATGGTGGCTGCCAACTCGTTTTCGAGTACGGCCACTACTTTATATCCATGTAGGAGAACCCCTACTGATGCGCTGAACGAGTGTGACTTTTTAGTCCAGCCAGCGACTTGAAAACTCTGGTACAAACACTACACTTGTGACAATTATTGACACATAGTGCTGGGTCCATGGTACCATGTGATGAGAAGTGCAGAGAGATCCCCAGATATAAAGCAATGCCTGTGCCGTGAAGCTTTTATAGTGAGCAAAGGCACTGCACAAAGCCAGTCCCACTCTCTTAACCAAGATGATATTTACCAAAAAGAAGAACAAGTCAACATCATTGGATACCATCAGGGTTGCAGGTGTTATATCAGAGTTTTCCTTCCCCTAGAATTCTGCTTTGACAAAGGCTAAGGGGCCATCTCTCCCGGTGATTTTGGGTGGCCATTGACTCTTAAGAGCTCCTTTGCCCTTTGACAGGTTTTGTTTTTTGCCCTTTGACAGGTTTTGTTTTTAGACCTGCAGGATGTCCAAAGTCAGCCTCCTCACCAAGAAACCTTGGTGGGGTTGCCAGTTTAGTCGCCAACGACCCGACCATGTAACATACATACATACGTATATACATACATACGTACATACATACATACATACATACATACATACATACATACATACATACATACATACATACATACATACATACATACATACATACATACATATACATACATACAGAAAATATGGTCATCAGAACTGTCAGCGTACAACAAATACTTATGCTGTGCCAATTCTAACGCCAACATTTGGCCTGCTGAACTGGTCATTACAAGAACTAAGTGAGATCGATGTTAGAACTCGCAAACTTCTCAGTGTTACTGGGAACTTTAATATCAATGGTGATGTGGATAGGCTATACTTCTCACGCAAGGATGGTGGCCGGGGTCTAAAATCCATATAAACATCATATGAGACCCAGATAGTAACACTGAAGCAACATCTTCAACAGAGAAAGAAGGTTGTCAACCATCTTGCCCAGGTTTATGAGCATGAAAAAAAAATCATTAGGATAGCCACTGATCTGGAGGAGAGATATGGAATAAAGCCTGATATAAATCTCTCACCCAGAGAAATCGGAAGATCCTATTCAATGTTCAAAGAAGATGAAAAAATTGACCAATTTACAGAAAAAGTTGTGCATGGATACTTGAGACGTAAAACACAGACCATAGAGGGGATAAACCACTCAAAAAGCCTGGCATGGAGTTCCGACAAGTTTCTGACATCACACCTTGAGGGATATCTCTATGCAATACAGGAACAAGAACTCCCTACCAAATATCTGCTGCACAAAAGAGGAGGGCCAGCAGCTGACAATAAATGTAGGCTATGTAAAACAAAGATCGAGGATGTAAGCAACATTGTTGCCAGCTGCGAAAGAATGTCATCTCGCTACTACCTCCCCATGAGACACGATGGGATAGCTAGAACCATCAGGAATGCACTTCGGAAAACAAAATTAACAACAAACGAGGAAGAATATATTAAGACAGATGGCACTAAGGAATACTGGTGGAACCTGAAAATAAAAACTGCCACCAAATTAAAGCACAACCGGCCTGATATTGTTGTTTGGCACCACACATTGAAAACGTGTTCTGTTGTGGAGGTCAGCTACCCACTTGATGTAAACGTTGTCAGAAAAATACAGGAGAAGGAGGACATATACGGACCATTGATGAGGAGTTTACAAATCCAGTATCCAAGATACACCTTTAGCTTCAAACCCATCATTATTGGAGCTACGGGTTATATTCCAACCCGCTTGAACCAAAGTATGACTGAACTTGGATTTTCGGACAAAGAACGCAGCTCCCTAATTGGTCTACAAATGGCTGCGATAGCTGGCACCTTCAAAATTTGCAAAACATTCTTGCGATTCAAGCGATGACAATTTCTTTTCTTTTACAACCTTGCCACCAGGAAGGTGGCCGGTCAAAAAATATACTCGAAATTAAGAGAAAGAGATAACATATATACATACATACATACATACATACGACCGGGCCTTAAGAAAACATACATACATACATACATACATACATACATACATTTATACATACATACATACATATATACATACATACATACATACATACATGGTGGCTGCCAACTCGTTTTCGAGTACGGCCACTACTTTATATCCATGTAGGAGAACCCCTACCGATACGCTGAACGAGTGTGACTTTTTAGTCCAGCCAGCGACTTGAAAACTCTGGTACAAACACTACACTCGTGACAATTATTGACACATAGTGCTGGGCCCATGGTACCATGTGACGACAAGTGCAGAGAGATCTCCAGATATAAAGCAATGCCTGTGCCGTGAAGCTTTTATAGTGAGCAAAGGCTCTGCACAAAGCCAGTCCCACTTTCTTAACCAAGATGATATTTACCAAAAAGAACAAGTCAACATCATTGGATACCATCAGGGTATACATACATACATACATACATACATACATGCATACATACATACATACATACATACATATATACCATCATATATAACTAAAATAGAAAAAAAGATTGCTGACCTACGAAAAAACATAGGATATGTGACAATGCTCCTTACATGCAAACAAACACAAAAAAACCTCACTCCTCACCAACAAAGAGTGAAAAATAAAATAGAGACGATGTTTGGTAACAGTAGAACCAGAACTCTCCAATATAAGCTGATCACCCTGAAACCAGAATTGAGAGCTGTTAGCGAAAAACGCCGATACCCGAAGAAGGTAGATGAGAGAAAAGTGCCTAATAAAAGATTCAGACGAAACCAAACATCAGTATATAGAGATATGAAGGGCAAAATAATAAGTGTCACTGAGGCCCCATCCCAGAAAGACATAGATTCCTTTTGGAGAAAAATATGGGGTGAAAAGAAGAATTTCAACCAAGATGCAGTGTGGCTAAGAGAAATTCGAAAGAACTATTGCTCCTACACTACAACAAAAACACTAAATAAGTGAGGATACCCTTGAGACTGTGATAGGAAAACTCCAAGATAAGAAAACACCAGGAAGAGACATGATTGTCGGCTACTGGTACAAAAAACTGATATTCTATCGGAGGTATCTTACTGACCTCTACCAACAAGTTCTTAAGGGAGATACACTTATACCAGAATGGTTGACATTAGCACAAACATTACTGGTCCCCAAGAACAAAGACACCCACTTGGCAAAAAACTACCGACCCATTGCATGCCAGAACCTGATGTATAAGATGTATACAGCCTGCCTAAATCTATTCCTCAAAGATCACTGGGAAAATAATAACATCATCACAGATGAACAAGCAGCTGGAAAGAAAGGGATTTGGGGATGTTCTGAACAACTCCTAATCAACAAAACTGCGATGTCGGAGGTGCGACAACTTAGGAGGAATATGACGACAGTCTGGCTGGACTACAGGAAAGCTTTCGATTCTGTTCCTCACTCTTGGATGATAGAGGCCCTCCAACTTGCTAAAGTCCCATGCATTATTGTCAGAGCCATAGAGAGGCTGTCTTCTTCTTGGGCTACTATCCTAAGGTTAAACACAGAGAGGGAGGACTCTATTTTCACTGATAAAATAAAATATTGCAGGGGTATATTTCAGGGGGACAGTCTCTATGTGATATTATTCATCTTGTCATTAAACCCCTTGTCCTTTCTGCTCAAGAAATGTGAGGGATACATCATTGGCTCACAGGAGGACAGAAATACGAACCTAACCCATAATTTCTTTGTGGACGATCTGAAACTCTATGCCAAGAACATGGATGGGATGAAGAAAAATCTTGACCTGGTTACAACGTTCTCAAAGGATATAGGAATGGAGTTTGGCCAAGATAAATGCTCATACATGACTGTAAAGCGGGGAAAAACAACAACTCAATCTAGCAACATTGTCATCAATGGCCTAACTGTTTCACCGATACCTGATGAGGACTGCTACAGATAACTGGGGATAGATGAGAACATATCCTATAATGGTATCTGTAATAAAGAACGCGTAACCACGGAATACTACACCCGATTAAGAAAGATCTGGTTATCGGAACTCTCTGCGTAAAACAAAACAGTAGCTCACAATGTGTTTGCTGTGCCTGTCCTAACACCAACGTTTGGAATACTCAATTGGACGACACATGAAATCCGAGCAGTTGATGTTGGAACTCGAAAAATACTGAACAACACCGGAAAATTCCACATCAACAGTGACATAGACCGCCTTTACTTGAAACGTAAGCAGGGAGGCAGAAGCCTAACATCAGTCCAGACAACATTTGAATGTCGCATCATATCTCTCCGACAACATCTACGAACCTCGAAACGTAGGAGCCCGTTTCTCGAGCAAGTCTATCTGCATGAAACAGATAAGATCATGAGAGTTTGGAAGGAACTCCTTAAGAGATATTCCCTGTGTGATAATCAAAAACTCACACCCAGGGATGTCGCTCAGCAGTATCGCAGTGAATCTATGGATGAAAAACTGCATGCCTATCAGCAAAAAATCATGCATGGATATGTTGCCAGGAAGCTCCAGAGTGAGAGTAATATGGATAAGGAAAGTAGTCTATCTTGGACCAACAACCGCTATATTGGCTCCCACTTTGAAGGATACGCTTTTGCAATCCAGGAACAGGGGATTAGCACGAAATACCTGATTCTCAAAAGAGATAGGGATGCAGGCAAAACACCTAGATGTGATAACAAGTGCAGACTCTGCAGAACTAACAACGAGGATATCACCCATGTCATCAGCAGCTGTCCAAAGATTTCATCGCGGTACTATCTACCTATGAGGCATGATGTAGTGGCCAACACACTGGTCAATGCAGTTCGTAAAAAGATAGCCCCGATAATAAACATTAAAAGCTAAAGCAATGTGGAAGACATCCATGTACATAATATGAAAGAGTACTGGTGGAATGTTCCAGTAAAAACCCCAATAAAATGCAGGCATAACAGATCAGATATTATGATATGGGACAGGGAGAAGAAAACATGCACAGTAGTGGAAATTAGCTGCCCAGCAGATGCCAATATAATATCAAAGATTAGTGAAAAGGAGAATATTTATGCAGAACTGATGAGGAATCTGCAGATACTCCACCCTGATTACCCCTTCAGATTTATGCCTGTGATTATTGGGGCACTGGGATATGTTAGTAACTTCTGCAATACAAATTTTGAGAAGCTAGGCTTCACAGGAACAGAAAGAACACAACTAGTTAGGAAATTACAAGTACAATCCATTAATGGAACAATAAAAATATGTAAAACTTTCCAAAAATTTTGCATCTAATAACTGCATATACACATGTACAGATAGATACAAAGCATATACACATGCACACATACAACTCAAAACATCCACATCTACACATACAATAACATCCACATCTACACATGCATACATACATATCTACCTAGTTGATGTTGTGTAAATTCCAATGAGAGAGTCTTGTGTCTATGTTAGAAACCGACTCTCTCTCTATTGGTAAAACTTTGTGAAATTATAAAACCAGAACAACATACATATATACATACATGGTGGCTGCCAACTCGTTTTCGAGTACGGCCACTACTTTATATCCATGTAGGAGAACCGCTACCGATGCGCTGAACGAGTGCGACTTTTTAGTCCACCCAGCGACTTGAAAACTCTGGTACAAACACTACACTTGTGACAATTATTGACACATAGTGCTCGGCCCATGGTACCATGTGATGACAAGTGCAGAGAGATCTCCAGATATAAAGCAATGCCTGTGCCGTGAAGCTTTTATAGTGAGCAAAGGCACTGCACAAAGCCAGTCCCACTCTCTTAACCAAGATGATATTTACCATGTATACATACATACATATATACATACATGTATACATACATACATACATACATATATACATAGATACATACATACATATATACATACATACATATATACATACATGTATACATACATACATACATACATACATACATACATACATACATGGTGGCTGCCAACTCGTTTTCGAGTACGGCCACTACTTTATATCCATGTAGCAGAACCCCTACCGATGCGCTGAACGAGTGTGACTTTTTAGTCCAGCCAGTGACTTGAAAACACTCGTACAAACACTACACTTGTGACAATTATTGACACATAGTGCTGGGCCAATGGTACCATGTGACGACAATTGCAGAGAGATCTCCAGATATAAAGCAATGCCTGTGCCGTGAAGCTTTTATAGTGAGCAAAGGCACTGCACAAAGCCAGTCCCACTTTCTTAACCAAGATGATATTTACCAAAAAGAAGAACAAGTCAACATCATTGGATACCATCAGGGTTGCAGGTGTTATATCAGAGTTTTCCTTCCCCTAGAATTCTGCCTTGACAAAGGCTAAGGGGTCATCTCTCCCGGTGATTTTGGATGGCCATTGACTCTTAAGAGCTCCTTTGCCCTTTGACAGGTTTTGTTTTTAGTCCTGCAGGATGTCCAAAGTCACCCTTCTCACCAAGAAACCTTGGTGGGGGTTGCCAGTTTAGTCGCCAACGACCCGACCATGTAACAGGTTGTACTGAGATACATGTTATCAGTAGCACCAACTGGTGACCTGACATACATGTATACATACATACATGTAAAAATGCCGACCAAAATTTGGAAAATGTTCATTAAAACCAAATAAGAACAAATGAACAGCGAGCAACGAAGTGGGATACGTATGGTCAGTCCGATATCATAACAATAACAACAACAGCAAGAATAATAATTATAGAAGAAGAAGAAGAAGAAGAAGAAGAAGAAGAAGAAGAAGAAGAAGAAGAAGAAGAAGAAGAAGAAGATATTAGTTATGAATAAAGCATCACCAACAATAAAAACATTTATTGAGCATGTCATGAGTATCTGGCAAACAGCCCTGCAAATAGAAATGAATGAAGAAACTATAAAAAACGAGCCCATCCCAGTCAACAAAGGGATATTTCAAGGGGACTCCCTATCAGCACTGAGAATTAGATCAAAGACATACATACAAATACTTAGGGATCAACGAATTAGATAGGATTCAAAGAGAAGATTAGAAAGGGACGCTATAGACGAACTAGATTACTACTTAAAACTGAAATAAATACAAAGAATAATCTACGGCGTTAATATTCTGGACTGGACACTAACAGAACTAGCTGGGATAGACAGAAAAAAGAAACAAGAAAAATAATTGTTTCTACTTTAGGCACAAGGCCAGCAATTACTCAGTACATTACTGGTACTTTATTTTATCGACCCCGTAAGGATGAAAGACAAAGTTAACCTCGGCGGGATTTGACCTCAGACTGTAAAGGGACGTAACTATGCTAGAAAGCATGGCGTTCAATAAGAAAAATAATGACTGCAGTTAGAACACACCATCCAAAATCAGATGTAGAAAGATTATACTTACCACGAACACACGGAGGAAGGGGACTTACGGGACTAGAACAAAGGAAAAACATTTTTCTCTCCAAAACTTTACATAGCCGACACCCCTTCAGTGGGGTGCCGTGTGAGCATGACTGACCCACCTGTGTCAATCAGGTCAGTTTTTCCAAACTTTTGTCAAGTTTAAAACCCCAACAAAAGCTTAAAGACGGTCAAAAAATAAATAAACTAATGAAACCTAACGGGAACCGAAGTATGGTATCCTCTTGAGATGTCAGTAATAATTGTTTCTACTTTTGGCACAAGGTCAGCAATTATCCCAGTGCATTACTGGTACTTTATTTTATCGACCCCGTAAGGATGAAAGGCAAAGTTAAGCTTGGCGGGATTTGAACTCAGACCGCAAAGGGACGTAACTCTATGCAGCAAAGCATGGCGTCCGATCCTCTACCGATACTGCCAATAATAACACACACACACACACACACTACACACATATATATACACACATACACACTATATAT
>OZ024743.1:50810684-50823184 GCA_964016885.1 Eledone cirrhosa | reverse complement strand
TGTGTCGTGATTAAATGATTGGAATTTTACCTTGCCTTCGGATTTTCATTTTGATACTTATACTTCGTTTTACGTCATCTAGCTGTTCCCTTGAATGGAATTGGAGATAGACAAAAGCGTGGAGAACTTAATATTGCTAACATAAATTTATTGGACCATGTTACACAACCAATAATGCACCTTACTATATATATATATATATATATATATATATATATATATGTATGCTATGTATGTATATATATATGTATATATATATATATATATATATATATATATATATATATAAGTTATCGCCGTATTTTGACTAAAGAAATTACATAGCCTGATAGTGGGGTTAAGAACCCTCGGAGAAATGGAAAAAGATGAGTATTGACGTACATGTACGTCAATACTCATCTTTTTCCATTTCTCCGAGGGTTCTTAACCCCACTATCAGGCTAAGTAATTTCTTTAGTCAAAATACGGCGATAGCTTATATTTCTAATTTCAAACTCGCTCGCTGTTTCGAAAATATTCTTACATATATATATATATTTTTTCAGAGTATGTCAATATTTATTTTTAAAACTAATCTGTATTGTATTTTATCTGATGAAAGCCACCACCTTGGTGGCCCTTGAAATATGTATAATAAAATAAATATGGTTTTATAAATATAGTTTTCATTTGTTAATATATTGTATATTTACTCCAATAAACTGTTGAGTGCTTTATATCAGTTATAAACAAATATTTTTAAGCTTGTTGTATCCCAACAAATTAAATATAACCTCTGCATATATTTTGCTCCTTTACTGTTGAGCGCTTTAAATTATAACTGACTAAAAATGGAATTCTTTAAGATCTCTTCTTCTCTAAAGGACATACTTTTACCTAGGAATAAAGACTTTCTAAAACAACTCATAGAAAAATCGGACTCATTTATAAGAAGACTCAGATGGCGAGCTTTTCATTTCGATAAATCTGATGTAAAAAAGAATATTTCCAATCTTGATAGACTCTTCAAATCCAAAAAGAATTTACCTTCCCACAAACTACTAATGGAATTTGAAAATGAGATTATCTCTATCATACAAAGCATTAAATTTAAGAAAAACAACTTCGTAGGCCAGGATTACGTAAAAAATCTCAAAAATAATATAGAAAGCTTTGAAAAAACGGAAAAAATTCTAGTCAAGTCAGATAAAACCAACAATCTTTGTGGAATGCAAAAGGATATTTACAACGATCTTATATTGAAGGAACTAAGGAAGAAATACAAAAAAAAAAAAACAACCAGTGATGACCTTGAAAAACTAAATACGGAAACTTCTTATATAATGCAGGAATTAGGCATCGAAAATAGGACTCAACCCTTCATGCCTAAGAAACCAAAAATTAATATGAAGGACCAGAAAAGAAATTTTGAAATTGAATTACCAGTTAGATTGATTGCACCATCTAAATCGGACCTTGGCATACTTAGCAAGAATATTTTAGACAGAATCATGCCACAAACTAAGGAATTATCTTATTTAAAATTATGGAAAGGGACTAACGAAGTTATCGACTGGTTTAAGGACATTAAATATAACTATAATGATAAATTTACTCAATTGGATATTGCTAATTATTACTCATCCATCACTCCTAATCTACTTAATAAATCCCTTACATATGCATTTAAACATACAGGCTTAACTAGTAATGAAATGCACATTATCTTAACTGCACGGAAAACATTAATTAAATTTAACAATCACCTCTGGACTAGAGCAGACAGCATTTTGATATTACTATGGGGGTCATCAGATTCGGCACAAATAACGGATCTTGTGGGGCTTTTTATTAATAATACTCTACATAGGAAAATACCGGAGATGACCGGTGGTTTATATCGCGACGATATGCTATTACTTATAGAAAATAATAATAATTGTGAAATAAATAGGAAAAGAAAAGAAATTATACAATTTTTTAATTGCCTTAATTTTAAAGTAGAAGTAGAGAATAATTATAAAATAGTTAACTTTCTAGATGTAACTTTAAACCTTAACACAGGTCTTTATTATCCATTTCATAAAATAAATGAGAATCTAAACTATGTTAACTTTAATTCCAATCACCCCAGATCCGTTAAAAACACTATAGTAAATTCTGTGCAGCAACGTATTTCTAGCATTTCAGCTAATAAGAATATTTTTGAAGATAAAGCACAATATTATAACGAAGCGTTAGGTAGAGCAGGATATAGTAATAAAATTAAATACATTGATAATAACGATGTGCCAACTAACCATAACTATAAAAACTATAATAGAAAACCTTACAATAACTCGAAAACCAAAAGATGAAATAGAACTAGAAATATATTATGGTTCGCTCCCCCTTTCTCATTAAATATTAAAACTCCTATTGCTAAATTATTCTTTAAAGCTCTAGATAAATGCTTTCCTAGAACACATAGATATTACTCAATATTTAATAGACATACTATCAAATTATCATATTCCACCACTATGAATTTAGCGCAGAATATTAATAGAATTAATAATAGAAACTTAAAACCTAACCAGAATACCATTAATACCCCTAGCAATATCCAATATAATAGTACGGCTCCTAATAACTTAAATTTAGATAAATGTAACTGTAGAAATAAATCTAACTGTCCTCTAAATAATAACTGTTTAGTTAAAAATATAGCATACAATTGTAATGTAAAAACTAATGTAAATTCCTTTAATTATGTAGGCTCTACCTCCACAGATTTCAAGTCCCGTTTTAATAACCACAAATGCTCTTTTACGAATATTAGTAAAACATCTTCGACTTCTCTATCTAATTTACTATGGGACCTAAAATCAAAGAACATTAACTATTCTTTACTTTGGAATATTATCTCCAAAGCTCCTTCATTCAATGCTTTATCCGAAAATTGCGCTCTTTGTATAGAAGAAATATTCTTTATATTAAAAAGTAAGAATTCTGTTAATTTAAGGAATAATTTAGTCAGTTCTTGCAAACATCGTTTAAATTCAACTTTTAAATATATATATAAAATGTAATATATAACTTATCTCTTTTATATAATGTCCTCTATAACTTATTTTCCATTATCTCTACTTCACATATATTATTATTACACCTATCGATAAATCATTAAATTCCTTTATATGACTGCTTGGAACTCTTTTAAATAAAATTTTTTCTTGATAACATTTTTTCTTGATAACATTTTTTCTTGATAAACTTACTGAAGGGTTTAAGAAAATTTTTTTGAAAATTCCTTTGAAGGGTATAGAAAAATTATATTTTATATTTTATATTTTTAGATTTTTATATTCTTATATTTTTCAAAGGTTTAATATATATATATATCCAAATGTTTAAAATATCTATATATCCAAATGTTTATATATATGTGATAAACATAGTGTTTTTTTTATGTATGTGTGGTATAACCTAGAATCTATGCTTTAAATATATTTTGTAAATATATTCTTATGAACATTTTGTTATGCTTTATGCTTTAAATATATTCTTATGAAAAATTTTTTTAAATGTTATAATTTTTAAATGTTATGACTTTATAACAAGTAAATTTATGTTTTAAATGTTATAACTTTATAACAAGTAAATTTATGAATTTATAAATTTATGACTTCGTATAAAATAACATAAGGTTCATGTTCTAATTACATTCTTAAGATAGAAAATTTAACTTTTTAACTTTTTAACCTTATAGCATTTAATCCTTAGAGTCATCTGAGTTATTAATAAATCACTAATAACTTCCTTTACGCTTTACTGCTATTATAATACAAATAAGGGGTAAACTCTCGGAATTTCCATAAATTTAGAATTATTTGGATATTTTAAATTTTTAACTTACAATTTTTTTAATAATTAATAATATATATATTTTATAATAATATGTATACTTTTTAATATATTTTTTTAATAATATATAATAGTTTTTAATATTTTTTGATTTTTTAATTTTTTAATAATCTAACATATACATTTAAACTAATTATTAAATTATTAAATTATTAATTAAACATTTAATCAAATTTATTAATTAAACCTTTAATAAAAAATGTTCAACATATCATTATAATGAATCCTGCTGTATTATTCAACCACGCTATATTCGTTTCTTCGCTTCTCCTTCTTTCCTCTCACGTAAACACACGCTATATTTGTGGGTCGAGGGAGGGGTGGAGAGTGGTGGGCTCATGGGGATGGGCGGGTGGTGGTGGATGGGGTGGTTGGGAGGAGTGAGTGTAGCTTGCGGGCTTTGGTGGCGGTGAGGAAGGAGAAGAGATCGTGGTTGAGGTTTTGGATGAAGAGGAGGATGGCTTGGGCGGGGAGGGGGTGGCAGGTGGAGTTAAGGCGGAGGAGGGTGGGGGTCAGTTTGTCATCTGAGAGAGATGTGGAGTTTAATTCCTTGCAGGATCTCCACTTTTTTGTTCTCCAGGGGTACTTTACCTAATTTCTCAACTATACAGTGATCAACTATTGTTATGACCATTTGCAATATATATATATATACATACATACATATATATATATATATATATATATATATATATATATATATATATATATATATATATATATATATATATATATATATATATATATATATATATATATATATAAGTATTAGTGAAAAAGAACAAAGGAACTATTATGACATTATAACAAGTTTATTGCCGACAGCCGTTTCGTCCGACCCCATGGTGGGACTTATCAAGGCATATAACATGTGATTGCAAGATCATTGTTTACATCAACGTATCACTCAAGGCTAGCAGTTTGAAATTGTTGTATACATCAGCAACTCCGCTTTAAGGGGGGCTCTTTTATATTAGTTGTCGGGGTCAGGGATTGAAGTTTAAAACTTAGACAAAAATATATAATTCACGCATCAACATTAAACCAAAAGACTTGGGGTCCCGTAGAAGCACCTCAGAAAATCCCTCAATGAGTGCATAAAGCTTACAGGCTCCAATAAACCTATTAGTCTAGAAGAAAATTAAGAGGCTAATAAAATAAGAAAATAAAATATAAAGTTTCCCTAAAAAATATATAGAGTTCCTATGAAATTTCTTCTAGAGAAAAAAAATTTTTTCCGAAAGAAAAAAACCTTCTTCCCCCGAGATCACGTTTACAAAATTCAGAAAACTGAATTGAAAACTAGGTTGAAAGAAACTAATCAATTAGAGGTTAATTCAGAGAGCCTTCCATAAATCTCTCAGAAAAGGCCCCTTTACTATTTCCAATAGGAACTTCTTCCGAGAGACCCTTCGAAGAATTAAAATTTTAGAGAGCCTTTAAGGATAAATATAAAAACGAATTGAGGAAAATTATACATTAAAAGTTAAAAATGAAAAATTACGGTATTTGGGATATCCGGGGAATTTTCAAAGGGCTGCTTCAACAGATACAATCTAGGCATAATAGATACAATAATCTAAGCAATTTAAGTAATTTAATTAGGGAGCAATTCAAGGAGTTTATCAAGTTGGGCAAGATTAAAGAAAGTGGTAACTAAGAAAATACATAAGCAAAAAGACAATAATCATAAAATGTATCTTTAAGAAGGTATAAGGTAGCTTCAGTGATCTAACCCTGTATTATCACAAAAAAACATTCTAAAATTATTGATACAGGATTAAAAATTATTACAAAATCATTACAAAATTACCACAAAATCATTACAAAATTATCAAATCATCACAAAATTACCACAAAATCATTACAAAATTATCAAATTATCATAAAATTATCGCAAAATTATTACAAAATTATCATAAAATTATTACAAAAATATAACAGGATGATCAGTACTGGTGACCGTGTGGGCGCGATATCCATTCTGCCTATGCAGTCCCCTGCACAGCTCCAGGCACGATATCCATTAGGCGTAAGCAGTCATCTGCATAGCTCCAGGCGCAGCTGGTCTTGTTTAAACGTTCATAGATCACCTGGGGTTCACTATTATCTGCGTGGACTCTCTGGGAGATGTACCTGTGGATCTAATAGCCAGTGGTTGCCGGATGTGGTCCGTTCGATCTTTTAGTTTCAGGGGTTGAACGCTTTCGCGATAGACGAGCCTGCTGGTTCTAAGTCCAAGGTTTCGCCACGCATGATGTATTGGTCTACATGCTATATTGTTAAAAAACCAGTGTGGATTTGACTGGGGTGGTATAATACGAACTCCAAGTCCACACGCGACTGGTCAAAAGCGAAGGGCTGTCCTCTCTTTGTTTGCTGTATGGGTCGGTCTCAGCTTAGATGGTGGTCGTGTTATCCATATTCCGTCAGCCCTGTATATTCAAGACAGATCAGAGTATGTATTTGCGGGTATGGTCCTGCGTCTACGTTATCCAGAGGGTCTCGCTTGTGGTATATATATAAGTATGTATACGTACATACATATATGTATACAGACGTACACTAGTATGTATATATATACATACATGCACACATATATATATACGTACATATATATATATATGTGTGCATGTATTTATATATATATACATACTACTGTACGTCAGTATACATATATGTATGTACGTGTACATACTTATATTTAAGTAACAGCCGTACTAAGAGTGGGAAATGAAATTTCGTTTCATTTTTTTCCATTTATATATATATATATACATATATATATATATATATATATATATATATATATATATATATATATATATATATATATATATATATATAAAAGCAAGTCGGTCTGTGTGTGTGTCTGTCTGTCTGTGTACAAATACTAGGCTTCTTTTAACTTTTGAAGTACTAGGCCGATTTCAACCAAATTTTGCCCACATGTTGCTTTTATGCCAGAGCAGGTTTTGGATATTGGGGCCGAAAAATCGATTTTGTGTGTGTATCTGTTTGAGTACAAATACTAGGCTCCTTTTAACCTTTGAAGTACTAGGCCGATTTGGCACGTGCTATTGAGGCGACCTCTCATTGGCTAGCCAATTAGCTGACATAAGCTGACATGCACTCAGAAATTGCTAGCTAGGCCATAAACGACCTTGAACAATTCGCCCGATTGAAGGTCGCGATTTCTAATTGGACTACGCAACTAACATTAGTCAACATGACTGAACATATATCGTGCATATTCCTGTGAGAAATACGTTTGATAGCACGACGTTACTCACGTCAATTAACTCAAGCTACCCCATGAATTGTTTTTATGTTGCCGTTTATTTCACTCAATCATGTCACTGTACACCCATTTTGTTAAACTTTTTTTTACAATTACATTTCAATTCTTTGCTCAACCTTTGGCTCTCTTTATACGGACAAACAGGGTGTCATTCATTTCCCGAGCAACGCCGGGTACATCTGCTAGTATATATATATATATATATATATATATATATATATATATATATATATATATATATATATATATATATATATATATATACGAGGGAAATCCCAAAAGTAAGGTCTCCTTCCGATATTGCAACTTTTCCGTTAAAATCCTGTGGATGGTGCTTCGGGAAACCTCAGGAACCAAAATGCAGAGAGCACCCAGAGTGATCCGCCGATCTTTACACATGTTTTCCTCGGAAGGAGACCTTACTTTTGGGATTGCCCTCGTATATAATAACTGCGCGAAATTCGCACTTGGCGGTAACGTTCAACGGGAGCTCCATTCTCAACGGCTGCCAAGCCAAGATTGAGCATCCCAGCGAAATGCGCGCATGCTTGTTTGGGAGCGAAGGAAGCACCAATCACAACAGTGTTGCCAACAGCCGTACGAACAGTTTCTCTGCGTCCCCATCGCTTTGGAGACCTTACTTTTGGGATTACCCTCGTATATATATATATATATATATATATATATATATATATAACAGTAAATATAGCGAAGGCCATATGAAGTTGTGTATAAGTTTATTTATTTAGCTATTATATATAATTTGCTGGGGTCGACAATTAGGTGGTGGGTGTGATTTGACCTATTTAACTCCCGAGTTCATCAGATAGCGATAGTAATATATAAAACAAGCAGCTTCTAAGTTTTTCGATACGAGGGATCGTCACTCCCAACCTGCTAGAAATAGCAGTTAGGTTGGTTACCATACCCAGGATGTTCTCAATAAACCTTCCTGGATATACCATTATTCCATTGGTGTACTTACTTTCGATTGTCAGTTTTCGTTTTTGTGTGATGCGCGAACACCCCAACCAACAAACATCTCGCTTATACACACACACACACACACATATATATATATTAATATATATATCGTTTCTGAATTTGTTTAGCAAGATTCTTTATCTGAAAACGTGTGTTGAAACCGATATTGTTATACTTTGACAATATATGAACAACGATCCGGTTGTGGAACCAACCAACCAACCGGAAATTTATAAATTTCTTAAATTTATAATTTAATTTATAATAAATTGGAGTGAAAGCAACTGGTGCGTGTGTTTCTTTTTGGCAACATGACCCTCCCAAAGTATAACAATATATATATATATATATATATATATATATATATATATATATATATATATATATATATATATATAGAGAGAGAGAGAGAGAGAATATATATATATATTCTCTCTCTCTCTCTCTCTCTCTCTCTCTCTCTCTCTCTCTCTCTCTCTCTCTCTCTCTCTCTCTCTCTCTCTCTCTCTCTCTCTCTCTCTCTCTCTCTCTCTCTCTCTCTCTCTCTCTCTCTCTCTCTCTCTCTCTCTCTCCTCAGTCTATTTTCATTCATATGTTCATATTCGCAACAACGCAGCACGCCATTTTTCATTCACATATATTTTTCCCTTCGCTCTGGTTCGTATTTTTTCTGTCACCTTACTGCTATCCTCTTTCTCTCTCCCCCTTCTCTCTCCTTTACCTCTTGCTTTCCTCCACCCCCGCTGCTGATCACACACTCTCGGCTGGCCCCTTCCTCACACTTCCACTCACTCACTCTCTGCTCCTCCTCCTATCTCACTTCCTCCCGTCTGACCTGCGTAAAATTCTTTCCTCTCTCACTTCTCTCGTGGCTCGGACGTGTCTGTTTCTTCTCGTCATTTGATTTGTCGGACTTATGCCCACAAGATTCATTGACTTGTCTCTCTTTTCCTCTCTTTACGTTGCGTTACTACCATGTTGTTTGTTACTTTCCTCTGTCCCGATAACTTAATTTAGTTATCGCTCGCACTGATTTTAGGTATCTAGTCTTTAATGCGAAGAAATACAAATGATAATCAGCGGGCTACTGATGATGGACATTCCTGTTTCTCGGTCTATTTTTCATATGTTCATATTCGCAAGAACGCAGCACGCCATTTTTCATTCATATATATATATATATATATATATATATGAATGAAATATAGAATATATATATATATCTAAAACAGAGAATGTCTGTCTGTCCATTATGACGCCGTGTGTGTGTGTGTGTGTGTGTATATGTATATAGAATCGCTGCTTTCACCCATTAAGGGTGAAAGCAGCGATTCTTTGCTTAAACTTTAAACTATATATTTTAGATATATATATATGTCAATCAATTTCTAGTTGATATAAAATGCTCGGATCTATTCATTAGAATCTTGGAGCATATTCTACAGTGGATATGGTGCATGTCTCTCTGACATGACACCCTTAATTTAATTTTGGATATATATACGGCCCCTTAATTGTAGAGCTAACTCAGTTGAAAGGACTCGGCTGCTATTTCTAGTTGTCGGTAACCCTATTCACGCCACTGGGATGAAGCTGGTGCGATGTGTGTATTTAAAAAAAATGCAACACATGCTGTTAATCATTCGCAGATTTGGATTTGCTGTGTAAACACAGATAGTTAAATCTTCTCCCTTGTTGAAAATCCAGGATTTGGCTACTGTGGTTTACCGATCGATTGACGGTGAAATTTATTTCTTTAATGAAATATATACAAAGAAGATTAATCAATTTATAAGGAATCTATATTTAAAGTTCTAGTTAAACTTTAATTAGTTACCTACCTAGCTATGTGTGGTTACACACTTTTACAAATTATTCCCTGTGATTGTTTCATATGTTTATTTTAGATATATATATATATATGTCAATCAATTTCTAGTTGATATATATATATGTATATATATATCAAAGGTATATATTGAGTTAGAAACTCAAAATAGTCTCTTACAATAAAATAGCTCTAGGAAAGAGATTTTTCCGAGCCGTATATTATAATTGAATATAAAAGAAAACGAACACAGATATATACATATATGTGTTCAAATCGTAAGGGATAAGATTCGCTAAGGTGAAAAGAATACTAACTATAGACAATTAGACAATAGGGTTTGCCAGACTCAATTTAAGAATAAATCAAGAAAATAAATACAAACCGGAATTGTGGTAACTACCAATCACCCGGACAGTTTTGGTAATGCTGTTTCGCAAAATTAATTGTGAAGAGGAATACCAATTCCTGCTCATCAGTGGGTGAAGAATTAGTATCCTGGGCACTTCTAAGTGTATTAAAAAACTGAATAGTGTGCGTATATATAATAACGTACATGGTATCTGAACTTAGCGTGTCTCACAAACTCACACCACTAAAAAAAAAAAATATATATAGAGAGAGAGAGAGGTGGTAAAGATATCTTTGATTCCTGCTGTGCTCCGCCTATGTTGAAACTGAAAACCCAGTATTTTTTCAAGGCCGCCCAGTACATTCACCTCAAAATTGCGGTTGATGCACTCTGAAGAACAAACTTTTTCTTTATTTCAAATATCAGACTTCTTTATACGCCTTTATAGCATCTCCATTGCATGTTGAGCTATTGTCGCTAATGGTTCACCTTACTAGTTTCACTAGTTTTATAGAAATTCTTGAACTATAAACTCTCTGAGAATTAATGGCAAATATATAGAAATTCGATATGTAATCGTTATACATGGCGGTGGCTGCAATATAGTGAACCAACTAACTGGACTAATGCAACATCATGGTGCACCGATTGGCTAGACTGACTGGCTGCATTATCATAGTACACCGGTTGGTGGTACCGGCTGGTGGTACCGGCTGTTTTTAACATCATAGTGCACTGTCTGGTTGTAACAATATCTGCAGCTACAGCCTTGTGTCAAAGGAATCAATAATTTTGGGTTAGTTTGATGACGCCTGAAATGTAGGTTATGTAATGAAAATCTATTTTCAGCTCTGACATAACGAGAAATCCAAACGCACTAAACCTCAGCTTTGCAAAGAATAAATGAAATCAAACAAATAAGGAGGTTTCACTCTCTATAGATTTACATAACGGTAGAGAAGGTCTGGAGCATAGTGGTTAGTGTGTTTAAAATCACGATTGCAGGGTCGAATGCAGGAAGGGGCGGTCCATTAGACCTGCGGGTCGATATCATTAAAACATCCGAGATGTAATCTTGTAAGAGGTCAGTGGAAGCTATATAAGTGTGAGCTATAAGACCAACACACACACACATGTGTATATGTGTGTTTGAGTGTGTGTGTGTGTATGTGATATGACTGGGGTTCCTGTCATTGAAACACCCAACGAAACTCCTGAGATACAATCTCGTAAGACGTCAGCTAAGTCAATATGAGCTGTAACAACAACAACAACAACAAATACAATAACTGCTGAGTTTAAACTAAAACATCATTAAATCAAATTTATATTTTAATGCTGAGTTCAAATTTAGCCGAGGTCAACTTTACCTTTCATCGATTAATTATCAGTGGAATATTAGTGTCAATATGATCGACTTTCTCCTCTCTCTGTTGGCTTTGTTTAAAAAAGAAGTAGTACATTACCCCTTGTTTTACAGATGGGTGGAATAAGTAATGTTTGGTTCCTAGATAGATTGATAGAGAGAGAAGGAGGGGGAGAGAGTGACGGGGGCAACACCGCTGACAGAAAGCGCATTTTAGAATACTAGAAATGTTTTCTATACGCTGACGAGTATGTGTATAGGTGTGGGTGTGGGTATATGTGCATATACATACATTTATCTGTATGAGTATATACATATAAACTTCCAAACACAGACACACTTCCACTTCCTTCCTTTTACACACACATACATTTACACACACACACACATAGTTTTCCACCACCACTTCCTTCCTTTTATACACACATACATTCACACAAACACACACACACACATAGTGTTCCACCACCACTTCCTTCCTTTTATACACACATACATTCACACAAACACACATAGTGTTCCACCACCACTTCCTTCCTTTTATACACACATACATTCACACAAACACACACACATAGTGTTCCACCACCACTTCCTTCCTTTTATACACACATACATTCACACACACACACACACACACACACACATAGTGTTCCACCACCACTTCCTTCCTTTTATACACACATACATTCACACAAACACACACACACACATAGTGTTCCACCACCCCTTCCTTCCTTTTACACATACATACATTCACCCAGGCAGCAGACCTAAAGAGAGA
>OZ024743.1:50690684-50805684 GCA_964016885.1 Eledone cirrhosa | reverse complement strand
GTTAGTGGTGGTGATAATGTTGATGGTGGTGTTAGTGTTGGTGGTGCTAATGTTGGTGGTGGTAGTGGTGGTGGTGGTGGTGGTGGTGGTGATAGTGTTAGTGTTGGTGGTATTGGTGGTGGAGGCGTTGGTGGTGGGGGTGGTGGTGGTAGTGCTGGTGGTGGTGGTGGTGTGGTGGTGGTGATGGTGGTAGTGGTGATTGTGGTAATGGTGGTGGTGGTGATAGTGTTGGTGGTGGTGGCGATAGTGTTGGTGGTGGTGGTAGTGTTAGTGGTGGTGGTGATAGTGTTGTTGGTGGTGATAGTGTTGGTGGTGGTGGTGGTAGTGTTGGTGTTGGTGGTGGTGATAGTGTTGGTGGTAGTGGTGATAGTGTTGGTGGTGGTGATAGTGTTAGTGTTGGTGGTGGTAGTGTTAGTGGTGGTGGTGATAGTGTTAGTGGTGGTAGTGTTAGTGGTGGTGATAGTGTTGGTGGTGGTGGTGGTAGTGTTGGTGGTGGTGGTGATAGTGTTGGTGGTGGTGGTGATAGTGTTGTTGGTGGAGGTGGTGGTAGTGTTGGTGGTGGTGGCGGTAGTGTTGGTGGTAGTGGTGGTAGTGTTGGTGGTTGTGGTGTGCTTTATGGTGTTTGTGATGGGTAGTGATAGAATTCTGAGGTAGTGTCAATGTACGTGCATGTGTGTATGTGTGTGTGTGTGTGTGTGTGTATGTGTGTGAATGTGCTTGTGAGTGTTTGTGTCTATATATATCGGTGAACATTTCAGTGTATGTGTGTAGATATATAAATGTAAGTTTGTGTGTATATATATATATATCTACTTGCTTGTCTATGTGAATATGTATGTGTACATACGTGTGTGTGTATGTGTACATACGTGTGTGTGTATGGGGGTGTGTGTTCAAATGTCCGTTGATACAAACAAGGTTAGCCTTGAACTGTCTCGAGACAATGGCTGCAGAAAGGGATTGGGTAGGGTCGATGTTTGGGGGTAGAGAGACATATACAGGAGGTGAGGGGGAGTAGTGTTTAATGTGAGATCTGGGGAGGGGGGGAACAGGGTTGATGTGATGAAGGGGGATGATTGATGAGTGATGAGTAGGGATGAGTTAGTGAGTGTCTGAGTGAAGGTGGCAGGAAAGCAGCCATTTCTGAATAGCACTGGACAGATCATTGAGTATATGATGTTCAGATATATAAACGGTAAGAGCAAGATAATTGATTGGCAAAGATTTCAAATAGTCTTAACTCGGGCCGCAACTCATGGTGTCTAAAAACATCTGACTGATAAGATGACAAGTCAGTCAATCATATTGGTTGCCTCCCCACAGCCCCGGCCGACAGAATGGAGAAGGCGTTTCCCCGGAGAACGGCAAGGGAGACGCTCTGAAAAAACCATTCCAGCTCGCGAGGCTCACACCTGCGGCTGGCCAGTTCAGCGTCCATGGTGGTGAGTAGGGAGGTAGCTCTAGGGCCGAGGACACCAGAAGTCTCCACTGCCAAGGGTACAACCGCAAACCTGTCGGTGAGCGACCGGTATTTGAGGAGTTTGGCCTCCACAACCCGACGTGCAACAGAACCTGGGTTAGTCGCAGACTGCACCAGGTTGTGGCTGGAGAAAGTGAGGGCAGTGTAGTCGCAGTATAAAAATCAAAGTGGGAAGCCAACACGTTGTGAATGTATGAGAGGCTAGAGCAGGATGATGAGCGTCTTGTCTTTGTTTTGCTGCGGAGCAGGAGGTCTGTGGGGGAAACCATAGCACTGTCCCATGTATGGGAGAAGTACACCATTGTAGGTCTATGTTGTATAACAGCAACAAGACCCTAGATGTAAGAACGCTACTGTATTTTTTAAAGCTTTCTTTTAGCTTATTTTGGGAGACAAGATGCATGCTTGAGATTATCTTAAACATGACATCTATAACTTAGAATGCAATATATATATATATATATATATATATATATATATATATATATATATATATATATATATATATATATTTATCCATGATAGGATATTTCCGAAAGCGAATGAAACCCTAGGGTAGAAACGTAATCCTGGTATGTGTATATGCATTTTTTCTTCTAACTTTAATTTTATACCTAATTGTGTATGGTTGGCGGTATATTTAATCGATTTCCACGTGCTATAGAAATGTTGGGTAAATATTTTATAGCGGTTGATCGCGAATAGATGGCTGTCGTTTATTTATCTACTATTTCTTCATAGGTGCCTTTTAATCTTATAGCCTGGTTTAATTGTTTTTTTTGTGTCGTTGATTATGCTAATTGGGAGAGGAAATATATTATCAAATGATTCTATGGACATACTTTATAGTATATATATAGTGGTGGAACACTGGAAGGTAATATCCGTAGTGGTAGAGCACTCAATCTATTGGACGAGTTAGGTAGAAGTGGTTACACAACAGTTAGTTCACCATACTGAATTCACTATACCGATAACCATGCCCATTCCGAGCTGAGGATCCGCTAAGGTGAAACAATTGTTCTCGGTATGGTGAACTAACTGTTGTGTAACCACTTCTATATATATATATATATATATATATATATATATATATATATATATATATATATATATAAATGCGATTCTCGCTAAATTTATATTTGTATTAAACTCCCAAGTCTAGCAATTAACCAGTTAATTTTTTTGATTGTTTTTAGTTAATTCTATTGACTGATTAATCGCTTAAGTTTATTTTTAAAAACTACTCGGCTGAGAGCTTAATTCGTTTTGTGGTGTTTTTGCAAATTTTTGCAATGACTACACATACTGAATTCATTTGCCAAAACTAGGGGGTTTCTCCTCTTTGGAATTCACATGTGCTTTCGAACACTGTGAGATCCTAGCGCACGCAGAACAAAATGCTTGTTGAGAAAGTGATATCCTTGTTCGATCATTATACCAAAAGCTTATTATTCTTTATAAGCAGACAGTATTATTGATTTAGGTGTCGCAGAAACCCTATATCGGGTAAATATTTCAATCATATCTTATTTTGTTTAACCCACTTAGCTTGCTCGCTTTTTTGGCTTAGGTGGTTAATGGCTTCTTAACCATCATCTCAGTTTTGTATGACCTTTTAAACTTATGTTATATATATATATATATATATATATATATATATATATATATATATATATGAAAAAAGTTTGTCCTTCATCAGTGATCTTCCAACCATCATAGGCATTTCATCGCTTTAAAGACCATATACCTCCGGTTGGTGCGAGCAACGGCTAAAAAAAGTCGTTGGGACACGTAAATAAAGGGAGCTGTTTTCTATTGTATGTCTAAGATGGCTGCCGTGTAGTGGCATCGCTGTCCCAGATGTGAGAACAGTACTCGTTTAGGTGTCTCACCTGATCTTTGTATAGAGGCAGTAATTGTGGTAGGGTAGAGTTTGAAATATGTCTGGCTCTGAAGAGGAACGCTTGTAGTTTGGTACACACACACACACAAACACATCCACACACCTACACACACACACACGGATACCCATACATCCACACCCACACCCACACCTACACCCCCATCCACCCCCATCCACACCCATACCCACCCTACCACAAACTCACCCCACCCTACACCCACACCCACCCTCCCTCCCACCCACCCACCCAAACACACACACATCCACACAAACACCTTCCCCACACACATGTATGTATTTGGTACGTATATATAGAACGTCGGAACGAATACCTTGTGATATTTGTTCTGGCTTTGAAATCCCATCGAGGTCAACTTTACTTGTCATCCTTTCGAGATCAATATAAAAAGTACCAGGTCACCACCAGGGTCGAATTCCCGCTATATCTCTTTCTCACTTCCTCGTTATCACTTTCTCTCCTTCTCTGGAACAAGTCGGCTGTTCAGACCTGGAGAGGGGGTGGACTCTACTAGGCTTTAAAGGCCTAAATGCCGCAACAGGAGATACATACATACTTGCATACATACATGATGGCTGCCTCCTCGTCGATATAACATTATTAATAATTATGAATTAATTCTATCGTGCAATGCCTGTACGTGAAGATTTTTTTAAAAGTGAGGAAAGACTGTGCACTGAGCCAATCCCACTCTCTGAGCGACAGTAGCTATAACCCGAAAAGAAGAAAAGATCAACATCATCAGTAATTACTGAGCCGCAGGTTTTATATCGGAGTTATCCCAGTTTCCTGAGTTGCCTTCTCCTAGAAGAATGCCCTGACAAAGGCTAGGGGTCCTTCATTCCCAGTGGTTTAACCATACTTACATACATACATACTTACATACATACATACTTACATACATACGTACATACATACATATTTACATACATACATACTTACATACATACATACTTACATACATACGTACATACATACATATTTACATACATACATACTTACATACATACATACATACTTACATACATACATACATACATACATACGTACATACATACATACATATTTACATATATACATATATACATACATATTTACATGATGGCTGCAACTCGTTTTGGAGTAATGCCATCGCTTGATACTTAAGCATGAGCATTACGGACGTGGCTTTTTAGTCCTGCTAGGGACTTGCCTAAGGCTAGCAATACCATGCATCGCAAAAAATGTCACATATCAAGCAATGCCTGTGCTTGAAGCTTTTTTTAGTGAGGAAAGGCTTTACACGGGGCCAATCCCACTTTCTGAACATTGAATGCATTTACCCAAAAAGAACTAGTCTACATCATTGGATGCAAACGAAGTCGCAGGTTTTACATCAGATTGACCTTCTCCTAGAGAGATGTCTTAATGAAGACTAGGAGTCTCTCGCTCCACAAAAGAAAAACTTTATTGGATGACAGTTGACTCTCCTGAGTTCCTCCACCCCTTTGACGGGTTTTGTTTTTCATCCCGCTGGGTGTCCAAAATCACCCTCCTCACCAAGCAAGCTAGGTGGGGTTGCCGGTTTAGTCGCCGACGACCCGACCCTGCACAGGTTGTACTGGATTACATGTTACCAGTAGCTCTGAAGAGCAACCTGCATACATACATACACACACACGCACAAACACTCACGCACACACACACATATGGTACATATATTGAAATATATTGAAATATGGTTTGGTATAATTTGATCTCTGACGTTGAAGTTATAATGGCGCAGTTAATACAGTTATTATCGTTAAAAACACACACACACACACACAAAAGCAGGAGTCACAGGACTGAGAATGTTAATTATATACAAACGGCTTATTTGAAGTTCATCTGTTGAGGATGTGTACAGCTGTAAGGGGTAGAGGCTGCTACTAAACTGATTGTGCTTTTAAGGCCTGTCATAGTGGGTCTGAACGGAAGTGGACTGAAGAGCTTGCCAGCAAAACGTCCTATTGATCATTACAGCAAGGAACCTCCATCGGTTTCAACGATGAGTGTTCCAGTTGTTTGATCAATGGAACAGCTTGCTCGTGAAATTAACGAACAAGTGTCTGAGTATTCCACAGACACAAATACTCTTAATGTTATTCTCAGATTGACGACAATCAAACAAAATTCGCATAGGAACCTGGTTTCCGTGCTGGCAGTGAGTTGGTGACTGAAGAGTTATGGAAAAATTGGAGAAAAGGGTGTATGGGAGGAAAGGTGGAGTGAAGACATGAGGATGGGAGGGGAGAGAAAGAGGTAGGAAGCTATGTTCTATGACGTTGATTCCCTCTCAAAAGACACTAATTATTCAAATGGAAAACAAAAGCGACTTAGTTGCTTTTCCAACGTAATTTTCACACTGTAAAGAATGGAATTATATAAGAGAATATGGTTGGAATTTTAACCTTTTATTTGGCCAAACATTCTTAATTAATCCATTTTGTTATGGCATTTATTGGTAGAAATGAGCTTTCATTACATTATCAAATCAATTGTTAGACACCATAGAAAGTGTTGAGTTTAACTTGAGTACCAGCACAGCGTGGCTTATGAATAGATAAATATATTCACTCACAACAGTATTGCTGTTATATCAGGTGGGCTTCTTAGTGCATGCTTGACCTGCTAGAAATAGTACTTCCATTCCTCTTCAAGGAGAATCTTTTGTTAATTATATATCATATAAAGAAAGATACGAGGAGAAACTTTATGGTAAAAGTAGTAGTAGTAGTAGTAGTAGTAGCAGCAGTAGTAGTAGTAGTAGTAGTAGTAGTAGTAGTAGTAGCAGCAGCAGCAGTAGTAGTAGTAGTAGTAGTAGTAGTAGCAGTAGTAGTAGTAGTAGTAGTAGCAGCAGCAGTAGTAGTAGTAGTAGTAGTAGTAGTAGTAGTAGTAGTAGCAGTAGTAGTAGTAGCAGTAGTAGTAGTAGAAGCAGCAGCAGTAGTAGTAGTAGTAGTAGTAGTAGTAGCAGTAGTAGTAGTAGTAGTAGTAGCAGCAGCAGTAGTAGTAGTAGTAGTAGTAGTAGTAGTAGCAGCAGCAGTAGTAGTAGTAGTAGTAGTAGTAGTAGTAGTAGTAGTAGTAGTAGTAGCAGCAGCAGCAGTAGTAGTAGTAGTAGTAGTAGTAGTAGTAGCAGTAGTAGTAGTAGTAGTAGTAGTAGTAGCAGCAGCAGTAGTAGTAGTAGTAGTAGTAGTAGTAGTAGCAGTAGTAGTAGTAGTAGTAGTAGCAGCAGTAGTAGTAGTAGTAGTAGTAGTAGTAGTAGTAGCAGTAGTAGTAGTAGTAGTAGTAGTAGTAGCAGCAGCAGCAGTAGTAGTAGTAGTAGTAGTAGTAGCAGTAGTAGTAGTAGTAGTAGTAGCAGCAGCAGTAGTAGTAGTAGTAGTAGTAGTAGTAGTAGCAGCAGCAGTAGTAGTAGTAGTAGTAGTAGTAGTAGTAGTAGTAGCAGCAGCAGCAGTAGTAGTAGTAGTAGTAGTAGTAGTAGCAGTAGTAGTAGTAGTAGTAGTAGTAGTAGCAGCAGCAGTAGTAGTAGTAGTAGTAGTAGTAGTAGTAGTAGCAGTAGTAGTAGTAGCAGTAGTAGTAGTAGCAGCAGCAGCATTAGTAGTAGTAGTAGTAGTAGTAGCAGCAGTAGTAGCAGTAGAAGTAGTAGCAGTAGTAGTAGTAGTAGTAGCAGTAGTAGTAGTAGTAGTAGCAGCAGCAGCGGCGGCAGTAGTAGTAGTAGTAGTAACAGCAGCAGCAGCAGCAGCAGCAGTAGTAGTAGCAGCAGTAGTAGCAGTAGTAGTAGTAGTAGCAACAGTAGCAGCAGCAGAAGAGGCAGCAGTAGTAGTAGTAGTAGTAGTAGTAGCAACAGCAGCGGCAGCAGTAGTAGTAGTAGCAGCAGCAGCAGCAGCAGTGGTAGTAGTAGTAGTAGTAGTAGTAGTAGTAGTAGTAGTAGTAGTAGTAGTAGCAGTAGTAGAAGCAGCAGCAGCAGCAGTAGTAGTAGCAACAGCAGTAACAGTAGTAGTAGTAGTAGTAGTAGTAGTAGCAGTAGTAGAAGCAGCAGCAGCAGCAGTAGTAGTAGCACAGCAGTAACAGTAGTAGTAGTAGTAGTAGTAGTAGTAGTAGTAGTAGCAGCAACAGCAGTAGTAGTAGTAGTAGCAGCAGCAGCAGCAGTGGTAGTAGTAGTAGTAGTCGTAGTAGTAGTAGTAGCAGTAGTAGCAGCAGCAGCAGCAGCAGTAGTAGTACTAGCAGCAGTAGCAGCAGTAGCAGCAACAGCAGCAGCAGTAGTAGTAGTAGTAGTAGTAGTAGTAGATTACGTCAACCATCAGCTGAAATAAAGTGTATGTCTAGAAACTCTCCCATGTCTTAACTTAAGATGTCTTTACTGTTTCTGCAGCGACCTTTGCCTCTGTTTGTACCGCAAGTGCGAGGAGGACGCGGTTCCAAGCTTTGTAAGCTCCCTTCTTTGCTCGGATTGTATCATTGACCCTATGATTGAACCGGCGCTATGTAAGGTGAGTTGCCTGGAATTTACGGATGACATGGTGTTACTTAATTAGTCAGAAGGTGATCTTCAACATGCATTTGATAGGTTTGCTGCCGAATGCTGGATGTCAGGAATGAAAATCAGTGCTGAAAAGATTGAGACAGTCGTCGTATCCAGGAAGACTGTGAAGTGCACTCTACATGTGAGTGGAGTTCCACTGAAGCAGGTGGAGAAGTTCAAGTATCTCGGGGCCGTGTTCACGAGTGATGGAAGGCAGGAGGCTGAACTAAGTGCAAGGATTGCAGGTGCTAGTGCAGTAATGCACCAACTTCAGCATTTGGTAATCAGAAGGGAGATTGGTGTAAAAGCCAAATTCGGTATTTCGTGCCAACCCTTACCTATGGTCATGGATCTTGGGTAATGAACGAAAGATTACGATCGCAAATAAAAGCAGCCGAAATGGGGCTCATCTGAAGGGTTTTTGAACTAACGTTACTCGATAGTAGTAGTGCGTAGCTCGATAGTAGTGGTTTCACTAAATTTACTGATGTACTGGAACACACACACACACACACACACAAAAAGTCTAAAGTCTGTCTTAAGCCAGAAGGCTCATTTGGCCGGTGCTTATCCCGGTTTCATGGCGTTAAGCGACTGAGAGTACAAGACTCCCCCCCCCTGGACAGGACGCCGCCAGTCCATCGCAGAGTTAAACCTCCAGCTATTGCTGGTACTCATTTTCAGCTGAGTATACTGGAGCAACTTGAAGTGTTTTGCTCAAGAACACAACACGCAACCCAGGAATCGAGCCCACGACATTATGATCGTAAGTCCAACACTCTCACCACTAGGCCACGTGCCTCCACACACACACACACACACACACACACACACACACACATACACACACACACACACACACACACACACACACACACACATATATATATATATGAAAACAGGGAGAAGGAGACGATTATTAGGAAGAAAAATATATTTTTTTCTCTTTTTATTTATTTCTCTCTTTTTTCTGGGTTAGAAAATGATTAAAACGAAATATTTTACTTTGTGTGATGTGTTAAGGTATTAGTTGATTTATTTATTAATTAACAATGGCATTTATTTATCTATTTATATATTTAATAATTGTCTATTACCGGTTTCAGCATTTTTATGCATTATCAAATGATAGTGATATGTATTGGTGTAGAATGGTGGTGTTGGACATGTTAAAGAAATGGTGCAGAAAGAATAATGTTATTTACAAACAAGGTTTATGAAGTGAAAATAAAAAAGAAAAAAGAAAAAAAGGGACGTAATGTGGAGCATAAAAAGTCAATGTGAAAGAAAAAATAATGTTATTTACAGGCATAGTTCTTGAAGTTAAGCAGATCAAAATGTGTTAATATAGGAAGGGTGCATAGTTGATCCATGATGGAGACAAATGGTGGACTTTGGTTTCTCTCTCTCTCTCTATATATATATATATACAAATGGAAGTTTAGTAAAATCGAAGTTTTGGCTGTGGCCAAGCTAACGATATACAATTAGGAATGTGCAGCAAATAATTCGATAAGGTTGTGTCACTTTAGAGTAATAACATACGTTAGAAAGCTTGACAAATTGAAGACTGCGACTGGTGACCCAGCCACATAAACCAAAGCAACGAGAAAACTAATCAGGTATTTGACAAACCTGGACCATCTCATCGATATTATGCAATATCTATATATATATCATAAGTATATCTATATATATATCATAAGTATATATTGAGTTAGAAACCCACAATAGTCCCTTACAATTAAAATAGCTCGAGGAAAAAAATTTCCGAGCCGTGTAATATAATTTAATATAATAAATAGAGATAAACACAGCTATATACATATATATTTGGGAATACGGAAGATGATGTGGTTGAGAGGAAGAGCAAGGCCTGGGCGGCGTGCCACAGCTTGAGTCGGTGAGGAAGTCGGACCTTCGTAAAGACCTGAAAATCCGCCTCTTCATTGCTGTAGTGGAGTCTGTGCTGTTGTACGGGTCTGAGACTTGGACACTGACCAAGAAACTCAGTCAGATGGTGGATGGGTGCTACACGAGAATGCTGAGGATGGCTCTGAACATTAATCAGTATACACTGAGGATGAAAAACTCAGAGCTGTATGGGAGCCTCCAAAAAGTCAGCTCAAAAGTGACACAGAGGAGACCGAGGTTAGCTGGACATGCTCACCGACATCCAGAGTTGACATTGCACTCAGTGCTCCTGTGGGAGCCCCTACATGGACACACTGGAAGAGGAAGACCAAGGTTAATGTATGTTGATGCCCTAAGGACAGACACTGGTCCGTTGGAGACGCAGGACATGGCAGCTATAATGAGGGACAGAGACCGCTGGAGAGCTCTCGTCCATGGATCTCGAGAATTTTACCCGCCCTAGATATATATATGTATTCAAATTATAAGGGACCAAATTCGCTAGGGTGAATTATACTAACTATAAACAATATGGTTTGCCAGACTCAATTAAAAGACTGAATTAAGAAAAAATACAAACCGATTGTGATAAATATCAAACATCCAGATATGTATATATCTGTGTTTATCTCTCTTATATATATATATATATATATATATATATATATATATATATATATATATATATATATACAATATTAAATAAATGGAAACTATATTTATAAAACCATATTTATTTCATTATATATATTTCGGGGATATCATATTAACAATATGCTATGCCTTCCTCAGACAAAATACAATATAAACAGTTTTATAGATAAATAGATTCGACATACCGTAACAACACCGACTTGCATTTGAAGAGGTTGAACTGGCAGTGAAAAAATTTTACACAGAGAGAAAGAAAGAGAAAAAAGAAAGAAAGACAGAAAACGAAGAAAAGGAAGAAAAAGAAGAAATGCATGGAACAAAATAGAGAGATGGAAAGATAGATAAAGAGAAGAACTTCATGTAAAGAAACAGAAAGAGATATATATATATAGAGAGAGAGGAAATAGAGATAGATACATATATATATATAGAAAATTAGGTAGTGGGAGGTCAGTTGAGTAAATGTATCAATGATACATTTATTTATTTATTTATTTATTTAGCTCTAGTATTAATGTAAGGGAGATATATATAGAGAGAAAAAAATATAGAGAGAAAAAAAATATAGAGAGAAAAAAATAGCGAGAGAAAAGATTTAAAAATAGCCAGATATATTCGAGGCGTAAAAACCCTATGTTTTAATGTATTAGTATTTATAAAACTTCCACTATATTGTAAATATCAGTATTCCTGAATGAGACAAGTATCCATAGTGTGTGAAAATTAATTATCTTATGTTTAGTTTTTTAAAAAAATTCATATGTTTATGTGATAGCTACAAACATCCATGTGAATCCACATGATCAACTCTGCAAACTCTAAGTTCACGGAAAACATTCTCAATGTGGTATAAAAATTTGAGTATACATATATGTGTATTATTATTCCTGTCTTTACTCTACAAGATTATCTATCAAGCAGAAATAGAGAGCAGATTTCAATATACTAATAAAAATATATATCAGAAACAAAACTAAAAAAATAACAATAATAATAATAAGTAATAATAAAATAGAAAACAAAAAAAAATATTACGAAAGAATATTACATATTAAAAATATTACATATTAAAAAATTTACATATTAAAGATATTAAAAATAAAAATAAAAAAATATTAGAAAATACTACAATAATAAAAAATAAAAATAAACCACAAAGATCAACCCTTCAAAATTAATTGACAATATATTGCCAAGTTCATTATAAGCATCAGAGTCGAAAAACAGACAAAGCCAAAAATTATCTATCAAATCACATCTAGCAAAGATCATTTCAAAAAGTTTATGATGCCCAATTTGGTCTACATGTGTTCCTATATTTAATATAGAAGTTTATCTAGTGTAAGGTTTATTCAAAATATTTGGAGCATCAGCTTTTAGGGTAGCTTAATTTTTCATGAGGAATGTTTAAATAAAAATAAAATAAAAATAAACAATAAAAAAGAATAAAAAGAAGGAATCAAAGATTTATCGGCTAGTTTCCCATATAAATATAAATCAAACTAAATATACTACATTTTAAATTTAAATTTATATTTAAACGTTGAGTTTAATCTATGTTTGCAACAACTGAATAAATTTGTCCGTAGATTAAGGGAATTTTTAGATTTTAGTATAAAGAATATCTCCTCTGCGCAGAGGTCACATGTCTCAGAGGATGAATTAAAAGGAATCCCTCTTGAGACTATATTCCAAGCCGTCGAATATCTAACGTTATCTAGCTTAAGTTGCCAGAGTACGCCTGATAGTGCCGTTGAAGATTTTTTGCTTGGATCTGTGATCTATATATCTCCCTTACATTAATACTAGAGCTAAATAAATAAATAAATAAATAAATGTATCATTGATACATTTACTCAACTGACCTCCCACTACCTAATTTTCTATATATATATATGTATCTATCTCTATTTCCTCTCTCTATATATATATATATCTCTTTCTGTTTCTTTACATGAAGTTCTTCTCTTTATCTATCTTTCCATCTCTCTATTTTGTTCCATGCATTTCTTCTTTTTCTTCCTTTTCTTCGTTTTCTGTCTTTCTTTCTTTTTGCTCTTTCTTTCTCTCTGTGTAAAATTTTTTCACTGCCAGTTCAACCACTTCAAATGCAAGTCGGTGTTGTTACGGTATGTCGAATCTATTTATCTATAAAACTGTTTATATTGTATTTTGTCTGAGGAAGGCATAGCATATTGTTAATATGATATCCCCGAAATATATATAATGAAATAAATATGGTTTTATAAATATAGTTTCCATTTATTTAATATTGTAAATATACTCCAAATATTTGTCGAGTGCTTTTATATCAGTTATAAATATTTACTAGTTGTAACCCAACAATTTTAAATATAACTTTCCATGTATCTTGCTCCAATACTGTTGAGCGCTTTATATTATAACTGGAAAAATGGAATTCTTTAAGATTACCTCCTCTCTAAAAGACATACCTCTACCTAGAAACAAAGACTTTATAAAACAATTAATAGATAAATCTGACTCTTTTATAAGGAGAATCAGGTGGCGTGCATTCCACTTTGATAAATCTAATGCAAACGAAAATGTCTCGGACTTAAACAAAGTTTTCAAATCTAAAAGAAATCCACCCCCTAACAAACTTTTATCTGACTTTGAAAACGATATAATTTCTATCATACAAGGGGTCAAATTCAAGAGAAACTTCAAAGGCCAGGAATATCTGAAAGGCATTAAGGATAACATTGAGAGCTTAGAGAAAACTGAGAAGATCTTGGTGAAATCTGACAAGACCAACAACCTCTATGGAGTGCAGAAAGACATGTATAATGGGCTCATACTGAAAGAGCTGAGGAAAAAGTACAAGGTAGCAGATAAGGCCGAACTTGAGAAAATGAATGTCGAAGCATCTTGTATAATGCACGAGTTGGAAATTGAGAACAGAACACAACCTTTCATGCCCAGGAAACCGAAGATCAATATGAAGGATCACAAGAGGAATTTTGAAAATGACCTGCCAGTTAGATTGATCGCACCATCAAAATCGGACCTGGGCAAATTAAGCAAAAACATTCTTGACAGGGTGATACAGCAAATTAAGAACTTGGATTGTGTATCTAACCTGAGCTTGTGGAAGGGAACTGGAGAGGTTGTTGAGTGGTTTAAGCAAATTAAATATAACAATAATAATAGGTTTATTCAACTTGATATAGCTAACTATTATTCTTCTATTACCCCTAGTCTACTAAATAAGGCACTAAATTACGCATTCAAGCATACTGACCTAACTAGCAAAGAAATGCATATTATATTATCGGCTAGGAAAACTTTGATAGAATTTAATGACAAATTATGGACCAGAGCAGATAGAGATAGCAATTTTGACATAACTATGGGATCATCCGACTCAGCTCAGGTAACTGACCTTGTGGGCTTATTTTTAATCAATTCGCTACATAGGAAAATACCTGGTACTACCGGAGGTTTATATAGAGATGACATGCTTTTACTTATTAATAATAATAACCCTGAACTAAATAGAAAATGTAAACAAATTACACAATTTTTTAATTACTTTAATCTTAAAATAGAAATTGAGAACAACCATAGAATAGTCAATTTCCTAGATATAACATTAAATCTCAACAAATGTCTCCACTATCCTTTTCACAAGTTGAATGAAAACTTAAACTATGTCAACTTTAACTCTAACCACCCCAGATCTGTCAAAAACACTATAGTAAACTCTGTTCAAAAACGTATCTCTAGGATCTCGTCGAATAGAAAGATTTTCGACGAAAAGGCCCAATACTATAATGAAGCATTAGCTAGAGCAGGATATGCTGATAAGATTGTGTACATAGATAATGATAGACAAACTAAACAAAGTAACAACTTTTTTAATTACGGCAACAACCTTAACAACTATAATAGAAAGCATTACAATAATTCCAAAGGCCAAAAAAGAAATAGAACTAGGAACATAATTTGGTTTGCCCCCCCTTTCTCACTAAACATTAAAACCCACATCGCTAAACTATTTTTCAAAGCTCTTGATAATCGCTTCCCTAGAACACATAGGTATCACTCAATTTTCAATAGGCATACAATTAAATTAACCTACTCATCCACCAAAAATTTAGCACAAAATATTAATAGAATAAATAATAGGAACTTAAAACCTAGTGATAATAGCATAAATAATATATAAGTTAACAAATGTAACTGTAGAGATAGAT
The DNA here is from genome assembly GCA_964016885.1 of Eledone cirrhosa. Lineage (NCBI taxonomy): Eukaryota > Metazoa > Mollusca > Cephalopoda > Octopoda > Eledonidae > Eledone > Eledone cirrhosa. Next base: position 50,790,954 of record OZ024743.1, on the reverse strand, counting down.
CTAAATGTCCGTTAAATAACAACTGCTTAGTTAAAAATATAGTATACAATTGTAATGTTAATACTGACTCTAATTCTTTTAACTACGTCGGTTCCACATCGACGGAATTTAAACTTCGCTATAATAACCACAAGAATTCTTTCACAGATCCAAGCAAAAAATCTTCAACGGCACTATCAGGCGTACTCTGGCAACTTAAGCTAGATAACGTTAGATATTCGACGGCTTGGAATATAGTCTCAAGAGGGATTCCTTTTAATTCATCCTCTGAGACATGTGACCTCTGCGCAGAGGAGATATTCTTTATACTAAAATCTAAAAATTCCCTTAATCTACGGACAAATTTATTCAGTTGTTGCAAACATAGATTAAACTCAACGTTTAAATATAAATTTAAATTTAAAATGTAGTATATTTAGTTTGATTTATATTTATATGGGAAACTAGCCGATAAATCTTTGATTCCTTCTTTTTATTCTTTTTTATTGTTTATTTTTATTTTATTTTTATTTAAACATTCCTCATGAAAAATTAAGCTACCCTAAAAGCTGATGCTCCAAATATTTTGAATAAACCTTACACTAGATAAACTTCTATATTAAATATAGGAACACATGTAGACCAAATTGGGCATCATAAACTTTTTGAAATGATCTTTGCTAGATGTGATTTGATAGATAATTTTTGGCTTTGTCTGTTTTTCGACTCTGATGCTTATAATGAACTTGGCAATATATTGTCAATTAATTTTGAAGGGTTGATCTTTGTGGTTTATTTTTATTTTTTATTATTGTAGTATTTTCTAATATTTTTTTATTTTTATTTTTAATATCTTTAATATGTAAATTTTTTAATATGTAATATTTTTAATATGTAATATTCTTTCGTAATATTTTTTTTTGTTTTCTATTTTATTATTACTTATTATTATTATTGTTATTTTTTTAGTTTTGTTTCTGATATATATTTTTATTAGTATATTGAAATCTGCTCTCTATTTCTGCTTGATAGATAATCTTGTAGAGTAAAGACAGGAATAATAATACACATATATGTATACTCAAATTTTTATACCACATTGAGAATGTTTTCCGTGAACTTAGAGTTTGCAGAGTTGATCATGTGGATTCACATGGATGTTTGTAGCTATCACATAAACATATGAATTTTTTTAAAAAACTAAACATAAGATAATTAATTTTCACACACTATGGATACTTGTCTCATTCAGGAATACTGATATTTACAATATAGTGGAAGTTTTATAAATACTAATACATTAAAACATAGGGTTTTTACGCCTCGAATATATCTGGCTATTTTTAAATCTTTTCTCTCGCTATTTTTTTCTCTCTATATTTTTTTTCTCTCTATATTTTTTTCTCTCTCTATATATCTCCCTTACATTAATACTAGAGCTAAATAAATAAATAAATAAATAAATGTATCATTGATACATTTACTCAACTGACCTCCCACTACCTAATTTTCTATATATAAATATGTATCTATCTCTATTTCCTCTCTCTCTCTATATATATATCTCTTTCTGTTTCTTTACATGAAGTTCTTCTCTTTATCTATCTTTCCATCTCTCTATTTTGTTCCATGCATTTCTTCTTTTTCTTCCTTTTCTTCGTTTTCTGTCTTTCTTTCTTTTTTCTCTTTCTTTCTCTCTGTGTAAAATTTTTTCACTGCCAGTTCAACCTCTTCAAATGCAAGTCGGTGTTGTTACGGTATGTCGAATCTATTTATCTATAAAACTGTTTATATTGTATTTTGTCTGAGGAAGGCATAGCATATTGTTAATATGATATCCCCGAAATATATATAATGAAATAAATATGGTTTTATAAATATAGTTTCCATTTATTTAATATTGTAAATATACTCCAAATATTTGTCGAGTGCTTTTATATCAGTTATAAATATTTACTAGTTGTAACCCAACAATTTTAAATATAACTTTCCATATATATATATATATATATATATATTTCGTTTCTGAATTTGTTTAGCAAGATTCTTTATCTGAAAACGTGTGTTGAAACCGATATTGTTATACTTTGGGAGGGTCATGTTGCCAATAAGAAACACACACACCAGTTGTTTTCACTTCAATTTATTATAAATTTATAAATTTAGGAATTTATAAATTTCCGGTTGGTTGGTTGGTTCCACAACGAGATGATTGTTCATATATTGTCAAAGTTCTTTCGTCACACATTCTGTGACCTCTTCAGTGACTGGGGATTCTTTTCTTTGTTTTTGTGCCTCTCCTTTGTTCTGTCCTACGCCATCTTGTTTTTGTGTGTGTGTGACGAAAGAACTTTGACAATATATGAACAATCATGTGGTTGTAGAACCAACCAACCAACCAACCAACCAACCAACCAACCAACCAACCAACCGGAAATTTATAAATTCCTAAATTTATAAATTTATTATAATAAATTGAAGTGAAAGCAACTGGTGCGTGTGTTTCTTATTGGCAACATGACCCTCCCAAAGTATAACAATATATATATATATATATATATATATATATATATATATATATATATATATATATATATATATATATATATAATATATATATATATAAGATGTCCATTACGAGCTGAAGATCCGCTAAGGTGAAACAATTGTTCTCGGTATGGTGAACTAACAGTTGTGTAACCACTTCTATATATATATATATATATATCAGGATTCCTCACCAGCCTTTAATAGCGTTATGTTTGCAGATTATATACATACTCACATATACATACATACACACAACACTATACATATATACACATACACACACACACATACACACACACAGCACAATACATATATACACACATACACACATATACACACATACGCATATATACAAACATACACAGACACACACACAGACACAGACACATTGTAAAAGCATCAGTAATGTGAAAATATGGCGGCCTTTGTCAACTTCCATTGAGCAAAAACAAAAAAACTTTATTGAGTTTGTTGAATGGTTAATTAAGGTCACGTGTAACTGATTAGATATGGTGGGGGTGGAAGTGGTGGTGGTGGTGGTGTGTATGTGAGAGAGGGGGTGGTGGTGTGTGTGAGAGAGGGGGTGGTGGTGGTGTGTGTTAGTGGTGCTGGTGTGTGTATGTGAGAGAGGGTGTGTGTGTGTTAGAGAGAGGGTGGTGGTGGTGGTGTGTGTGTGTGAGAGAGGGGGTGGTGGTGGTGTGTGTTAGTGGTGCTGGTGTGTGTATGTGAGAGAGGGGGTGGTGGCGGTGTGTGTATGTGAGAGAAGGTGTGTGTGTGTTAGAGAGAGGGTGGTGGTGGTGGTGTGTGTATGTGAGAGAGGGGGTGGTGGTGGTGTGTGTGAGAGAGGGGGTGGTGGTGGTGTGTGTGTATGTGAGAGAGGAGGTGTGTGTATGTGAGAGAGGTGGTGGTGGTGTGTTAGTGGTGGTGGCGTAGGCTGGAGTTTGTGGATTGACCTAGATAATAAATAACTGTTTCTAATTTAGGCACAAGGCCAGCAATTTTTTTTAAGGGGAAGGAAAAGTCGAATAAATCGACCCCAGTGCATTACTGGTACTTTATTTTATCGACCCCATAAGGATGAAAGGCAAAGTTAACCTCGGCGGAATTTGAACTCAGAATGGCAAGGACCGTAACTCTATGCGTCAAAGCATGGCGTCCGACCCACTACCGATACTGCCAATCTACCGCCCTGACCTGGATAATAAATAACCATATGACTAAGTATACATGGAGTTTAGAACAACAACAATAGCAACAACAACAACAAAAACAACAACAAAAACAACAATAACAACAACAATAACAACAACAACAACAAAAACAACAATAACAACAACAGTAACAACAACAACAACAAGAATAACAATAACAACAAAAACAACAGCAACAGCAAGAACAACAACAGTAACAACAACAGTAGCAGCAAGAAGACCAACATAACAACAACAACAGTAGCAGCAAGAAGTGTGTGTGACAGCTCACACCTATGTGTGTGTGTGTGACAGCTCACACCTATGTGTGTGTGTGTGTGACGTCTCACACCTATGCAGGTTTAGCTGGCCTCCCCCAAGGTATATCTTGTTGGCGGTGTCTTGGGTAATTTAATGATAGGGGCCCCAGTCCCTATCATCTCATTTCTACAGCTGAGTAAACTGGAGCAACGTGAAATTTAGTGTCTTGCTCAAGGAAACAAGACATCACCCGGTCCGAGAATTGAACTCACAACCTTTCGATTGCTAGGCCAATGCTCTAACCACTAAGCCATGCGCCTTCACTTGGCAGCAAGAAGACCAACATAACAACAAAGACAAATTGGTGAGAGAGAGAGGGGTGGGGGGGATATATGGCCTGAATATTTGTAACAGAGTGGACCCTGTTAAATACATTGAAGGACCAGGTGTTAAACCAGGTTATTAAGCCAAACAGTTGGATTAGGCCCCAGAATAAATACCACACGGTATCACGGCAGACATTGTAATAATTCAGTTTTAGACTGGGAATATAGTTTAGACGAGAGGTTCTCAAACTCGCCACCTCCTCACGGCCATGTAATACCCTCACTGCACCCCACTCCTATTTTCAGACAGACCTGCCTACACGTAAATTGTAAATAATATATAATAAATAATATAATATATACTATGTATAAATAAATATTATATATTATTTTTTATTTTGCTATGGTGGATTGGCAGTATCGGTAGAGAGTCGGACGCTATGCTTTCCAGCATAGTTACGTCCCTTTACGGTCTGAGTTCAAATCCCGCCGAGGTTGACTTTGCCTTTCATCCTTACGGGGTCGATAAAATAAAGTACCAGTAATGCACTGGGTAATTGATGGCCTTGTGCCAAAAGTAGAAACAATTATTTTAATTTTACTATAAAATAAAGGATCGATCAACTTTCATCAAATCGGACCGAGGAAACAATGTTTCCGTTGGTCTTTCCAATTGCTAACACTATCTATCGGTCGCAACTCCAGGTAGAAGGAGCAACGTGAAATAAAGTGTCTTGCTCAAGAACATAACGCATCACCCGGTCCAGGAATCGAACTCACAACCTCAAGATTGTGAATCCAATTCTCTATCCACTCAGCCACACGCCTTCAATTTTACTATATTTATATATGTATCATTGGATATTTAATATACTATTATATCATCTCTACCTCCCCCGTAGGCCGCAGTACCTCCCTGGATCTTCTCAACGCCCCCCCCCCCCCGGGGGCGGGAGCGTTTACTTTGAGAACCTCTGGTTTAGGCTATGGGCAAGACCGGCGCCTGGTAATCTAGCACGCTAGGCTAGTTCTAAAATGTGCGCCCTTGTCTCATAAATAAACTTATTTCAACTAACAGTTTGACAAGGTGACGCACCAAGTTTTTAACACTTCTCGCTCTGACCACATTAAGAAAATTATTAAGCCTGCATTTTCTACTACACAGTCCACATTCTTCCATGCCAACTCATGTGACAGGTCATTATACGATACTCTACACCGGATATTTCCACAACGCTGTTACGCAGTGATATTTATTGATCGTAAGATATTCATATTTTTATATATTGAACATTTGTTATTTACGAAGCAATGGGGAAGTTTCAATTTGAAAATATATTTGCTTCTCCTTTTGGGAAGCCGTTATAATGCAGATAACTATAAATAGTAGTTGAATAAGTCGACTAAAGTACTTCAGGAAACAGAAAAAAAGAAAAAGCAATCATTTTAATTACATATTTCACTTAATTATACAAATGTATATAAAACTGTGAATCCTTAAGGTGCAGTAATGCCCTTGTTTGGGGTCTGTATTGTAGGTGACTGACCTTAATGATAGATTGGATCTGGTTAGGGGAAAGCCGTAGTCCTCCCAGGGGTCAAATACAAAACCACTCCCGTCCCGCCATCACCACTCACGTCTCACCCTCATAAGAACCACCAGCGCCACCACCATCATCACCACCACCACCACCACCACCACCACCGCCACCACCATCACCATCACCACCACCACCACCATCACCACCACCACCACCACCACCACTACTACTACCATCACTACCGTCGCCACTCCCCATATATCTAATTAGTTACACATGACCTCAATTAACTATTGTTTTAATCTGTATTTTGGAATGGAAGAGAGAAAGAGAGGCAAGAGAGAGATAGAGAGAAAGAAAGAAAGGCGACAGAGAGAAAGAGGGACTCTAATTCATAAAAAAATATTGCTCATTGACAAACGCCATTGTGAAAATTACTGACGTACCCGAAGTGAATATGTACCTGTCTTAGTTATTAAGTTCCTGCAGTATAAATTACTGATGTATCCGAAGTGAAAATGTACCTGTCTAAGTTATTAAGTACCTGTAGTATAAATTACTGATGTACCCAAAGTGAAAATGTACCTGTCTTAGTTATTAAGTACCTGCAGTACAAATTACTGATGTACCCAAAGTGAAAATGTACCTGTCTTAGTTATTAAGTACCTGTAGTATAAATTACTGACGTACCCACAGTGAATATGTACGTGTCTTAGTTATTAAGTACCTGTAGTATAAATTACTGACGTACCCACAGTGAATATGTACGTGCCTTAGTTATTAAGTACCTGTAGTATAAATTACTGACGTACCCACAGTGAATATGTACCTGCCTTAGTTATTAAGTACCTGTAGTATAAATTACTGACGTACCCACAGTGAATATGTACCTGTCTTAGTTATTAAGTACCTGTAGTATAAATTACTGACGTACCCACAGTGAATATGTACGTGCCTTAGTTATTAAGTACCTGTAGTATAAATTGACGAACTAGTGTTATCAATAATGACGACATTAGTTGACGTATTTAATGTTTGGAGTCCAGAATTAGTATGTCATATATAGCAAGATAATAATTGTTTCTACTTTTGGCACAAGGCCAGCAATTACCCAGTACATTACTGGTACTTTATTTTATCGACCCCGTAAGGATGAAAGGCAAAGTTGACCTCGGCGGGATTTGAACTCAGAATGGAAAGAGCCGTAACTCTATGCGTCAAAGCATGGCATCCGACACTCTACCAATACTGCCAATCCACCGCCTGGATTAGCAAGATATAGCAAGATAATAATGATCTGAAGAGTGATGAATTAGAGTTGTTATGAGAAAAACCTACCATGATAACTATCATGTACCCAGACAGTTTAGGGGTAGAACTGTTCCGCAAAATTCAGTGAAGAGAATTATTGGGGTGGTGCTTCTCAACGCACGGCAATATTTACTGATGGGAAAATAAGGATCTTAGTATATATAGGGGATGTCTAAAAACATCTGACTGATAAAATGACAAGACAGTCAATCATATTGGTGGCCTCCCCACAGCCCCGGCGGACAGAATGGAGAAGGCGTTTCTGCGGAGGACGGCAAAGGAGATCCGACGTCCTCCGGAGAAACGCCTTCTCCATTCTGTCCGCCGGGGCTGTGGGGAGGCCACCAATATTATTGACTGTCTTGTCATTTTATCAGTCAGATATTTTTAAACATCCCCTGTGTATATACATATATATATACGAAGATCCTGGTTTACCTATCAGTGAATATAGCAAGATTACTGGTGTGACATGCACACTTGAAATTTGTATTTTGATACATTAATGGTGTGCATAAAAGAAACCCTGTAGTTTATGTTGGTTACTGACACGTGGAAATGATTAAAGATAAATATGATGTTTTAATAATTTAATTTTAAGATGTAATTATATAAATGTTTGGCATATATGTAAAAACGACACAGTATTAACTTTGGTGAAGTAACTATTTAGAGTGAGAACCAAGAACTTTGGTGAAGAAATTATTTAGAGTTAGAACCAAGAACTTTGGTGAAGTAACTATTTAGAGTTAGAACCAAGAACTTTGGAGTAGTAACTATTTAGAGATAGAACCAAAAACTTTGGAGTAGTAACTATATAGAGATAGAACCAATAAATTTGGTGAAGTAACTATTTAGGGTTAGAAACAAGACGTTTGGAGTAGTAACTATTTAGAGTTAGAACCAAGAACTTTGCAGTAGTAACTATTTAGAGTTAGAACAAAGAACTATGGAGTAGTAACTATTTAGAGATAGAACCAAGTACTTTGGAGTAGTAACTATTTAGAGTTAGAACAAAGAATTTTGGAGTAGTAACTATTTAGAGTTAAACCAAGAACTATGGAGTAGTAACTATTTTGAGTTAGAACCAAGAACTTTGGTAAATAACTATTTAGAGTTAGAACCAAGAACTTTGGTGAAATAAGTATTTAGGGTTAGAAACAAGCCGTTTAGAGTAGTAACTATTTAGAGTTATAACCAAGAATTTTGGAGTAGTAAATATTTAGAGTTAGAACAAAGAACTTTGGTTAAGTAACTACTTAAAGTTAGAAGCAAGAACTTTGGTGAAGTAACTATTTAGAGTTAGAACCAAGAACTTTGGTGTAATAACTATTTAGAGTAAGAGTCAAGAACTTTGGTGAAGTAACTATTTAGAGTTAGAACCAAGAACTTTGGTGTAATAACTATTTAGAGTAAGAGTCAAGAACTTTGGTGAAGTAACTATTTAGAGTTAGAACCAAGAACTTTGGAGTAGTAACTATTTAGCGTTAGAACCAAGAACTATGGTGAAGTAACTATTTACAGTTAGAACCAAGAACTTTGGAGTAGTAACACTTTAGAGTTAGAACCAAACACTTTGGTTAAGTAACTACTTAGCATTAGAAGCAAGAACTATGGTGAAGTAACTATTTAGAGTTAGAATCAAGAACTTTGGGGAAGTAACTCATTAGAGTTAGAACCAAGAAGTTTGGTGAAGTAACTATTTAGAGTTGGAACCAAGAACTTTGGATAGTAACTATTTAGAGTTAGAATCAAAAGTTTGGAGTAGCAACTCTATAGAGTTAGAACTAAGAACTTTGGTGAAGTAACTATTTAGAGATAGAACAAAGAACTTTGGTAAATAACTATTTAGAGTTAGAACCAAGAACTTTGGAGTAGTAACTATTTAGAGTTAGAACCAAGAACTATGGAGTAGTAACTATTTAGAGCTAGAACCAAGAACTTTGGTGTAGTAACTATTTAGAGTTAGAACCAAGAACTTGGGTAAATAACTATTTAGAGTTAGAACCAAGAACGTTGGTGAAATAAATATTTAGGGTTAGAAACAAGCCGTTTGGAGTAGTAACTATTTAGAGTTATAAACCAAGAATTTTGGAGTAGTAAATATTTAGAGTTAGAACAAAGAACTTTGGTTAAGTAACTACTTAGAGTTAGAATCAAGAACTTTGGTGAAGTAACTATTTAGAGTTACAACCAAGAACTTTGGATAGTAACTATTTAGAGTTAGACACAAGAAGTTTGGAGTAGTAACTCTATAGAGTTAGAACCAAGAATTTTGGAATAGTAACTATTTAGAGTTAGAACCAAGAACTTTGGTGAAATAAGTATTTAGGGTTAGAAACAAGCCGTTTGGAGTAGTAACTATTTAGAGTTATAACCAAGTATTTTGGAGTAGTAAATATTTAGAGTTAGAACAAAGAACTTTGGTTAAGTAACTATTTAGAGTTAGAACCAAGAACTTTGGAGTAGTAACTATTTAGCGTTAGAACCAAGAACTATGGTGAAGTAACTATTTACAGTTAGAACCAAGAACTTTGGAGTAGTAACACTTTAGAGTTAGAACCAAACACTTTGGTTAAGTAACTAATTAGCATTAGAAGCAAGAACTATGGCGAAGTAACTATTTAGAGTTAGAATCAAGAACTTTGGGGAAGTAACTATTTAGAGTTGGAACCAAGAACTTTGGATAGTAACTATTTAGAGTTAGAATCAAAAGTTTGGAGTAGCAACTGTATAGAGTTAGAACCAAGAACTTTGGTGAAGTAACTATTTAGAGATAGAACAAAGAACTTTGGTGAATAACTATTTAGAGTTAGAACCAAGAACTTTGGAGTAGTAACTATTTAGAGTTAGAACCAAGAACTATGGAGTAGTAACTATTTAGAGCTAGAACCAAGAACTTTGGTGTAGTAACTATTTAGAGTTAGAACAAAGAATTTTGGAGTAGTAACTATTTAGAGTTAGAACCAAGAACTATGGAGTAGTAACTATTTAGAGCTAGAACCAAGAACTTTGGTGTAGTAACTATTTAGAGTTAGAACAAAGAATTTTGGAGTAGTAACTATTTAGAGTTAGAACAAAGAACTTTGGTTAAGTAACTACTTAGAGTTAGAATCAAGAACTTTGGTGAAATAAGTATTTAGGGTTAGAAACAAGCCGTTTGGAGTAGTAACTATTTAGAGTTATAACCAAGAATTTTGGAGTAGTAAATATTTAGAGTTAGAACAAAGAACTTTGGTTAAGTAACTATTTAGAGTTAGAACCAAGAACTATGGAGTAGTAACTATTTTGAGTTAGAACCAAGAACTTGGGTAAATAACTATTTAGAGTTAGAACCAAGAACTTTGGTGAAATAAGTATTTAGGGTTAGAAACAAGCCGTTTGGAGTAGTAACTATTTAGAGTTATAACAAGGAATTTTGGAGTAGTAAATATTTAGAGTTAGAACAAAGAACTTTGGTTAAGTAACTACTTAGAGTTAGAATCAAGAACTTTGGTGAAGTAACTATTTAGAGTTACAACCAAGAACTTTGGATAGTAACTATTTAGAGTTAGACACAAGAAGTTTGGAGTAGTAACTCTATAGAGTTAGAACCAAGAATTTTGGAGTAGTAACTATTTAGAGTTAGAACCAAGAACTTTGGTGAAATAAGTATTTAGGGTTAGAAACAAGCCGTTTGGAGTAGTAACAATTTAGAGTTATAACCAAGTATTTTGGAGTAGTAAATATTTAGAGTTAGAACAAAGAACTTTGGTTAAGTAACTATATAGAGTTAGAACCAAGAACTTTGGAGTAGTAACTATTTAGCGTTAGAACCAAGATCTATGGTGAAGTAACTATTTACAGTTAGAACCAAGAACTTTGGAGTAGTAACACTTTAGAGTTAGAACCAAACACTTTGGTTAAGTAACTAATTAGCATTAGAAGCAAGAACTATGGTGAAGTAACTATTTAGAGTTAGAATCAAGAAGTTTGGTGAAGTAACTATTTAGAGTTGGAACCAAGAACTTTGGATAGTAACTATTTAGAGTTAGAATAAAAAGTTTGGAGTAGTAACTCCATAGAGTTAGAACCAAGAACTTTGGTGAAGTAACTATTTAGAGATAGAAAAAAAACTTTGGTGTAATAACTATTTAGAGTAAGAATCAAGAACTTTGGTGAAGTAACTATTTAGAGTTACAACCAAGAACTTTGGATAGTAACTATTTAGCGTTAGAAACAAGAAGTTTGGAGTAGTAACTCTATAGAGTTAGAACCAAGAACTTTGGGGTAGTAACTATTTAGAGTTAGAACCAAGAACTTTGGAGTAGTAACTATTTAGAGTTAGAACCAAGAACTTTGGTTAAGTAACTACTTAGCGTTAGAACCAAGAACTATGGTGAAGTAACTATTAGAGTTAGAACCAAGAACTTTGGAGTATTAACTATTTAGAGTTAGAAACAAGAACTTTGGTGAAGTAACTATTTAGAGTAAGAATCAAGAACTTTGGTGAAGTAACTATTTAGAGTTACAACCAAGAACTTTGGATAGTAACTATTTAGAGTTAGACACAAGAAGTTTGGAGTAGTAACTCTATAGAGTTAGAACCAAGAACTTTGGAGTAGTAACTATTTAGAGTTAGAACCAAGAACTTTGGTGAAATCAGTATTTAGGGTTACAAATAAGCCGTTTGGAGTAGTAACTATTTAGAGTTATAACCAAGAATTTTGGAGTAGTAAATATTTAGAGTTAGAACAAAGAACTTTGTTTAAGTAACTACTTAGAGTTAGAAGCAAGAACTTTGGTGAAGTAACTATTTAGAGTTAGAACCAAGAACTTTGGTGTAATAACTATTTAGAGTAAGAGTCAAGAACTTTGGTGAAGTAACTATTTAGAGTTACAACCAAGAACTTTGGATAGTAACTATTTAGAGTTAGACACAAGAAGTTTGGAGTAGTAACTCTATAGAGTTAGAACCAAGAATTTTGGAATAGTAACTATTTAGAGTTAGAACCAAGAACTTTGGTGAAATAAGTATTTAGGGTTAGAAACAAGCCGTTTGGAGTAGTAACTATTTAGAGTTATAACCAAGTATTTTGGAGTAGTAAATATTTAGAGTTAGAACAAAGAACTTTGGTTAAGTAACTATTTAGAGTTAGAACCAAGAACTTTGGAGTAGTAACTATTTAGCGTTAGAACCAAGAACTATGGTGAAGTAACTATTTACAGTTAGAACCAAGAACTTTGGAGTAGTAACACTTTAGAGTTAGAACCAAACACTTTGGTTAAGTAACTAATTAGCATTAGAAGCAAGAACTATGGCGAAGTAACTATTTAGAGTTAGAATCAAGAACTTTGGGGAAGTAACTATTTAGAGTTGGAACCAAGAACTTTGGATAGTAACTATTTAGAGTTAGAATCAAAAGTTTGGAGTAGCAACTGTATAGAGTTAGAACCAAGAACTTTGGTGAAGTAACTATTTAGAGATAGAACAAAGAACTTTGGTGAATAACTATTTAGAGTTAGAACCAAGAACTTTGGAGTAGTAACTATTTAGAGTTAGAACCAAGAACTATGGAGTAGTAACTATTTAGAGCTAGAACCAAGAACTTTGGTGTAGTAACTATTTAGAGTTAGAACAAAGAATTTTGGAGTAGTAACTATTTAGAGTTAGAACCAAGAACTATGGAGTAGTAACTATTTAGAGCTAGAACCAAGAACTTTGGTGTAGTAACTATTTAGAGTTAGAACAAAGAATTTTGGAGTAGTAACTATTTAGAGTTAGAACAAAGAACTTTGGTTAAGTAACTACTTAGAGTTAGAATCAAGAACTTTGGTGAAATAAGTATTTAGGGTTAGAAACAAGCCGTTTGGAGTAGTAACTATTTAGAGTTATAACCAAGAATTTTGGAGTAGTAAATATTTAGAGTTAGAACAAAGAACTTTGGTTAAGTAACTATTTAGAGTTAGAACCAAGAACTATGGAGTAGTAACTATTTTGAGTTAGAACCAAGAACTTGGGTAAATAACTATTTAGAGTTAGAACCAAGAACTTTGGTGAAATAAGTATTTAGGGTTAGAAACAAGCCGTTTGGAGTAGTAACTATTTAGAGTTATAACAAGGAATTTTGGAGTAGTAAATATTTAGAGTTAGAACAAAGAACTTTGGTTAAGTAACTACTTAGAGTTAGAATCAAGAACTTTGGTGAAGTAACTATTTAGAGTTACAACCAAGAACTTTGGATAGTAACTATTTAGAGTTAGACACAAGAAGTTTGGAGTAGTAACTCTATAGAGTTAGAACCAAGAATTTTGGAGTAGTAACTATTTAGAGTTAGAACCAAGAACTTTGGTGAAATAAGTATTTAGGGTTAGAAACAAGCCGTTTGGAGTAGTAACAATTTAGAGTTATAACCAAGTATTTTGGAGTAGTAAATATTTAGAGTTAGAACAAAGAACTTTGGTTAAGTAACTATATAGAGTTAGAACCAAGAACTTTGGAGTAGTAACTATTTAGCGTTAGAACCAAGATCTATGGTGAAGTAACTATTTACAGTTAGAACCAAGAACTTTGGAGTAGTAACACTTTAGAGTTAGAACCAAACACTTTGGTTAAGTAACTAATTAGCATTAGAAGCAAGAACTATGGTGAAGTAACTATTTAGAGTTAGAATCAAGAAGTTTGGTGAAGTAACTATTTAGAGTTGGAACCAAGAACTTTGGATAGTAACTATTTAGAGTTAGAATAAAAAGTTTGGAGTAGTAACTCCATAGAGTTAGAACCAAGAACTTTGGTGAAGTAACTATTTAGAGATAGAAAAAAAACTTTGCTGTAATAACTATTTAGAGTAAGAATCAAGAACTTTGGTGAAGTAACTATTTAGAGTTACAACCAAGAACTTTGGATAGTAACTATTTAGCGTTAGAAACAAGAAGTTTGGAGTAGTAACTCTATAGAGTTAGAACCAAGAACTTTGGGGTAGTAACTATTTAGAGTTAGAACCAAGAACTTTGGAGTAGTAACTATTTAGAGTTAGAACCAAGAACTTTGGTTAAGTAACTACTTAGCGTTAGAACCAAGAACTATGGTGAAGTAACTATTAGAGTTAGAACCAAGAACTTTGGAGTATTAACTATTTAGAGTTAGAAACAAGAACTTTGGTGAAGTAACTATTTAGAGTAAGAATCAAGAACTTTGGTGAAGTAACTATTTAGAGTTACAACCAAGAACTTTGGATAGTAACTATTTAGAGTTAGACACAAGAAGTTTGGAGTAGTAACTCTATAGAGTTAGAACCAAGAACTTTGGAGTAGTAACTATTTAGAGTTAGAACCAAGAACTTTGGTGAAATCAGTATTTAGGGTTACAAATAAGCCGTTTGGAGTAGTAACTATTTAGAGTTATAACCAAGAATTTTGGAGTAGTAAATATTTAGAGTTAGAACAAAGAACTTTGTTTAAGTAACTACTTAGAGTTAGAAGCAAGAACTTTGGTGAAGTAACTATTTAGAGTTAGAACCAAGAACTTTGGTGTAATAACTATTTAGAGTAAGAGTCAAGAACTTTGGTGAAGTAACTATTTAGAGTTACAACCAAGAACTTTGGATAGTAACTATTTAGAGTTAGACACAAGAAGTTTGGAGTAGTAACTCTATAGAGTTAGAACCAAGAATTTTGGAATAGTAACTATTTAGAGTTAGAACCAAGAACTTTGGTGAAATAAGTATTTAGGGTTAGAAACAAGCCGTTTGGAGTAGTAACTATTTAGAGTTATAACCAAGTATTTTGGAGTAGTAAATATTTAGAGTTAGAACAAAGAACTTTGGTTAAGTAACTATTTAGAGTTAGAACCAAGAACTTTGGAGTAGTAACTATTTAGCGTTAGAACCAAGAACTATGGTGAAGTAACTATTTACAGTTAGAACCAAGAACTTTGGAGTAGTAACACTTTAGAGTTAGAACCAAACACTTTGGTTAAGTAACTAATTAGCATTAGAAGCAAGAACTATGGCGAAGTAACTATTTAGAGTTAGAATCAAGAACTTTGGGGAAGTAACTATTTAGAGTTGGAACCAAGAACTTTGGATAGTAACTATTTAGAGTTAGAATCAAAAGTTTGGAGTAGCAACTGTATAGAGTTAGAACCAAGAACTTTGGTGAAGTAACTATTTAGAGATAGAACAAAGAACTTTGGTGAATAACTATTTAGAGTTAGAACCAAGAACTTTGGAGTAGTAACTATTTAGAGTTAGAACCAAGAACTATGGAGTAGTAACTATTTAGAGCTAGAACCAAGAACTTTGGTGTAGTAACTATTTAGAGTTAGAACAAAGAATTTTGGAGTAGTAACTATTTAGAGTTAGAACCAAGAACTATGGAGTAGTAACTATTTAGAGCTAGAACCAAGAACTTTGGTGTAGTAACTATTTAGAGTTAGAACAAAGAATTTTGGAGTAGTAACTATTTAGAGTTAGAACAAAGAACTTTGGTTAAGTAACTACTTAGAGTTAGAATCAAGAACTTTGGTGAAATAAGTATTTAGGGTTAGAAACAAGCCGTTTGGAGTAGTAACTATTTAGAGTTATAACCAAGAATTTTGGAGTAGTAAATATTTAGAGTTAGAACAAAGAACTTTGGTTAAGTAACTATTTAGAGTTAGAACCAAGAACTATGGAGTAGTAACTATTTTGAGTTAGAACCAAGAACTTGGGTAAATAACTATTTAGAGTTAGAACCAAGAACTTTGGTGAAATAAGTATTTAGGGTTAGAAACAAGCCGTTTGGAGTAGTAACTATTTAGAGTTATAACAAGGAATTTTGGAGTAGTAAATATTTAGAGTTAGAACAAAGAACTTTGGTTAAGTAACTACTTAGAGTTAGAATCAAGAACTTTGGTGAAGTAACTATTTAGAGTTACAACCAAGAACTTTGGATAGTAACTATTTAGAGTTAGACACAAGAAGTTTGGAGTAGTAACTCTATAGAGTTAGAACCAAGAATTTTGGAGTAGTAACTATTTAGAGTTAGAACCAAGAACTTTGGTGAAATAAGTATTTAGGGTTAGAAACAAGCCGTTTGGAGTAGTAACAATTTAGAGTTATAACCAAGTATTTTGGAGTAGTAAATATTTAGAGTTAGAACAAAGAACTTTGGTTAAGTAACTATATAGAGTTAGAACCAAGAACTTTGGAGTAGTAACTATTTAGCGTTAGAACCAAGATCTATGGTGAAGTAACTATTTACAGTTAGAACCAAGAACTTTGGAGTAGTAACACTTTAGAGTTAGAACCAAACACTTTGGTTAAGTAACTAATTAGCATTAGAAGCAAGAACTATGGTGAAGTAACTATTTAGAGTTAGAATCAAGAAGTTTGGTGAAGTAACTATTTAGAGTTGGAACCAAGAACTTTGGATAGTAACTATTTAGAGTTAGAATAAAAAGTTTGGAGTAGTAACTCCATAGAGTTAGAACCAAGAACTTTGGTGAAGTAACTATTTAGAGATAGAAAAAAAACTTTGCTGTAATAACTATTTAGAGTAAGAATCAAGAACTTTGGTGAAATAACTATTTAGAGTTACAACCAAGAACTTTGGATAGTAACTATTTAGCGTTAGAAACAAGAAGTTTGGAGTAGTAACTCTATAGAGTTAGAACCAAGAACTTTGGGGTAGTAACTATTTAGAGTTAGAACCAAGAACTTTGGAGTAGTAACTATTTAGAGTTAGAACCAAGAACTTTGGTTAAGTAACTACTTAGCGTTAGAACCAAGAACTATGGTGAAGTAACTATTAGAGTTAGAACCAAGAACTTTGGAGTATTAACTATTTAGAGTTAGAAACAAGAACTTTGGTGAAGTAACTATTTAGAGTAAGAATCAAGAACTTTGGTGAAGTAACTATTTAGAGTTACAACCAAGAACTTTGGATAGTAACTATTTAGAGTTAGACACAAGAAGTTTGGAGTAGTAACTCTATAGAGTTAGAACCAAGAACTTTGGAGTAGTAACTATTTAGAGTTAGAACCAAGAACTTTGGTGAAATCAGTATTTAGGGTTACAAATAAGCCGTTTGGAGTAGTAACTATTTAGAGTTATAACCAAGAATTTTGGAGTAGTAAATATTTAGAGTTAGAACAAAGAACTTTGTTTAAGTAACTACTTAGAGTTAGAAGCAAGAACTTTGGTGAAGTAACTATTTAGAGTTAGAACCAAGAACTTTGGTGTAATAACTATTTAGAGTAAGAGTCAAGAACTTTGGTGAAGTAACTATTTAGAGTTAGAACCAAGAACTTTGGAGTAGTAACTATTTAGCGTTAGAACCAAGAACTATGGTGAAGTAACTATTTAGAGCTAGAACCAAGAACTTTGGAGTAGTAACTATTTAGAGTTAGAACAAAGAATTTTGGAGTAGTAACTATTTAGAGTCAAGAACCAAGAACTTTGGTGAAATAAGTATTTAGTGTTAGAAACAAGCCGTTTGGAGTAGTAACTATTTAGAGTTATAACCAAGAATTTTGGAGTAGTAAATATTTAGAGTTAGAACAAAGAACTTTGGTTAAGTAACTACTTAGAGTTTAGAATCAAAAGTTTGGAGTAGTAACTCTATAGAGTTAGAACCAAGAACTTTGGTGAAGTAACTATTTAGAGATAGAACAAAGAACATTGGTGCAATAACTATTTAGAGTAAGAATCAAGAACTTTGGTGAAGTAATTATTTAGAGTTACAACCAAGAACATTGGATAGTAACTATTTAGAGTTAGAACCAAGAACTTTGGTTAAGTAACTACTTAGCGTTAGAACCAAGAACTACGGTGAAGTAACTATTAGAGGTAGAACCAAGAACTTTGGGGAAGTAACTATTTAGAGTTAGAACCAAGAACTTTGGAGTAATAATTATTTAGAGTTAGAAACAAGAACTTTGGTGAAGTAACTATTTAGAGTAAGAATCAAGAACTTTGGTGAAGTAACTATTTAGAGATAGAACAAAGAACTTTGGTGTAATAACTATTTAGAGTAAGAATCAAGAACTTTGGTGAAGTAACTATTTAGAGTTACAACCAAGAACTTTGGAGTAGTAACTATTTAGAGTTAGACACAAGAAGTTTGGAGTAGTAACTCTATAGAGTTAGAACTAAGAACTTTGGAGTAGTAACTATTTAGCGTTAGAACCAAGAACTATGGTGAAGTAACTATTTACAGTTAGAACCAAGAACTTTGGAGTAGTAACACTTTAGAGTTAGAACCAAACACTTTGGTGAAGTAACTATTTAGAGATAGAAGAAAGAACTTTGGTGTAATAACTATTTAGTGTAAGAGTCAAGAACTATGGTGAAGTAACTATTTAGAGTTAGAACCAAGAACTATGGTGAAGTAACTATTTACAGTTAGAACCAAGAACTTTGGAATAGTAACACTTTAGAGTTAGAACCAAACACTTTGGTTAAGTAACTAATTAGCATTAGAAGCAAGAACTATGGTGAAGTAACTATTTAGTGTTAGAATCAAGAACTTTGGGGAAGTAACTAATTACAGTTAGAACCAAGAAGTTTGGTGAAGTAACTATTTAGAGTTGGAACTAAGAACTTTGGATAGTAACTATTTAGAGTTAGAATAAAAAGTTTGGAGTAGTAACTCTATAGGGTTAGAACCAAGAACTTTTGTGAAGTAACTATTTATAGATAGAACAAAGAACTTTGGAGTAGTAACTATTTAGAGTTAGAACAAAGAGTTTTGGAGTAGTAACTATTCAGAGTTAGAACCAAGAACTTTGGTGAAATAAGTATTTAGGGTTAGAAACAAGAACTTTGGTGAAGTAACTATTTAGAGTTAGAACCAAGAACTTTGGTGTAATAACTATTTAGAGTAAGAGTCAAGAACTTTGGTGAAGTAACTATTTAGAGTTAGAACCAAGAACTTTGGAGTAGTAACTCTATAGAGTTAGAGCCAAGAACTTTGGTTAAGTAACTACTTAGCGTTAGAACCAAGAACTATGGTGAAGTAACTATTAGAGTTAGAACCAAGAACTTTGGGGAAGTAACTATTTAGAGTTAGAACCAAGAACTTTGGTGTATTAACTATTTAGAGTTAGAAACAAGAACTTTGGTGAAGTAACTATTTAGAGATAGAAGAAAGAACTTTGGTGTAATAACTATTTAGTGTAAGAGTCAAGAACTTTGGTGAAGTAACTATTTAGAGTTAGAACCAAGAACTTTGGAGTAGTAACTATTTAGCGTTAGAACCAAGAACTATGGTGAAGTAACTATTTAGAGTTAGAACCAAGAACTTTGGAGTAGTAACACTTTAGAGTTAGAACCAAACACTTTGGTTAAGTAACTAATTAGCATTAGAAGCAAGAACTATGGTGAAGTAACTATTTAGAGTTAGAATCAAGAACTTTGGGGAAGTAACTAATTACAGTTAGAACCAAGAAGTTTGGTGAAGTAACTATTTAGAGTTGGAACTAAGAACTTTGGATTGTAACTATTTAGAGTTAGAATAAAAAGTTTGGAGTAGTAACTCTATAGAGTTAGATCCAAGAACTCTGGTGAATTAACTATTTAGAGATAGAACAAAGAACTTTGGTGTAATAACTATTTAGAGTTAGAACCAAGAACTTTGGAGTAGTAACTATTTAGAGTTAGAACCAAGTACTATTGAGTAGTAACTATTTAGAGCTAGAACCAAGAATTTTGGAGTAGTAAATATTTAGAGTTAGAACAAAGAACTTTCGAGTATTAATTATTTAAAGTTAGAAACAAGAACTTTGGTGAAGTAACTATTTAGAGGCAGAACCAAGAACTTTGGTGAAGTAACTATTTAGAGATAGAACAAAGAACTTTGGTGTAATAACTATTTAGAGTTTAAACCAAGAACTTTGGTGAAATAAGTATTTAGGGTTAGAAACAAGAACTTTGGTGAAGTAACTATTTAGAGTTAGAACCAAGAACTTTGGTGTAATAACTATTTCGAGTAAGAGTCAACAACTTTGGTGAAGTAACTATTTAGAGTTAGAACCAAGAACTTCGGAGTAGTAACTCTATAGAGTTAGAGCCAAGAACTTTGGTTAAGTAACTACTTAGCGTTAGAACCAAGAACTATGGTGAAGTAACTATTAGAGTTAGAACCAAGAACTATGGTGAAGTAACTATTTACAGTTAGAACCAAGAACTTTGGAGTAGTAACACTTTAGAGTTAGAACCAAACACTTTGGTTATATAACTAATTAGCATTAGAAGCAAGAACTATGGTGAAGTAACTATTTAGAGTTAGAATCAAGAACTTTGGGGAAGTAACTAATTACAGTTAGAACCAAGAAGTTTGGTGAAGTAACTATTTAGAGTTGGAACTAAGAACTTTGGATAGTAACTATTTAGAGTTAGAATGAAAAGTTTGGAGTAGTAACTCTATAGAGTTAGAACCAAGAACTTTGGTGAAGTAACTATTTAGAGATAGAACAAAGAACTTTGGTGTAATAACTATTTAGAGTTAGAACCAAGAACTTTGGAGTAGTAACTATTTAGAGTTAGAACCAAGTACTATGGAGTAGTAACTATTTAGAGCTAGAACCAAGAATTTTGGAGTAGTAAATATTTAGAGTTAGAACAAAGAACTTTGGAGTATTAATTATTTAGAGTTAGAAACAAGAACTTTGGTGAAGTAACTATTTAGAGGCAGAACCAAGAACTTTGGTGAAGTAACTATTTAGAGATAGAACAAAGAACTTTGGTGTAATAACTCTTTAGAGTTAGAACCAAGAACTTTGGTGAAATAAGTATTTAGGGTTAGAAACAAGCCGTTTGGAGAAGTAACTATTTAGAGTTATAACCAAGAATTTTGGAGTAGTAAATATTTCGAGTTAGAACAAAGAACTTTGGAGTATTAATTATTTAGAGTTAGAAACAAGAACTTTGGTGAAGTAACTATTTAGAGATAGAACAAAGAACTTTGATGTAATAACTATTTAGAGTAAGAATCAAGAACTTTGGTGAAGTAACTATTTAGAGTTACAACCAAGAACTTTGGATAGTAACTATTTAGAGTTAGACACAAGAACTTTGGAGTAGTAACTATTTAGAGTTAGAGCCAAGAACTTTGATGAAATATGTATTTAGGGTTAGAAACAAGTTGTTTGGAGTAGTAACTATTTAGATTTATAACCGAGAATTTTAAAGTAGTAAATATTTAGAGTTAGAACAAAGAACTTTGGTGTAGTAACTATTTAGAGTAAGAGTCAAGAACTTTGGTGAAGTAACTATTTAGAGTTAGAACCAAGAACTTTGGAGTAGTTAATATTTAGAGTTAGGCCTAAGAACTTTGGAGGAGTGACTATTTAGAGTTAGAACTAAGAAGATTGTAGTAGTAACTATATATAGTAGAACCAAGAACTTTGGTGAAGTAACTATTTATAGTTAGAACCAAGAACTTGGGGGAAGTAACTATTTAGAGTTTAAAACAAGAACTTTGGTAAAGTAATTGTTTAGGGATAGAGACAAAACTTTGGAGTAGTACCTATTTAAAGTTAGAACCAAAATGTTAGTGAATTAACTATTTCGAGTTAGAATCAAGAACTTTTGTGAAGTAACTATTTAGAGTTAGAACTAACAACTTTATTTAAGGAACTAATTAGAGGTAGAACTAAGAATTTTTGTGTAATAACTATTTAGAGTTATAACCAAGAACTATGGAGTAGTAACCATTTAGAGTTAAAACTAAGAACTTTGGAGTAGTAACTATTTAGAGTTAGAACCTAGAACCTTGGACTAGTAACTATTTACTATTAGAACCAAGACATTTGCTGCAGTAACTATTTAGAGTTAGAACCACGAACTTTGGAGTAGTAATTATTTAGAGTTAAGACCACGAACTTTGGAGGAGTGACTATTTAGAGTTAGAACCAAGAACATTGGTGTAGTAAATATTTAGAGTTAGAACCAAGTACTTTGGCGAAGTAACTATTTAGAGTTAGAACCAAGAACTTTGGAGTAGTAACTATTTAGAGTTAAAACCAAGAACTTTGGTGAAGTACCTATTTATAGTTAGAACCAAGAACTTTGGTGAAGTAACTATTTAGAGTTAGAACCAGGAACTTTGGTGAAGTAACTATTTTGTGTTAGAACCAAGAACTTTGGTGAAGTAACTATTTAGGGTAGAGACAAGAACTTTGGAGTAGTACCTATTTAGAGTTAGAACCAAGAACATTAGTGAAGTAACTATTTAGAGTTAGAACCAAGAACATTGGTGTAGTAAATATTTAGAGTTAGAACCAAGTACTTTGGTGAAGTAACTATTTAGATTTCGAACCAAGTACTTTGCTGAAGTAACTATTTAGAGATAGACCCAAGAACTTTGGAGTCGTATCTATTTAGAGTTAGAACAAAGAACCTTTGTGCAGTAACTATATAGAGTTAGAACTAAGAACTTTGTTGAAGGAACTAATTAGAGGCACAACCAAGAACTTTGATGTAATAACTATTTAGAGTTAAAACGAAGAACTATGTAATAGTAACTATTTAGAGTTAGAACCACGAACCTTGGAGTAGTAACTATTTCTAGTTAGTAGCAAGAACCTTGGTGAAGTAACTATTTAGATTTAAAACCAAGAACTTTCATGAAGTAACTATTTAGAGTTGGAACCAAGAACTTTGGTGAAGTAACTATTTATAGTTAGAACCAAGAACTTTGGTGAAGTAAATATTTAGAGTTAGAAACAAAAACTTTGGTGAAGTAACTATTTAGAGTTAGAACCAGGAACTTTGGTGAAGTAACTATTTTGATTTAGAAACAAGTACTTTGCTGAAGTAACTATTTAGAGTTAGAACCAAGAACGTTGGTGAAGTAACTATTTAGGGTAGAGACAAGAACTTTGGAGTAGTACCTATTTAGAGTTAGAACCAAGACCGTTAGTGAAGTAACTATTTAGAGTTAGAACCAAGAACTTTGGTGAAGTAACTATTTAGAGTTAGAACCAAGAACTTTGGTGAAGTAATTATTTAGAGATAGAGACCTTAACTTTGGAGTAGTACCTATTTAGAGTTAAAACCATGAAGTTTGTAGTAGTAACAATATAGAGTTAGAACCAAGAACTTTGGGGAAGTAACTATTTAGAGCTAGAACCAAGAACTTTGGAGTAGTAACTATTTAGATCTAGAACCATGAACTCTGGAGTAGTGACTATTTAGAGTTAGAACCATGAAGTTTGTAGTAGTAACAATATAGAGTTAGAACCAAGAACTTTGGCGAAGTAACTATTTAGAATTAGAACCAAGAACCTTGGAGTAGTGACTATTTACAGTTAAAACCAAGAACTTTGGTGAAGTAACTATTTATAGTTAGAACCAAGAACTTTGGTGAAGTAAATATTTAGAGTTAGAAACAAAAACTTTGGTGAAGTAACTATTTAGAGTTAGAACCAGGAACTTTGGTGAAGTAACTATTTTGAGTTAGAACCAAGTACTTTGCTGAAGTAACTATTTAGAGTTAGAACCAAGAACTTTGGCGAAGTAACTATTTAGAGTTAGAAACAAGAACTTTGGTAAAGTAATTATTTAGAGTTAGAACCAAGAACTTTGGTGAAGTAACTATTTAGATCTAGAACCATGAACTTTGGAGTAGTGACTATTTAGAGTTAGAACCATGAAGTTTGTAGTAGTAACAATATAGAGTTAGAACCAAGAACTTTGGCGAAGTAACTATTTAGAACTAGAACCAAGAACTTTGGAGTAGTGACTATTTAGAGTTAAAACCAAGAACTTTGGTGAAGTAACTATTTATAGTTAGAACCAAGAACTTTGGTGAAGTAAATATTTAGAGTTAGAACCAAGAACTTTGGTGAAGTAACTATTTAGATCTAGAACCAAGAACTTTGGAGTAGCGACTATTTAGAGTTAAAACCAAGAACTTTGGTGAAGTAACTATTTATAGTTAGAACCAAGAACTTTGGTGAAGTAACTATTTAGAGTTAGAACCAAGAACTTTGGTGAAGTAACTATTTAGATCTAGAACCAAGAACTTTGGAGTAGTGACTATTTACAGTTAAAACCAAGAACTTTGGTGAAGTAACTATTTATAGTTAGAACCAAGAACTTTGGAGTAGTGACTATTTAGAGTTAGAACCATGAAGTTTGTAGTAGTAACAATATACAGTTAGAACCAAGAACTTTGGTGAAGTAACTATTTAGAGTTAGAACCAAGAACTTTGGAGTAGTAAATATTTAGAGTTAGAACCAAGAACTTGGGTGAAGTAACTATTTAGAGTTGGAACGAGGAACATTGGTGAAGTATCTATTGAGAGCTAGAACCAAGAACTTTTGTTAAGTAACTACTTAGCGTTAGAACCAAGAACTATGGTGAAGTAACTATTTAGAGTTAGAACCTAGATCTATGGAGCAGTAACTATTTCGAGTTAGAACCAAGAATTTTGGAGTAGTAACTATTTAGAGCACAGGTTCTGAACCCATTTAGGCCAAACGCCCCCTTTTGTCCCTCGAAATCACCAAACGCCCCCTACCCGCGTCCCTATCTTTCCATTTTTGAATATACTACTGATTTTTATATCAGTAGATTACTAAAAATTGATTAACAATATTCTAAAGATGTGTGTATTATCTGATTATGTGTTGTATGTGGTCCTAGATGTGTGTGCTACTCGCTTCCGTTTATTCTTTTCTTTTTTTATTTGTAATATTATTTATACAATAGGGAATAAAATAGATCTATATAGTGTTAACTCGTTACGGTTGAGTCAATAATATCAGACATGTAATACATTGTTATCGGTGAAGGAAAGATAAGATTCTAACTGGCTGCGCTCAACGTGTCTTTGACCCAGTTGACTGTGGGGTTTTCCATTTTTAGGATCTCAATTACCGGATAACGTGTCAATTACCGGACATGCCTGCACACCTGCTCACAGCTGCGGTCAGACTATAGTTATGCTGTCTGCAAGCTCATTCAAATGCATTCACACTGGCTGTCTCAAAGACATACAAATACGGCTTATAAAACTTACCAAAATAAAGAGCCTTCCTGCGCCCCCGCCCAACACCCCTCCCCCAGCTCCAAACGCCTCCCTAACGCGACCTTGCTCCCAAACGCCCTCCTGGAGTTCCGAAACGCCCCCCTCCCCCGGCGGTGTATACGCCCTCCGTTGAGAACCTTTGATTTAGAGTTAGTCAAGAAGTTTGGAGTAGTAACTATATAGCGTTAGAACCAAGAACTTTGGAGTAGTAACTATTTAGAGTTAGTACCAAGAACATTGGTGAAGTAACTATTTAGAGTTAGAACCAAGAACTTTGGTGAAGTAACTATTTAGAGTTAAAACCTAGAACTTTGACGAAGTAACTATTTAGAGTTAGAACCAAGAACTTTGGTGAAGTAACTATTTAGAGTTAGAACCATGAAGTTTGTATTAGTAACTATATAGAGCAAAGGTTCTGAACCCATTTAGGCCAAACGCCCCCTTATGTCCCTCGAAATAATCACCCCCCCCCCCCCCGCGACCCTATTTTTCCATTTTTCAATATACTACTGATTTTTTATATCAGAAGATTACTATAAAATTCATTAACAATATTCCAAAGATGTGTGTATTATCTGATTATGTGTTGTATGTGGTCCTAGATGTGCGTGCTACTCGCTTCGGTGTTTTCTTTTCTTTTTTTATTTGTAATATTATCTATACAATAGGAAATAAAATAGATCTACAAAGTGTTAACTCGTTACGGTTGAGTCAATAATTTTAGACATGAAATACATTGTTATCGGTGAAGGAAAGATAAGATTCTAACTGGCTGCGCTCAAAGTGTCTTTGACCCAGTTGACTGTGGGTTTGTCCATTTTTAGGATCTCAATTACCGGTTAACGTCTCAATTACCGGACATGCCTGCACACCTGCTCACAGCTGCGGTCAGACTTTAGTTATGCTGTCTGCAAGCTCATTCAAATGCATTCACACTGGCAGTCTCAAAGACATACAAATATGGCTTATAAAACTTACCAAAATAAAGAGCCTTCCAACGCCCCCTCCAGCACCCCTCCCCCAGCTCCAAACGCCTCACTAACGCGACCTTGCTCCCAAACGCGCCCTAAAATTCCATAACCCCCCCCCCCCCCGGGGTTGCATATGCCCCCGTTGACAACCATTGATTTAGTGTTAGAGGCAAGAAGTTTGGAGTAGTAACTATATAGCGTTAGAACCAAGAACTTTGGAGTAGTAACTATTTAGAGTTAGAATCAAGAACTTTGGTGAAGTAACTATTTAGAGTTAGAACCAAGAACTTTGGAGTAGTTAATATTTAGAGTTAGGCCTAAGAACTTTGGAGGAGTGACTATTTAGAGTTAGAACTAAGAAGATTGTAGTAGTAACTATATATAATAGAACCAAGAACTTTGGTGAAGTAACTATTTAGAGTTAGAACCAAGAACTTGGGGGAAGTAACTATTTAGAGTTAGAAACAAGAACTTTGGTAAAGTAATTATTTAGAGATAGAGACAAAACTTTGGAGTAGTACCTATTTAAAGTTAGAACCAAAACGTTAGTGAAGTAACTATTTCGAGTTAGAATCAAGAACTTTTGTGAAGTAACTATTTAGAGTTAGAACTAACAACTTTATTTAAGGAACTAATTAGAGGTAGAACTAAGAATGTTTGTGTAATAACTATTTAGAGTTATAACCAAGAACTATGGAGTAGTAACCATTTAGAGTTAGAACCAAGAACTTTGGTGTAGTAACTATTTAGAGTTAGAACCGAGAACCTTGGACTAGTAACTATTTACTATTAGAACCAAGACATTTGCTGCAGTAACTATTTAGAGTTAGAACCACGAACTTTGGAGTAGTAATTATTTAGAGTTAAGACCACGAACTTTGGAGGAGTGACTATTTAGAGTTAGAACCAAGAACTTTGGTGAAGTAACTATTTAGAGATAGAACCAAGAACATTGGTGTAGTAAATATTTAGAGTTAGAACCAAGTACTTTGGCGAAGAAACTATTTAGAGTTAGAACCAAGAACTTTGGAGTAGTAACTATTTAGAACTAGAACCAAGAACTTTGGAGTAGTGACTATTTAGAGTTAAAACCAAGAACTTTGGTGAAGTAACTATATATAGTTAGAACCATGAACGTTGGTGAAGTAACTATTTAGAGTTAGAACCAAGAACTTTGGTGAAGTAACTATTTTGAGTTAGAACCAAGAACTTTGGTGATGTAACTATTTAGGGTAGAGACAAGAACTTTGGAGTCGTATCTCTTTAGAGTTAGAACAAAGAACCTTTGTGAAGTAACTATATAGAGTTAGAACTAAGAACTTTGTTGAAGGAACTAATTAGAGGCAGAACCAAGAACTTTGGTGTAATAACTATTTAGAGTTAAAACGAAGAACTATGTAATAGTAACTATTTAGAGTTAGAACCAAGAACTTTGGTGAAGTAAATATTTAGAGTTAGAAACAAAAACTTTGGTGAAGTAACTATTTAGAGTTAGAACCAGGAACTTTGGTGAAGTAACTATTTTGATTTATAACCAAGTACTTTGCTGAAGTAACTATTTAGAGTTAGAACCAAGAACTTTGGTGAAGTAACTATTTAGGGTAGAGACAAGAACTTTGGAGTAGTACCTATTTAGAGTTAGAACCAAGAACGTTAGTGAAATAACTATTTAGAATTAGAACCAAGAACTTTGGTGAAGTAACTATTTAGAGTTAGAACCTAGAACTTTGGTGAAGTAATTATTTAGAGATAGAGACCTGAACTTTGGAGTAGTACCTATTGAGAGTTAAAACCAAGAACTTTGGTGGGGTAAATATTTAGAGTTAGAAACAATAACTTTGGTGAAGTAACTATTTAGATCTGGAACCATGAACTTTGGAGTAGTGACTATTTAGAGTTAGAACCAGGAAGTTTGTGGTAGTAACAATATAGAGTTAGAACCAAGAACTTTGGTGAAGTAACTATTTAGAGTTAGAACCAAGAACTTTGGAGTAGTAAATATTTAGAACTAGAACCAAGAACTTTGTTGTAGTGACTATTTAGAGTTAAAACCAAGAACTTTGGTGAAGTAACTATTTAGGGTAGAGACAAGAACTTTGGAGTAGTACCTATTTAGAGTTAGAACCAAGAATGTTAGTGAAGTAACTATTTAGAGTTAGAACCAAGAACTTTGGTGAAGTAACTATTTAGGGTAGAGACAAGAACTTTGGAGTAGTACCTATTTAGAGTTAGAACCAAGAATGTTAGTGAAGTAACTATTTAGAGTTAGAACCAAGAACTTTGGTGAAGTAACTATTTAGGGTAGAGACAAGTACTTTGGAGTAGTACCTATTTAGACTTTGAACCAAGAACGTTAGTGAAGTAACTATTTCGAGTTAGAATCAAGAACTTTGGTGAAGTAACTATTTAGAGTTAGAACTAACAACTTTATTTAAGGAACTAATTAGAGGTAGAACTAAGAATGTTTGTGTAATAACTATTTAGAGTTATAACCAAGAACTATGGAGTAGTAACCATTTAGAGTTAGAACCAAGAACTTTGGAGTAGTAACTATTTAGAGTTAGAACCTAGAACCTTGGACTAGTATCTATTTACTATTAGAACCAAGACATTTGCTGCAGTAACTATTTAGAGTTAGAACCACGAACTTTGGAGTAGTAATTATTTAGAGTTAAGACCACGAACTTTGGAGGAGTGACTATTTAGAGTTAGAACCAAGAACTTTGGTGAAGTAACTATTTAGAGATAGAACCAAGAACATTGGTGTAGTAAATATTTAGAGTTAGAACCAAGTACTTTGGCGAAGTAACTATTTAGAGTTAGAACCAAGAACTTTGGAGTAGTAACTATTTAGAACTAGAACCAAGAACTTTGGAGTAGTGACTATTTAGAGTTAAAACCAAGAACTTTGGTGAAGTAACTATTTATAGTTAGAACCATGAACGTTGGTGAAGTAACTATTTAGAGTTAGAACCAAGAACTTTGGTGAAGTAACTATTTTGAATTAGAACCAAGAACTTTGGTGAAGTAACTATTTAGACATAGAACCAAGAACATTGGTGTAGTAAATATTTAGAGTTAGAACCAAGTACTTTGGTGAAGTAACTATTTAGATTTCGAACCAAGTACTTTGCTGAAGTAACTATTTAGAGATAGACCAAGAACTTTGGAGTCGTATCTATTTAGAGTTAGAACAAAGAACCTTTGTGAAATAACTATATAGAGTTAGAACTAAGAACTTTGTTGAAGGAACTAATTAGAGGCAGAACCAAGAACTTTGGTGTAATAACTATTTAGAGTTAAAACGAAGAACTATGTAATAGTAACTATTTAGAGTTAGAACCAAGAACTTTGGTGAAGTAAATATTTAGAGTTAGAAACAAAAACTTTGGTGAAGTAACTATTTAGAGTTAGAACCAGGAACTTTGGTGAAGTAACTATTTTGATTTAGAACCAAGTACTTTGCTGAAGTAACTATTTAGAGTTAGAACCAAGAACTTTGGTGAAGTAACTATTTAGGGTAGAGACAAGAACTTTGGAGTAGTACCTATTTAGAGTTAGAACCAAGAACGTTAGTGAAGTAACTATTTAGAATTAGAACCAAGAACTTTGGTGAAGTAACTATTTAGAGTTAGAACCTAGAACTTTGGTGAAGTAATTATTTAGAGATAGAGACCTGAACTTTGGAGTAGTACCTATTGAGAGTTAAAACCAAGAACTTTGGTGGGGTAAATATTTAGAGTTAGAAACAATTACTTTGGTGAAGTAACTATTTAGAGTTAGAACCAAGAACTTTGGTGAAGTAACTATTTAGATCTAGAACCATGAACTTTGGAGTAGTGACTATTTAGAGTTAGAACCAAGAAGTTTGTAGTAGTAACAATATAGAGTTAGAACCAAGAACTTTGGCGAAGTAACTATTTAGAGTTAGAACCAAGAACTTTGGAGTAGTAAATATTTAGAACTAGAACCAAGAACTTTGTTGTAGTGACTATTTAGAGTTAAAACCAAGAACTTTGGTTCAGTAAGTATTTATAGTTATAACCATGAACGCTGGTGAAGTAACTATTTAGAGTTAGAACCAAGAACTTTGGTGAAGTAACTATTTAGGGTAGAGACAAGAACTTTGGAGTAGTACCTATTTAGAGTTAGAACCAAGAACGTTAGTGAAGTATCTATTTAGAGTTAGAACCAAGAACTTTGGTGAAGTAACTATTTAGGGTAGAGACAAGAACTTTGGAGTAGTACCTATTTAGAGTTAGAACCAAGAACGTTAGTGAAGTATCTATTTAGAGTTAGAACCAAGAACTTTGGTGAAGTAACTATTTAGGGTAGAGACAAGAACTTTGGAGTAGTACCTATTTAGAGTTAGAACCAAGAACGTTAGTGAAGTATCTATTTAGAGTTAGAACCAAGAACTTTGGTGAAGTAACTATTTAGGGTAGAGACAAGAACTTTGGAGTAGTACCTATTTAGAGTTAGAACCAAGAACGTTAGTGAAGTATCTATTTAGAGTTAGAACCAAGAACTTTGGTGAAGTAACTATTTAGGGTAGAGACAAGTAGTTTGGAGTAGTACCTATTTAGACTTTGAACCAAGAAAGTTAGTGAAGTAACTATTTAGAGTTAGAACCAAGAACTTTGGTGAAGTAATTATTTAGAGTTAGAACCAAGAACTTTGGGGAAGTAATTATTTAGAGATAGAGACCTGAACTTTGGAGTAGTAACTATTTAGAGTTAGAACCAAGAACTTGGGAGAAGTAATTATTTAGAGTTGGAACGAGGAACACTGGTGAAGTATCTATTGAGAGCTAGAACCAAGAACTTTTGTTAAGTAACTACTTAGCGTTAGAACCAAGAACTATGGTGAAGTAACTATTTAGAGTTAGAACCTAGATCTATGGAGCAGTAACTATTTAGAGTTAGAACCAAGAACTTTGGAGTAGTAACTATTTAGAGCACAGGTTCTGAACCCATTTAGGCCAAACGTCCCCTTTTGTCCTTCGAAATCACCAAACGCCCCCTACCTGCGTCCCTATTTTTCCATTTTTGAATATACTACTGATTCTTATATCAGTAGATTACTAAAAATTGATTAATAATATTCTAAAGATGTGTGTATTATCTGATTATGTGTTGTATGTGGTCCTAGATGTGTGTGCTACTCGCTTCCGTTTTTTCTCTTCTTTTTTTTAATTGTAATATTATTTATACAATAGGGAATAAAATAGATCTATATAGTGTTAACTCGTTACGGTTGAGTCAATAATATCAGACATGAAATACATTGTTATCGGTGAAGGAAAGATAAGATTCTAACTGGTTGCGCTCAACGTGTCTTTGACCCAGTTGACTGTGGGTTTTTCCATTTTTAGGATCTCAATTACCGGATAACGTGTCAATTACCGGACATGCCTGCACACCTGCTCACAGCTGCGGTCAGACTATAGTTATGCTGTCTGCAAGTTCATTCAAATGCATTGACACTGGCTGTCTCAAAGACATACAAATATGGCTTATAAAACTTACCAAAATAAAGAGCCTTCCTGCGCCCCCGCCCAACACCACTCCCCCAACTCTAAACGCCTCCCTAACGCGACCTTGCTCCCAAACGCCCTCCTGGAGTTCCGAAACGCCCCCCCACCCGGGGGTGTATATGCCCTCCGTTGAGAACCTTTGATTTAGAGTTAGAGTCAAGAAGTTTGCAGTAGTAACTATATAGCGTTAGAACCAAGAACTTTGGAGTAGTAACTATTTAGAGTTAGTACCAAGAACATTGGTGAAGTAACTATTTAGAGTTAGAACCAAGAACTTTGGTGAAGTAACTATTTAGAGTTAAAACCTAGAACTTTGACGAAGTAACTATTTAGAGTTAGAACCAAGAACTTTGGTGAAGTAACTATTTAGAGTTAGAACCATGAAGTTTGTAGTAGTAACTATATAGAGCAAAGGTTCTGAACCCATTTAGGCCAAACGCGCCCTTATGTCCCTCGAAATCATCACGCCCCACCCCCGCGACCCTATCTTTCCATTTTTCAATATACTACTGATTTTTATATCAGAAGATTACTAAAAAATTCATTAACAATATTCCAAAGATGTGTGTATTATCTGATTATGTGTTGTATGTGGTCCTAGATGAGTGTGCTACTCGCTTCGGTGTTTTCTTTTCTTTTTTTTTTTGTAATATTATTTATACAATAGGAAATAAAATAGATTTACAAAGTGTTAACTCGTTACGGTTGAGTCAATAATTTTAGACATGAAATACATTGTTATCGGTGAAGGAAAGATAAGATTCTAACTGGCTGCGCTCAAAGTGTCTTTGACCCAGTTGACTGTGGGTTTGTCCATTTTTAGGATCTCAATTACCGGTTAACGTCTCAATTACCGGACATGCCTGCACACCTGCTCACAGCTGCGGTCAGACTTTAGCTATACTGTCTGCAAGCTCATTCAAATGCATTCACACTGGCAGTCTCAAAGACATACAAATATGGCTTATAAAACTTACCAAAATAAAGAGCCTTCCAACGCCCCCTCCAGCACCCCTCCCCCAGCTCCAAACGCCTCCTTAACGCGACCTTGCTCCCAAACGCGCCCTATAGTTTCGAAACACCCCCCGGGGGTGCATATGCCCCCCGTTGACAACCTTTGATTTAGTGTTAGGGGCAAGAAGTTTGGAGTAGTAACTATATAGCATTAGAACCAAGAACTTTGCAGTAGTAACTATTTAGAGTTAGAACCAAGAACTTTGGCGAAGTAACTATTTAGAGTTAGAATCAAGAACTTTAGAGTAATAACTATTTAGAGTTAGAACCAAGAACATTGGTGAAGTAACTATTTAGAGTTAGAACCAAGAACTTTGGTGAAGTAATTATTTAGAGATAGAGACAAGAACTTTGGAGTAGTAACTATTTATAGTTAGAACAAACAACTTTTGTGAAGTAACTATTTAGAGTTAGAACCAAGAACTTTGGTGGGGTAAATATTTAGAGTTAGAAACAAGAACTTTGGTGAAGTAACTATTTAGAGTTAGAACCAAGAACTTTGGTGAAGTAACTATTTAGAGTTAGAACCAAGTACTTTGCTGAAATAACTATTTAGAGATAGAAACAAGAACCTTGGAGTAGTAACTATTTATAGTTAGAACAAACAACTTTTGTGAAGTAACTATTTAGAGTTAGAACCAAGAACTTTGTTGATGTAACTATTTAGAGTTAGAGCCAAGAACTTTGGTGTAGTAACTATTTAGAGTTAGATCCAAGAACTTTGGTGAAGTAACTATTTAGAGTTAGAACGAAGAACATTGGTGAAGTAACTTTTTAGAGTTAGAACCAAGAACTATGGAGCAGTAACTATTTAGAGTTAGAACCAAGAACTATGGAGCAGTAACTATTTAGAGCACAGGTTCTGAACCCATTTAGGCCAAACGCCCCATTTGTCCCTAGAAATCCACAAACGCCCGCCCCTGCGACCCTAATTTTCCATTTTTCAATATACTACTGATTTTTATATCAGTAGATTACTAAAAAATTCATTAACAATATTCCAAAGATGTGTGTATTATCTGATTATGTGTTGTATGCGGTCCTAGATGTGTGTGCTACTCGCTTCGGTGTTTTCTTTTCTTTTTTTTATTTGTAATATTATTTATACAATAGGGAATAAAATAGATCTATATAGTGTTAACTCGTTACGGTTGAGTCAATAATTTCTGACACGAAATACATTGTTATCGGTGAATGAAAGATAAGATTCTAACTGGCTGCGCTCAAAGTGTCTTTGACCCAGTTGACTGGGTTTATCCATTTCTAGGATATCAATTACCTCACAGCTAGGGTCAGACTATAGTTATGATATCTGCAAGCTCATTCAAATGCATTCATACTGGCTGTCTCAAAGACATACAAATATGGCTTATAAAATTCACCATAGTAAAGAACATTCCAGCCCCCCCCCCCCCAGCTTCGAACGTCCCCCTAACGCGACCTTGCTCCCAAACGCCTCCTGGAGAGTCCGAAACGCATATGCCCCCCGTTGAGAACCTTTTATTCAGAGTTAGAGGCAAGAAGTTTGGAGTAGTAACTATATAGCGTTAGAACCAAGAACTTTGGAGTAGTAACTATTTAGAGTTAGTACCTAGAACTTTGGTGAAGTAACTATTTAGAGTTAGTACCAAGAACTTTAGTGAAGTAAATATTTAGAGTTAAAACCAAGAACTTTAACGAAGTAACAATTTCGAGTTAGAACCAAGAACTTTAGTGAATATCTCTTTAGAGATAGAACCAAGAACTTTAGAGTAGTAACTATTTAGAGTTAGAACAAAGAACTTATGGGAAGTAAGTATTTAGAGTTAGAACCAAGAACATTAGTGAACGAACTATTTAGAGTTAGAACCAAGAAATTTGGTTAAGAAACTATTCAGAGTCAGAAACAAGAACTTCGGTGAAGTAACTATATAGAGTTAGAACAAAGAGCTTTGGTGATGTAACTATTTAGATCTAGAACTAAGAACTTTGGAGTAGTAACAATTTAGAGTTAGAACCAAGAACTTTTGTGAAGTAACTATTTCAAGTTAGAACCAGGAACTTTGCTGAAGTAACTATTTAGAGTTAAAACCAAGAACTTTGGAGTAGTACCTATTTAGATTTAGAACCAAGAACGTTGGTGAAGTAACTATTTAGAATTAAAACAAAGCACTTTTGTGAAGTAACTCTTTAGAGTTAGAACAAAGAACTTTGGTGAAGTAACTATTTAGAGTTAGAACCAAGAACGTTAGATAACTAAAAATATAGAGTTAGAACCAAGAACTGTGATGAAGTTAATATTTAGAATTAAAACCAAGAACTTTGGAGTAGTACCTATTTAGATTTAGAACCAAGTACTTTGCTGAAGTAACAATTTAGAGTCAGAATAAAGAACTTTGGTGAAGTAACTATTTAGAGTTAGAACCAAGAACTTTTGTGAAGTTACTATTTCAAGTTATAACCATGAACTTTGCTGAAGTAACTATTTAGAATTAAAACCAAGAACTTTGGAGTAGTACCTATTTAGATTTAGAACCTAGAACGTTGGTGAGTAAGAAGCAAGAATTTTGGGGAACTAACTATTTATAATTAAAAACAAAAAACTTTGGTAAAGTAACTCTTTAGAGTTAGAACCAAGAACTTTGGTGAGGTAATTATATAGAGATAGAACCAAGAACTTTGGCACAGTAATTATTTAGAGTTAGAACAAAGAACGTTTGAGAAGTAACTATTTAGAGTTTGAACTAAGAACTTTTGTTAAGTAACTACTTAGAGTTAGAACCAAGAACTTTGGTGAAGTATCTATTTAGAATTAGAATCAAGAACTTTGGTGAAGCAACTATTTAGAGTTAGAACCAAGAACTTTGGTTAAGTAGCTAAATTGAGTCAGAACAATGAACTTTGGAGTAGTAACTATTGAGAGTTAGAACAAAGAACTTCGAAGTAGTAACAATTTAGAGTTATAACGAAGCACATTGGTTATGTAACTACTTAGCGTTAGAACCAAGAACTTTGGTGAAGTAACTATTTAGAATTAAAACAAAGAACCTTTGTGAAGTAGCTCGTTAGAGTTAGAAGCAAAAACTTTCGTGAAATATCTATTTAATTTTAGAACTAAGAATTTTGGAGTATTAACTATATAGAGTTAGAAACAAGAACATTTGTTAAGTAACTACTTAGAGTTAGAACCAAGAACTTTGGTGAAGTAACTATTTAGAATTAGAACCAAGAACTTTGGTGTAAAAATGTAAAAACTATTTAGAGTCAGAACCAAGAACTTTGGTGAAATAACTATATAGACTTAGAACCAAGAACTTTTGTTAAGTAACTACTTAGAGTTAGAACCAAGAACTTTGGTGGAGTAACTATTTAGAGTTAGAACCAAGAACTTTGGTGAAGTAACTATTTAGAGTTAGAACCAAGAACTTTGGAGTAGCAACGCTTTAGAGTTAAAACCAAGTACCTTTGAGTAGTAACTATTTAGATTTAGAACAAAGAAGTTTGGAGTAGTACCTATTTTGAATTAGAACCAAGAACTTTGGTGTAATGACTATTTAGAGTAAGAGTCAAGAACTTTGGTGAAGTAACTATTTAGAGATGAAACCAAGAACTTTGGAATAGTAACTATTTAGAGTTAGAACCAAGGACTTTCGAATAGTAACTATTTAGATTTAGAACCAAGAACGTTTGTTAAGTAACTACTTAGAGTTAGAACCAAGAACTTTGGACTAGTAACTATTTAGAGCTAGCACCAGGAACGTTTGTTAAGTAATTACGTAGAGTTAGAATCAAGAAATTTGGTGGAGTAACTATTTAGAGTCAGAACCAAGAACATTTGGTGAAGTAACTGTTTAGAGTTAGAACCAATAACCTCGGAGGAGCAACTCTTCAGATTTAAAATCAAGTACTTTGGAGTAGTAACTATATAGAGTTAGAACCAGGAACTTCGCTGAAGTAACTATTTAGAGTTAAAACCAAGAACTTGGAATAATAACTATTTAGAGATAGAACCAAGAACTTTGGAGTAGTAACTATTTAGAATTTAAACCAAGAACTTTGATGAATTAGCTATTTAGAGTTAGAAACCAGAACTTTGCAGTAGTAACTATTTAGATTTAGAACAAAAAACCTTTGTGAAGTAACTATTTAGAGTTAGAACCAGGAACTTTGCTGAATAACTGTTTAGCGTTAATAACAAGAACTTTGGAAAATTAACTATATATTTAGAACCAAGAACGTTTGTTAAGTAACAAGTTAGAGTTAGAACCAATAACTTTGGTGAAGTACCTATTTTGAATTAGAACCAAGAAGTTTGGTGTAATGACTATTTAGAGTAAGAGTCAAGAACTTTGGTGAAGTAACTATTTAGAGTTAGAACCAAGAATTTTGGAGTAGTAACTATTTAGATTTAGAAGCAAGAACGTTGCTGAAGTAACTATTTAACTATTTAGAGTTAGAACCATGAACGTTTGTGTAATAACTATTTAGAGTAAGAATCAAGAACTTTGGTGAAGTAACTATTTAGAGTTAGAACCAAGAACTTTGGATTAGTAACTATTTAGATTTAGAACCAAGAACGTTTGTAAATGAACTACTTAGAGTTAGAACCAAGGATTTGGTGAAGTACCTATTTAGAATTAGAACCTATAACTTTGATGAAGTAAATATTTAGAGTTAGAACCAAGAACTGTGGAGTAGTAAATATTTAGAGTTAGAACCAAGAACTTTGGAGTAGTAACTATTTAGAGTTAGAACCAAGAACTTTGGGGGAAGTAACAATGTAGAGGTAGAACCAAGAACCTTGGTGAAGTAACTATTTAGAGATAGAACCAAGAACTTTGGTGAAGTAACTATTTAGATTTAAAAGAAAGAACTTTGGAGTAGTAACTATTTAGAGTCAGAACCAAGAACTTTGGAGTAGTAACTATTTAGAGGTAGAACCAAGAACTTTGTTGAAGTAACTATTTAGAGTTAGAACCAAGAACTTTGGAATAATAACTATTTAAATTTAGAGAACAAAAACTTTTGTTAACTAATTTCTTAGAGTTAGAATAAAGAACTTTGGTGGAGTAACTATTTAGAGCTAGAACCAAGAACTTTGGTGAAGTAACTATTTAGAATTAGAACAAAGAGCTTTGGTGAAGAAACTATTTAGTGTTGAAACCAAGAACTTTGGAGTAGTAACTATTTAGAGTTAGAACCAAGAACCTTGGTGAAGTAACTATTTAGAGTTAGAACCAAGAAGTTTGGAGTAGTAACTATTTAGAGTTAGAACCAAGACCTTTGTTGAAGTAACTATTTAGAGTTGGAACCAACAACTTTGGAGTAGTAACTATTTAGTTTTAGAACCAAGAACTTTGGAGTAGTAACTATTTAGATTTATAACCAAGAACGTTTGTTAAGTAACTACTTAGAGTTAGAACCAAGAACTTTGCTGAAGTAACTATTTAGAGTTAGAACCATGAACGTTTGTGTAATAACTATTTAGAGTAAAAATCAAGAACTTTGGTGAAGTAACTATTTAGAGTTAGAACCAAGAACTTTGTAGTAGCACCTCTTTAGAGTTAAAACCAAATACATTTGAGTAGAAACTATTTAGAGTTAGAACCAAGAACTTTGCAGTAGTAACTATTTAGAATTAAAATCAAGAACTTTGAAGAAGTAACTATTTAGAGTTAGAACCAAGAACTTTGGTGTAGTAACTATTTAGATTTAGAACCAAGAACGTTTGTGAAGTAACTCCTTAGGATTAGAACCAAGAACTTTGGACTAGTAAATATTTAGAGTTAGAACCAAGAACTTTGTTGAGGTAACTATTTAGAGTTAGAACGAAGAACTTTGGAGTAGTAACTATTTAGAGTTAGAACCGAGACCTTTGGTGAAGTGACTATTTAATGTTAGAACCAAGAACTTTGCTGAAGTAACTATTTACAGTTAGAACCAAGAACTTTGGTCAAGTAACTATTTAATGTTAGAACCAAGAACTTTGGTGAAGTAACTATTTAGAGTTAGAACCAAGAACTTTGGTGAAGTAACTATTTAGAGTTAGAACCAAGACCTTTGGTCAAGTCACTATTTAATGTTAGAACTAAGAATTTTGGTGAAGTAATTATTTAGAATTAGAACCAAGAACTTTGGTGAAGTAACTATTTAGAGTTAGAACGAAGACCTTTGGTCAAGTCACTATTTAATGTTAGAACCAAGAACTTTGGTGAAGTAACTATTTAGAGATAGAACCAAGACCTTTGGTGAAGTAACTATTTAGAATTAGAACCAAGAACCTTAGTCAAGTAACTATTTAGAGTTAGAACCAAGAACTTTGGTGAAGTAACTATTTAAAGTTAGAACCAAGAACTTTGGTGAAGTAACTATTTAGAATTAGAACGAATAACTTTGGTGAAGTAACTATTTAGAATTAGAACCAAGAAATTTGGTTAAGTAACTATTTAGAGATAGAACCAAGAAGATTGGTGAAGTAACTATTTAGAGTTAGAACCAACAACTTTGGTGAAGTGACTATTTAATGTTAGAACCAAGAACTTTGTTGAAGTAACTATTTAGAGATAGAACCAAGACCTTTGGTGAAGTAATTATTTAATGTTAGAACGAAGACCTTTCGTGAAGTAGCTATTTAGTGTTAGAACCAAAAACTCTGGTGAAGTAACTATTTAGAATTAGAACGAAGAACTTTGGTGAAGTAACTATTTAGAGTTAGAACCAAGAACTTTGGAGTAGTAAATATTTAGAGTTAGAACCAAGAACTTTAGTGAAGTAACTATTTAGAGTTAGAACCAAGGACTTTGGTAAAATAACTATTCAGTGTTAGAACCATGAATCTTCTAGTAGTAACTATTTAGAGACAGAACCAAGTACTTTGGTGAAGTAACTATTTAGAGTTAGAACCAAGTCCTTTGGAGAAGTAACTATTTAGCGTTAGAACGATAACTTTTATTAAGCATCTATTTAGAGGTAGAACGAGGAACCTTGGGGAAGTAACTATTAATGCTAGAACCAAGAACTTTGGAGTAGAAACTATTTAGAGATAGAACCAAGACCTTTGGTGAAGTAACTATTTAACGTTAGAACCAAGAATTTTGGTGAAGTAACTATTTAGAGTTAGAAGCAAGAACTTTGGTGAAGTAACTATTTAGAGTTAGAACCAAGAACTTTGGTGAAGTAACTATTTAGAATTAGAACCAAGAACTTTGGTGAAGTAACTATTCAGCGGTAGAATCAATAATTTCGATAAGTATCTATTTAGCGATAGAACCAATCCTTTCGAGTAGTAACTAATTAGAGTTAGAACCAAGAACTTTGGTGAAGTAACTATTTAGAGTTAGAACCAAGACCTTTGGTGAAGTAACTATTTAGAGACAGAACAAAGAACTCTGGTGAAGTAACTATTTAGAATTAGAACCAAGTACTTTGGAGTAGTACATATTTAGAGTTAGAACCAAGAACATTGGTAAAATAACTATTCAGCGTTAGAACCATGAATTTTCTAGTAGTAACTATTTAGAGACAGAACCAAGAACTATGTTGAAGTAACTATTTAATGATAGAACCAAGATTTTTGGTGAAGTAACTATATAGAGTTAGAAACACGTTTTTTGGTGAAGTAACTATTTAGAGTTGCAACGAAAACTTTTGTTAAGTATCTATTTAGAGGTAGAACGAGGAACTTTGGGGAAGTAACTATTAATGCTAGAACCAAGAACTTTGGAGTAGTAACTATTTAGAGATAGAACCAAGACCGTTGGTGAAGTAACTATTTAATGTTAGAACCAATCCTTTCGAGTAGTAACTACTTAGAGTTAGAACCAAGAACGTTGGTGAAGTAACTATTTAGAATTAGAACCAAGAACCTTGGTGAAGTAACTATTTAGAGTTAGAACGAAGAACTTTGGTGAAGTATCTATTTAGAACCAAGATCATTTGTGTAATAACTATTTAGAGATAGAACCAAGAACTTTGGTGAAGTAACTATATAAAGTTAGAACCAATAACTTTGGTGAAGTAACGATTTAGAGTTAGAACCAAGAATTTTGGTGAAGTAACTATTTAGAATTAGAACCAACTATTTAATGTTAGAACCAAGAACTTTGGTGAAGTAACTATTTAGAGTTAGAACCAAGAACTTTGGTGAAGTAACTACTTACAGTTAGAACCAAGAACTTTGGTGAAGTAACTATTTAGAGTTAGAACCAAGTCCTTTTATTGAAGTAACTATTTAAATATTTAGAACCAAGAACTTTGGTGAAGTAACTATTTAGAGTTAGAACCAAGAACTTTGGTGAAGTAACTATTTAAAGTTAGAACCAAGAGCTTTGGTGAAGTAACTATTTAGAGATAGAACCAAGACATTTGGTGAAGTAACTATTTAAAGTTAGAACCAAGAACTTTGGTGAAGTAACTATTTAGAGTTATTACCAAGAACTTTGTTGAAGTAACTATTTAGAATTAGAACCAAGAACTTTGGTGAAGTAACTATTTAGAGTTAGAACCAAGAAATTTGGTGAAGTAACTATTTAGAGATAGAACCAAGAAGTTTGGTGAAGTAACTATTTAGAGTTAGAACCAAGAACTTTGCTGAAGTAACTATTTAGAGTTAAAACCAAGAACTTTGGAGTAGTACCTATTTAGATTTAGAACCAAGAACGTTGGTGAAGTAACTATTTAGAATTAAAACAAAGCACTTTTGTGAAGTAACTCTTTAGAGTTAGAACAAAGAACTTTGGTGAAGTAACTATTTAGAGTTAGAACCAAGAACGTTAGATAACTAAAAATATAGAGTTAGAACCAAGAACTGTGATGAAGTTAATATTTAGAATTAAAACCAAGAACTTTGGAGTAGTACCTATTTAGATTTAGAACCAAGTACTTTGCTGAAGTAACAATTTAGAGTCAGAATAAAGAACTTTGGTGAAGTAACTATTTAGAGTTAGAACCAAGAACTTTTGTGAAGTTACTATTTCAAGTTATAACCATGAACTTTGCTGAAGTAACTATTTAGAATTAAAACCAAGAACTTTGGAGTAGTACCTATTTAGATTTAGAACCTAGAACGTTGGTGAGTAAGAAGCAAGAATTTTGGGGAACTAACTATTTATAATTAAAAACAAAAAACTTTGGTAAAGTAACTCTTTAGAGTTAGAACCAAGAACTTTGGTGAGGTAATTATATAGAGATAGAACCAAGAACTTTGGCACAGTAATTATTTAGAGTTAGAACAAAGAACGTTTGAGAAGTAACTATTTAGAGTTTGAACTAAGAACTTTTGTTAAGTAACTACTTAGAGTTAGAACCAAGAACTTTGGTGAAGTATCTATTTAGAATTAGAACCAAGAACTTTGGTGAAGCAACTATTTAGAGTTAGAACCAAGAACTTTGGTTAAGTAGCTAAATTGAGTCAGAACAATGAACTTTGGAGTAGTAACTATTGAGAGTTAGAACAAAGAACTTCGAAGTAGTAACTATTTAGAGTTATAACGAAGCACATTGGTTATGTAACTACTTAGCGTTAGAACCAAGAACTTTGGTGAAGTAACTATTTAGAATTAAAACAAAGAACCTTTGTGAAGTAGCTCGTTAGAGTTAGAAGCAAAAACTTTCGTGAAATATCTATTTAATTTTAGAACTAAGAATTTTGGAGTATTAACTATATAGAGTTAGAAACAAGAACATTTGTTAAGTAACTACTTAGAGTTAGAACCAAGAACTTTGGTGAAGTAACTATTTAGAATTAGAACCAAGAACTTTGGTGTAAAAATGTAAAAACTATTTAGAGTCAGAACCAAGAACTTTGGTGAAATAACTATATAGACTTAGAACCAAGAACTTTTGTTAAGTAACTACTTAGAGTTAGAACCAAGAACTTTGGTGGAGTAACTATTTAGAGTTAGAACCAAGAACTTTGGTGAAGTAACTATTTAGAGTTAGAACCAAGAACTTTGGAGTAGCAACGCTTTAGAGTTAAAACCAAGTACCTTTGAGTAGTAACTATTTAGATTTAGAACAAAGAAGTTTGGAGTAGTACCTATTTTGAATTAGAACCAAGAACTTTGGTGTAATGACTATTTAGAGTAAGAGTCAAGAACTTTGGTGAAGTAACTATTTAGAGATGAAACCAAGAACTTTGGAATAGTAACTATTTAGAGTTAGAACCAAGGACTTTCGAATAGTAACTATTTAGATTTAGAACCAAGAACGTTTGTTAAGTAACTACTTAGAGTTAGAACCAAGAACTTTGGACTAGTAACTATTTAGAGCTAGCACCAGGAACGTTTGTTAAATAATTACGTAGAGTTAGAATCAAGAAATTTGGTGGAGTAACTATTTAGAGTCAGAACCAAGAACATTTGGTGAAGTAACTGTTTAGAGTTAGAACCAATAACCTCGGAGGAGCAACTCTTCAGATTTAAAATCAAGTACTTTGGAGTAGTAACTATATAGAGTTAGAACCAGGAACTTCGCTGAAGTAACTATTTAGAGTTAAAACCAAGAACTTGGAATAATAACTATTTAGAGATAGAACCAAGAACTTTGGAGTAGTAACTATTTAGAATTTAAACCAAGAACTTTGATGAATTAGCTATTTAGAGTTAGAAACCAGAACTTTGCAGTAGTAACTATTTAGATTTAGAACAAAAAACCTTTGTGAAGTAACTATTTAGAGTTAGAACCAGGAACTTTGCTGAATAACTGTTTAGCGTTAATAACAAGAACTTTGGAAAATTAACTATATATTTAGAACCAAGAACGTTTGTTAAGTAACAAGTTAGAGTTAGAACCAATAACTTTGGTGAAGTACCTATTTTGAATTAGAACCAAGAAGTTTGGTGTAATGACTATTTAGAGTAAGAGTCAAGAACTTTGGTGAAGTAACTATTTAGAGTTAGAACCAAGAATTTTGGAGTAGTAACTATTTAGATTTAGAAGCAAGACCGTTGCTGAAGTAACTATTTAACTATTTAGAGTTAGAACCATGAACGTTTGTGTAATAACTATTTAGAGTAAGAATCAAGAACTTTGGTGAAGTAACTATTTAGAGTTAGAACCAAGAACTTTGGATTAGTAACTATTTAGATTTAGAACCAAGAACGTTTGTAAATGAACTACTTAGAGTTAGAACCAAGGATTTGGTGAAGTACCTATTTAGAATTAGAACCTATAACTTTGATGAAGTAAATATTTAGAGTTAGAACCAAGAACTGTGGAGTAGTAAATATTTAGAGTTAGAACCAAGAACTTTGGAGTAGTAACTATTTAGAGTTAGAACCAAGAACTTTGGGGGAAGTAACAATGTAGAGGTAGAACCAAGAACCTTGGTGAAGTAACTATTTAGAGATAGAACCAAGAACTTTGGTGAAGTAACTATTTAGATTTAAAAGAAAGAACTTTGGAGTAGTAACTATTTAGAGTCAGAACCAAGAACTTTGGAGTAGTAACTATTTAGAGGTAGAACCAAGAACTTTGTTGAAGTAACTATTTAGAGTTAGAACCAAGAACTTTGGAATAATAACTATTTAAATTTAGAGAACAAAAACTTTTGTTAACTAATTTCTTAGAGTTAGAATAAAGAACTTTGGTGGAGTAACTATTTAGAGCTAGAACCAAGAACTTTGGTGAAGTAACTATTTAGAATTAGAACAAAGAGCTTTGGTGAAGAAACTATTTAGTGTTGAAACCAAGAACTTTGGAGTAGTAACTATTTAGAGTTAGAACCAAGAACCTTGGTGAAGTAACTATTTAGAGTTAGAACCAAGAAGTT
Source organism: Eledone cirrhosa (assembly GCA_964016885.1). Lineage (NCBI taxonomy): Eukaryota > Metazoa > Mollusca > Cephalopoda > Octopoda > Eledonidae > Eledone > Eledone cirrhosa. The sequence continues at coordinate 50,746,531 of OZ024743.1, read as the reverse complement.
TGGAGTAGTAACTATTTAGAGTTAGAACCAAGACCTTTGTTGAAGTAACTATTTAGAGTTAGAACCAACAACTTTGGAGTAGTAACTATTTAGTTTTAGAACCAAGAACTTTGGAGTAGTAACTATTTAGATTTATAACCAAGAACGTTTGTTAAGTAACTACTTAGAGTTAGAACCAAGAACTTTGCTGAAGTAACTATTTAGAGTTAGAACCATGAACGTTTGTGTAATAACTATTTAGAGTAAGAATCAAGAACTTTGGTGAAGTAACTATTTAGAGTTAGAACCAAGAACTTTGTAGTAGCACCTCTTTAGAGTTAAAACCAAGTACATTTGAGTAGAAACTATTTAGAGTTAGAACCAAGAACTTTGCAGTAGTAACTATTTAGAATTAAAATCAAGAACTTTGAAGAAGTAACTATTTAGAGTTAGAACCAAGAACTTTGGTGTAGTAACTATTTAGATTTAGAACCAAGAACGTTTGTGAAGTAACTCCTTAGGATTAGAACCAAGAACTTTGGACTAGTAAATATTTAGAGTTAGAACCAAGAACTTTGTTGAGGTAACTATTTAGAGTTAGAACGAAGAACTTTGGAGTAGTAATTATTTAGAGTTAGAACCGAGACCTTTGGTGAAGTGACTATTTAATGTTAGAACCAAGAACTTTGCTGAAGTAACTATTTACAGTTAGAACCAAGAACTTTGGTCAAGTAACTATTTAATGTTAGAACCAAGAACTTTGGTGAAGTAACTATTTAGAGTTAGAACCAAGAACTTTGGTGAAGTAACTATTTAGAGTTAGAACCAAGACCTTTGGTCAAGTCACTATTTAATGTTAGAACTAAGAATTTTGGTGAAGTAATTATTTAGAATTAGAACCAAGAACTTTGGTGAAGTAACTATTTAGAGTTAGAACGAAGACCTTTGGTCAAGTCACTATTTAATGTTAGAACCAAGAACTTTGGTGAAGTAACTATTTAGAGATAGAACCAAGACCTTTGGTGAAGTAACTATTTAGAATTAGAACCAAGAACCTTAGTCAAGTAACTATTTAGAGTTAGAACCAAGAACTTTGGTGAAGTAACTATTTAAAGTTAGAACCAAGAACTTTGGTGAAGTAACTATTTAGAATTAGAACGAATAACTTTGGTGAAGTAACTATTTAGAATTAGAACCAAGAACTTTGGAGTAGAAACTATTTAGAGATAGAACCAAGAAGATTGGTGAAGTAACTATTTAGAGTTAGAACCAAGAACTTTGGTGAAGTGACTATTTAATGTTAGAACCAAGAACTTTGTTGAAGTAACTATTTAGAGATAGAACCAAGACCTTTGGTGAAGTAACTATTTAATGTTAGAACGAAGACCTTTCGTGAAGTAGCTATTTAGTGTTAGAACCAAAAACTCTGGTGAAGTAACTATTTAGAATTAGAACGAAGAACTTTGGTGAAGTAACTATTTAGAGTTAGAACCAAGAACTTTGGAGTAGTAAATATTTAGAGTTAGAACCAAGAACTTTAGTGAAGTAACTATTTAGAGTTAGAACCAAGGACTTTGGTAAAATAACTATTCAGTGTTAGAACCATGAATCTTCTAGTAGTAACTATTTAGAGACAGAACCAAGTACTTTGGTGAAGTAACTATTTAGAGTTAGAACCAAGTCCTTTGGAGAAGTAACTATTTAGCGTTAGAACGAAAACTTTTGTTAAGCATCTATTTAGAGGTAGAACGAGGAACCTTGGGGAAGTAACTATTAATGCTATAACCAAGAACTTTGGAGTAGAAACTATTTAGAGATAGAACCAAGACCTTTGGTGAAGTAACTATTTAACGTTAGAACCAAGAATTTTGGTGAAGTAACTATTTAGAGTTAGAAGCAAGAACTTTGGTGAAGTAACTATTTAGAGTTAGAACCAAGAACTTTGGTGAAGTAACTATTTAGAATTAGAACCAAGAACTTTGGTGAAGTAACTATTCAGCGGTAGAATCAATAATTTCGATAAGTATCTATTTAGCGATAGAACCAATCCTTTCGAGTAGTTACTAATTAGAGTTAGAACCAAGACCTTTGGTGAAGTAACTATTTAGAGACAGAACAAAGAACTCTGGTGAAGTAACTATTTAGAATTAGAACCAAGTACTTTGGAGTAGTACATATTTAGAGTTAGAACCAAGAACATTGGTAAAATAACTATTCAGCGTTAGAACCATGAATTTTCTAGTAGTAACTATTTAGAGACAGAACCAAGAACTATGTTGAAGTAACTATTTAATGATAGAACCAAGATTTTTGGTGAAGTAACTATATAGAGTTAGAAACACGTTTTTTGGTGAAGTAACTATTTAGAGTTGCAACGAAAACTTTTGTTAAGTATCTATTTAGAGGTAGAACGAGGAACTTTGGGGAAGTAACTATTAATGCTAGAACCAAGAACTTTGGAGTAGTAACTATTTAGAGATAGAACCAAGACCGTTGGTGAAGTAACTATTTAATGTTAGAACCAATCCTTTCGAGTAGTAACTACTTAGAGTTAGAACCAAGAACGTTGGTGAAGTAACTATTTAGAATTAGAACCAAGAACCTTGGTGAAGTAACTATTTAGAGTTAGAACGAAGAACTTTGGTGAAGTATCTATTTAGAACCAAGATCATTTGTGTAATAACTATTTAGAGATAGAACCAAGAACTTTGGTGAATTAACTATATAAAGTTAGAACCAATAACTTTGGTGAAGTAACGATTTAGAGTTAGAACCAAGAATTTTGGTGAAGTAACTATTTAGAATTAGAACCAACTATTTAATGTTAGAACCAAGAACTTTGGTGAAGTAACTATTTAGAGTTAGAACCAAGAACTTTGGTGAAGTAACTACTTACAGTTAGAACCAAGAACTTTGGTGAAGTAACTATTTAGAGTTAGAACCAAGTCCTTTTATTGAAGTTACTATTTAAATATTTAGAACCAAGAACTTTGGTGAAGTAACTATTTAGAGTTAGAACCAAGAACTTTGGTGAAGTAACTATTTAAAGTTAGAACCAAGAGCTTTGGTGAAGTAACTATTTAGAGATAGAACCAAGACATTTGGTGAAGTAACTATTTAAAGTTAGAACCAAGAACTTTGGTGAAGTAACTATTTAGAATTAGAACGAATAACTTTGGTGAAGTAACTATTTAGAATTAGAACCAAGAACTTTGGAGTAGAAACTATTTAGAGATAGAACCAAGAAGATTGGTGAAGTAACTATTTAGAGTTAGAACCAAGAACTTTGGTGAAGTGACTATTTAATGTTAGAACCAAGAACTTTGTTGAAGTAACTATTTAGAGATAGAACCAAGACCTTTGGTGAAGTAACTATTTAATGTTAGAACGAAGACCTTTCGTGAAGTAGCTATTTAGTGTTAGAACCAAAAACTCTGGTGAAGTAACTATTTAGAATTAGAACGAAGAACTTTGGTGAAGTAACTATTTAGAGTTAGAACCAAGAACTTTGGAGTAGTAAATATTTAGAGTTAGAACCAAGAACTTTAGTGAAGTAACTATTTAGAGTTAGAACCAAGGACTTTGGTAAAATAACTATTCAGTGTTAGAACCATGAATCTTCTAGTAGTAACTATTTAGAGACAGAACCAAGTACTTTGGTGAAGTAACTATTTAGAGTTAGAACCAAGTCCTTTGGAGAAGTAACTATTTAGCGTTAGAACGAAAACTTTTGTTAAGCATCTATTTAGAGGTAGAACGAGGAACCTTGGGGAAGTAACTATTAATGCTATAACCAAGAACTTTGGAGTAGAAACTATTTAGAGATAGAACCAAGACCTTTGGTGAAGTAACTATTTAACGTTAGAACCAAGAATTTTGGTGAAGTAACTATTTAGAGTTAGAAGCAAGAACTTTGGTGAAGTAACTATTTAGAGTTAGAACCAAGAACTTTGGTGAAGTAACTATTTAGAATTAGAACCAAGAACTTTGGTGAAGTAACTATTCAGCGGTAGAATCAATAATTTCGATAAGTATCTATTTAGCGATAGAACCAATCCTTTCGAGTAGTTACTAATTAGAGTTAGAACCAAGACCTTTGGTGAAGTAACTATTTAGAGACAGAACAAAGAACTCTGGTGAAGTAACTATTTAGAATTAGAACCAAGTACTTTGGAGTAGTACATATTTAGAGTTAGAACCAAGAACATTGGTAAAATAACTATTCAGCGTTAGAACCATGAATTTTCTAGTAGTAACTATTTAGAGACAGAACCAAGAACTATGTTGAAGTAACTATTTAATGATAGAACCAAGATTTTTGGTGAAGTAACTATATAGAGTTAGAAACACGTTTTTTGGTGAAGTAACTATTTAGAGTTGCAACGAAAACTTTTGTTAAGTATCTATTTAGAGGTAGAACGAGGAACTTTGGGGAAGTAACTATTAATGCTAGAACCAAGAACTTTGGAGTAGTAACTATTTAGAGATAGAACCAAGACCGTTGGTGAAGTAACTATTTAATGTTAGAACCAATCCTTTCGAGTAGTAACTACTTAGAGTTAGAACCAAGAACGTTGGTGAAGTAACTATTTAGAATTAGAACCAAGAACCTTGGTGAAGTAACTATTTAGAGTTAGAACGAAGAACTTTGGTGAAGTATCTATTTAGAACCAAGATCATTTGTGTAATAACTATTTAGAGATAGAACCAAGAACTTTGGTGAATTAACTATATAAAGTTAGAACCAATAACTTTGGTGAAGTAACGATTTAGAGTTAGAACCAAGAATTTTGGTGAAGTAACTATTTAGAATTAGAACCAACTATTTAATGTTAGAACCAAGAACTTTGGTGAAGTAACTATTTAGAGTTAGAACCAAGAACTTTGGTGAAGTAACTACTTACAGTTAGAACCAAGAACTTTGGTGAAGTAACTATTTAGAGTTAGAACCAAGTCCTTTTATTGAAGTTACTATTTAAATATTTAGAACCAAGAACTTTGGTGAAGTAACTATTTAGAGTTAGAACCAAGAACTTTGGTGAAGTAACTATTTAAAGTTAGAACCAAGAGCTTTGGTGAAGTAACTATTTAGAGATAGAACCAAGACATTTGGTGAAGTAACTATTTAAAGTTAGAACCAAGAACTTTGGTGAAGTAACTATTTAGAGTTATTACCAAGAACTTTGTTGAAGTAACTATTTAGAATTAGAACCAAGAACTTTGGTGAAGTAACTATTTAGAGTTAGAACCAAGAAATTTGGTGAAGTAACTATTTAGAGATAGAACCAAGAAGTTTGGTGAAGTAACTATTTAGAGTTAGAACCAAGAACTTTGGTGAAGTGACTATTTAATGTTAGAACCAAGAACTTTGTTGAAGTAACTATTTAGAGATAGAACCAAGACCTTTGGTGAAGTAACTATTCAATGTTAGAACGAAGACCTTTGGTGAAGTAGCTATTTAGTGTTAGAACCAAAAACTCTGGTGAAGTAACTATTTAGAATTAGAACGAAGAACTTTGGTGAAGTAACTATTTAGAGTTAGAACCAAGAACTTTGGAGTAGTAAATATTTAGAGGTAGAACCAAGAACTTTAGGGAAGTAACTATTTAGAGTTAGAACCAAGGACGTTGGTAAAATAACTATTCAGCGTTAGAACCATGAATCTTCTAGTAGTAACTATTTAGAGACAGAACCAAGTACTTTGGTGAAGTAACTATTTAGAGTTAGAACCAAGTCCTTTGGAGAAGTAACTATTTAGCGTTAGAACGAAAACTTTTGTTAAGCATCTATTTAGAGGTAGAACGAGGAACCTTGGGGAAGTAACTATTAATGCTAGAACCAAGAACTTTGGAGTAGAAACTATTTAGAGATAGAACCAAGACCTTTGGTGAAGTAACTATTTAATGTTAGAACCAAGAATTTTGGTGAAGTAACTATTTAGAGTTAGAAGCAAGAACTTTGGTGAAGTAACTATTTAGAGTTAGAACCAAGAACTTTGGTGAAGTAACTATTTAGAATTAGAACCAAGAACTTTGGTGAAGTAACTATTCAGCGGTAGAATCAATAATTTCGATAAGTATCTATTTAGCGATAGAACCAATCCTTTCGAGTAGTAACTAATTAGAGTTAGAACCAAGAACGTTGGTGAAGTACCTATTTAGAGTTAGAACCAGGATCATTTGTGTGATAACTATTTAGAGTTAGAACCAAGAACTTTGGTGTAATAACTATTTAGAGCAAGAGTCACGAACTTTGGTGAAGTAACTATTTAGAGTTAGAACCAAGAATTTTGGAGGAGTAATGATATAGAGATAGAACCAAGAACTGTGGTGAAGTAACTATTTAGAGTTAGATCCAAGAAGTTTGGAGGAGTAATGATATAGAGATAGAACCAAGAACTTTGGTGAAGTAACTATTTAGAATTAGATCGAAGAACTTTGGTGAAGTAACTATTTAGAGCTAGAACCAAAAACTTTGGAGTAGTAACTATTTACAAATAGAACCAAGACTTTTGGTAATGTAACTATTTAGCGTTAGAATCAAGAACTTTTGGGAATCAAATATTTAGAGTTAGAACCAAGACCTTTGGTGAAGTAACTATTTAATGTTAGAACCAAGACCTTTGGTGAAGTAACTATTTAATGTTAGAACCAAGAACTTTGGTGAAGTAACTATTTAGAGTTAGAACCAAGACCTTTGGTGCAGTAACTATTTAATGTTAGAAACAAGAACTTTGGTGAAGTAACTATTTACAGTTAGAACCAAGACCTTTGGTGAAGTAACTATTTAGAGATAGAACCAAGACCTTTGGTGAAGTAACTATTTAGAGACAGAACCAAGAACTCTGGTGAAGTAACTATTTAAAGTTAGAACCAAGAACTTTGGTGAAGTAAATATTTAGAGTTAGAACCAAGAACTTTGGTGAAGTAACTATTTAGAGACAGAACAAAGAACTCTGGTGAAGTAACTATTTAGAATTAGAACCAAGTACTTTGGAGTAGTAAATATTTAGAGTTAGAACCAAGAACATTGGTAAAATAACTATTCAGCGTTAGAACCATGAATTTTCTAGTAGTAACTATTTAGAGACAGAACCAAGAACTATGTTGAAGTAACTATTTAGTGATAGAACCAAGATTTTTGGTGAAGTAACTATATAGAGTTAGAACAACTTCCTTTGGTGAAGTAACTATTTAGAGTTGCAACGAAAACTTTTGTTAAGTAACTATTTAGAGGTAGAAGAGGAACTTTGGGGAAGTAACTATTAATGCTAGAACCAAGAACTTTGGAGTAGTAACTATTTAGAGATAGAACCAAGACCGTTGATGAAGTAACTATTTAATGTTAGAACCAAGAACTTTGGTGAAGTAACTATTTAGAGTTAGAACCAAGAACTTTGGTGAAGTAACTATTCAGCAGTAGAACCAATAATTACGAGAAGTATCTATTTAGCGATTGAACCAATCCTTTCGAGTAGTAACTACTTAGAGTTAGAACCAAGAACGTTGGTGAAGTAACTATTTAGAATTAGAACCAAGAACCTTGGTGAAGTAACTATTTAGAGTTAGAACGAAGAACTTTAGTGAAGTATCTATTTAGAACCAAGATCATTTGTGTAATAACTATTTAGAGATAGAACCAAGAACTTTGGTGAAGTAACTATTTAAAGTTAGAACCAATAACTTTGGTGAAGTAACGATTTAGAGTTAGAACCAAGAATTTTGGTGAAGTAACTATTTAGAATTAGAACAACTATTTAATGTTAGAACCAAGAACTTTGGTGAAGTAACTATTTAGAGTTAGAACCAAGAACCTTGGTGAAGTAACTATTTAGAGTTAGAACCAAGAACTTTGGTGAAGTAACTACTTACAGTTAGAACCGAGAACTTTGGTGAAGTAACTATTTAGAGTTAGAACCAAGAACTTTGGAGTAGTAAATATTTAGAGGTAGAACCAAGAACTTTAGGGAAGTAACTATTTAGAGTTAGAACCAAGGACGTTGGTAAAATAACTATTCAGCGTTAGAACCATGAATCTTCTAGTAGTAACTATTTAGAGACAGAACCAAGTACTTTGGTGAAGTAACTATTTAGAGTTAGAACCAAGTCCTTTGGAGAAGTAACTATTTAGCGTTAGAACGAAAACTTTTGTTAAGCATCTATTTAGAGGTAGAACGAGGAACCTTGGGGAAGTAACTATTAATGCTAGAACCAAGAACTTTGGAGTAGAAACTATTTAGAGATAGAACCAAGACCTTTGGTGAAGTAACTATTTAATGTTAGAACCAAGAATTTTGGTGAAGTAACTATTTAGAGTTAGAAGCAAGAACTTTGGTGAAGTAACTATTTAGAGTTAGAACCAAGAACTTTGGTGAAGTAACTATTTAGAATTAGAACCAAGAACTTTGGTGAAGTAACTATTCAGCGGTAGAATCAATAATTTCGATAAGTATCTATTTAGCGATAGAACCAATCCTTTCGAGTAGTAACTAATTAGAGTTAGAACCAAGAACGTTGGTGAAGTACCTATTTAGAGTTAGAACCAGGATCATTTGTGTGATAACTATTTAGAGTTAGAACCAAGAACTTTGGTGTAATAACTATTTAGAGCAAGAGTCACGAACTTTGGTGAAGTAACTATTTAGAGTTAGAACCAAGAATTTTGGAGGAGTAATGATATAGAGATAGAACCAAGAACTGTGGTGAAGTAACTATTTAGAGTTAGATCCAAGAAGTTTGGAGGAGTAATGATATAGAGATAGAACCAAGAACTTTGGTGAAGTAACTATTTAGAATTAGATCGAAGAACTTTGGTGAAGTAACTATTTAGAGCTAGAACCAAAAACTTTGGAGTAGTAACTATTTACAAATAGAACCAAGACTTTTGGTAATGTAACTATTTAGCGTTAGAATCAAGAACTTTTGGGAATCAAATATTTAGAGTTAGAACCAAGACCTTTGGTGAAGTAACTATTTAATGTTAGAACCAAGACCTTTGGTGAAGTAACTATTTAATGTTAGAACCAAGAACTTTGGTGAAGTAACTATTTAGAGTTAGAACCAAGACCTTTGGTGCAGTAACTATTTAATGTTAGAAACAAGAACTTTGGTGAAGTAACTATTTACAGTTAGAACCAAGACCTTTGGTGAAGTAACTATTTAGAGATAGAACCAAGACCTTTGGTGAAGTAACTATTTAGAGACAGAACCAAGAACTCTGGTGAAGTAACTATTTAAAGTTAGAACCAAGAACTTTGGTGAAGTAAATATTTAGAGTTAGAACCAAGAACTTTGGTGAAGTAACTATTTAGAGACAGAACAAAGAACTCTGGTGAAGTAACTATTTAGAATTAGAACCAAGTACTTTGGAGTAGTAAATATTTAGAGTTAGAACCAAGAACATTGGTAAAATAACTATTCAGCGTTAGAACCATGAATTTTCTAGTAGTAACTATTTAGAGACAGAACCAAGAACTATGTTGAAGTAACTATTTAGTGATAGAACCAAGATTTTTGGTGAAGTAACTATATAGAGTTAGAACAACTTCCTTTGGTGAAGTAACTATTTAGAGTTGCAACGAAAACTTTTGTTAAGTAACTATTTAGAGGTAGAAGAGGAACTTTGGGGAAGTAACTATTAATGCTAGAACCAAGAACTTTGGAGTAGTAACTATTTAGAGATAGAACCAAGACCGTTGATGAAGTAACTATTTAATGTTAGAACCAAGAACTTTGGTGAAGTAACTATTTAGAGTTAGAACCAAGAACTTTGGTGAAGTAACTATTCAGCAGTAGAACCAATAATTACGAGAAGTATCTATTTAGCGATTGAACCAATCCTTTCGAGTAGTAACTACTTAGAGTTAGAACCAAGAACGTTGGTGAAGTAACTATTTAGAATTAGAACCAAGAACCTTGGTGAAGTAACTATTTAGAGTTAGAACGAAGAACTTTAGTGAAGTATCTATTTAGAACCAAGATCATTTGTGTAATAACTATTTAGAGATAGAACCAAGAACTTTGGTGAAGTAACTATTTAAAGTTAGAACCAATAACTTTGGTGAAGTAACGATTTAGAGTTAGAACCAAGAATTTTGGTGAAGTAACTATTTAGAATTAGAACAACTATTTAATGTTAGAACCAAGAACTTTGGTGAAGTAACTATTTAGAGTTAGAACCAAGAACCTTGGTGAAGTAACTATTTAGAGTTAGAACCAAGAACTTTGGTGAAGTAACTACTTACAGTTAGAACCGAGAACTTTGGTGAAGTAACTATTTAGAGTTAGAACCAAGTCCTTTTATTGAAGTAACTATTTAAATTTAGAACCAAGAACTTTGGTGAAGTAACTATTTAGAGTTAGAACCAAGAACTTTGGTGAAGTAACTACTTACAGTTAGAACCGAGAACTTTGGTGAAGTAACTATTTAGAGTTAGAACCAAGAACTTTGGTGAAGTAACTATTTAGAGTTATTACCAAGAACTTTGTTGAAGTAACTATTTAGAGTTAGAACCAAGAACGTTGGTGAAGTAACTATTTAGAGTTAGAACCAAGAACTTTGGTGAACTAACTATTTAGAGTTAGAACCAAGACCTTTGGTGAAGTAACTATTTAACGTTAGAACCAAGACCTTTGGTGAAGTCACCATTTAGAGACAGAACCAAGAACTCTGGTGAAGTAACTATTTAGAATTCGAACCAAGTCCTTTTGTGAAGTAACTATTTAGAGACAGAACCAAGAACTCTGGTGAAGTAACTATTTAGAATTAGAACCAAGAACATTGGTGAAGTAACTATTCAGCAGTAGAACCAATAATTACGAGAAGTATCTATTTAGCGATAGAACCAATCCTTTCGAGTAGTAACTACTTAGAGTTAGAACCAAGAACGTAGGTGAAGTAACTATTTAGAATTAGAACCAAGAACCTTGGTGAAGTAACTATTTAGAGTTAGAACCAAGAACTTTGGTGAAGTAACTATTTAGAATTAGAACCAAGAACTTTGGTGAAGTAACTATTCAGCGTTAGAACCAATAATTTCGAGAAGTATCTATTTAGAACCAAGATCATTTGTGTAATAACTATTTAGAGATAGAACCAAGAACTTTGGTGATGTAACTATTTAGAGATAGAACCAAAACCTTTGGAGAAGTAACTATTTAATGTTAGAACCAAGAACTTTGGTGAAGTAACTATTTAGAGATAGAACCACGACCTTTGGTGAAGTAATTATTTAATGTTAGAACCAAGACCTTTGGTGAAGTAGCTATTTAGAGTTAGAACCAAGAACTCTGGTGAAGTAAATATTTAGAGTTAGAACCAAGTACTTTGGAGTAGTAAATATTTAGAGTTAGAACCAAGAACTTTGGTAAAATAACTATTCAGCGTTAGAACCATGAATTTTCGAGTAGTAACTATTTAGAGACAGAACCAAGAACTATGTTGAAGTAACTATTTAGTGATAGAACCAAGATTCTTGGCGAAGTAACTATATAGAGTTAGAACCAAATCCTTTGGTGCAGTAACTATTTTGAGTTAGAACGAAAACTTTTGTTAAGTATCTATTTAGAGGAACTTTGGGGAAGTAACTATTAATGCTACAACCAAGAACCTTTGAGTCGTAGCTATTTAGAGATAGAAACCAGACCTTTGGTGAAGTAACTATTTAATGTTAGAACCAAGAACTTTGGTGAAGTAACTATTTAGAGTTAGAACCAAGATCATTTGTGTAATAACTATTTAGAGATAGAACCAAGAAGTTTGGAGGAGTAATGATATAGAGATAGAACCAAGAACTTTGGTGAAGTAACTATTTAGAATTAGATCCAAGAACTTTGGTGAAGTAACTATTTAGAGCTAGAACCAAGAACTTTGGAGTAGTAACTATTTAGAGATAGAACCAAGAAGTTTGGTGAAGTAACTATTTAGAGTTAGAACCAAGACCTTTGGTGAAGTAACTATTTAATGTTAGAACCAAGAACTCTGGTGAAGTAACTATTTAGAGTTAGAACCAAGACCTTTGGTGAAGTAACTATTTAATGTTAGAACCAAGAACTTTGGTGAAGTAACTATTTAGAGTTAGAACCAAGATCTTTGGTGAAGTAACTATTTAATGTTAGAACCAAGAACTTTGGTGAACTAACTATTTAGAGTTAGAACCAAGACCTTTGGTGAAGTAACTATTTAATGTTAGAACCAAGAACTTTGGTGAAGCAACTATTTAGAGTTAGAACCAAGAACTTTGGTGAAGTAACTATTTAATGTTAGAACCAAGAACTTTGGTGAACTAACTATTTAGAGTTAGAACCAAGACCTTTGGTGAAGTAACTATTTAATGTTAGAACCAAGAACTTTGCTGAAGTAACTATTTAGAGATAGAACCAAGACCTTTGGTGAAGTAACTATTTAATGTTAGAACCAAGAACAATGTTGAAGTCACTATTTAGAGTTAGAACGAAGAACGTTGGTGAAGTAACTATTTAGAATTAGAACCAAGGACTTTGGTGAAGTAACTATTTTGAGTTAGAACCAAGAACGTTTGTAAAGTAACTATTTAGTGTTAGAACTAAGAACTTTGGAGTAGTAAATATTTAGAGTTAGAACCAAGAACTTTAGTGAAGTAACTATTTAGAATTAGAACCAAGAACTTTGGTAAAGTAACTATTCAGCTTTAGAACCATGAATTTTCGAGTAGTAACTATTTAGAGATAGAACCAAGTCCTTTGGTGAAGTAACTATTTAGAGTTAGAACGAAAACTTTTGTTAAGTATCTATTTAGAGGTAGAACGAGGAACTTTGGGGAAGTAACTATTAATGCTAGAACCAAGAACGTTGTAGTAGTAACTATTTAGAGATAGAAGTAACTATTCAGCGTTAGAACCAATAATTTCGAGAAGTATCTATTTAGCGATAGAACCAATTCTTTCGAGTAGTAACTACTTAGAGTTAGAACCAAGATCATTTGTGTAATAACTATTTAGAAATAGAACCAAGAAGTTTGGAGTAGTAAAGATATATAGATAGAACCAAGAACTTTAAAGTAACTATCTAGATTTAGAACAAACACCTTTGGTGAAGTAACTATTTAGAGCTAGAACCAAGAACTTTGGAGTAGTAACTATTTAAATATAGAACCAAGACTTTTGGTAAAGTAACTATTTAGATTTAGAACAAACACCTTTGGTGAAGTAACTATTTAGAGCTAGAACCAAGAACTTTGGAGTAGTAACTATTTAAATATAGAACCAAGACTTTTGGTAAAGTAACTATTTAGAGTTAGAAACAAGAACGTTGGGGAATCAAATATTTAGAGTCAGAACCAAGAAGTTTGGAGTAGTAATGATATATAGATAGAACCAAGAACTTTGGTGAAGTAACTATTTAGATTTAGAACCAAGAATTTTGGTGGGGTAACTATTTAGAATTAGAACAAATAACTTTGGTAAAGTAACTATTCAGCGTCAAAACCATGAACTGTCGAGTAGTAACTATTTAGAGACAGAACCAAGTCCTTCGGTGAAGTAACTATTTAGAGTTAGAACCAAGAACTTTGGAGTAGTATCTATTTAGCGATAGAACCAAGACCTTTGGTGAAGTAACTATTTAGAGTTAGAATGAAGAACTATGTTGATGTAAATATTTAGAGTTAGAACTAAAAATGTTAGTGTAGTAACTATTTAGAATTAGAACCAAGACCTTCGCTGAAGTAGCTATTTAGAGTTAGAACCAAGAACTATGTTGAAGTAACTAATTAGAGATAGAACCAAGACCTTTGGTGAAGTAACTATTTAGAATTAGAACCAAGAACGTTTGTAAAGTAACTATTCAGCGTTAGAACCATGAATTTTCGAGTAGTAACTATTTAGAGAGAGAACCATGTCCTTTGGTGGAGTAACTATTTAGAGTTAGAACGAAGAACTTATGTTAAGTATCTATTTAGAGGTAGAACCAGGAACTTTGAGGAAGTAACTATTTAGTATAAGAACCATGAACTTTGGTGAAGTAACTATTTAGAATTAGAACCAAGAACCTTGGTGAAGTAACTATTTAGACTTAGAACCAAGAACTATGGTGAAGTAACTATACAGCTCTAGAACCAAGAATGATTGTGTAGTAACTATTTAGAGATAGAACCAAGTCCTTTGGTGAAGTAACTATTTAGAGTTAGAACGAAGAACGTTTGTTAAGTAACTAGTTAGAGCTGGAAGAAGGAACTTTGGGGAAGTAACTATTTAGAGTTAGAATCAATAATTCTGGTGAAGTAACTATTTAGAGATATAAGCAAGGACTTTGGTGAAGTAACTTCTTAGAATTAGAACCAAGAACTTTTGTTAAGTATCTATTTAGAGGTAGAACCAGGAACTTTGGGGGAAGTAACTATTTAGTATTAGCACCATGAACTTTGGTTAAGTAACTATTAATGCTAAAACCAAGAACTTTGGTGTAGTAACTATTTAGAATTAGAACCAAGAACTTTGGTGGCGTAACTATTTAGAGTTAGAAACAAGAACTTTGGTGAATAACTATTTAGAATTAGAACCAAGAACTTTGGTGAAGTAACTATTCAGCGTTAGAACCAAGAATTTTCGAGTAGTATCTATTTAGCCACAGAACAAATCCTTTGGATGAGTAACTACTTTGAGTTAGAACCAAGAACGTAGGTGAAGTAACTACTTAGAGTTAAAAACAAGATAATTTGAGTAATAACTATTTAGAGATAGATCCAAGAAGTTTGGAGTAGTAATGATATACAGTTAGAACCAAGAACTTTGGTGAATTAACTATTTAGAATTAGAACCAAGAACTATGGAGACGTAACTATTTAGAGATAGAACCAAGCACTTTGGTGAAGTAACTATTTAGAATTAGAACCAAGAACTTTTGTGTAGTAACTATTTATAGCTAGAACCAAGACCTTTGGTGAAGTAACTATTTAGAGACAGAACAAAGAACTCTGGTGAAGTAACTATTTAGAATTAGAACGAAGTACTTTGGAGTAGTAAATATTTAGAGTTAGAACCAAGAACATTGCTAAAATAACTATTCAGCGTTAGAACCATGAATTTTCTAGTAGTAACTATTTAGAGTTAGAACCAAGAACTTTGGTGAAGTAACTATCTAGAGTTAAAACCAAGATCATTTGAGTAATAACTATTTAGAGATAGATCCAAGAAGCTTGGAGTAGTAATGATATAGAGTTAGAACCAAGAACTTTGGAGTAGTAACTATTTAGAGACAGAACCAAGTCCTTCGGTGAAGTAACTATTTAGATTTAGAACCAAGAACTATGTTGAAGTAACTATTTAGAGATAGAACCAAGAACTTTGGTGAAGTAACTATTTAGAGTTAGAACCAAGAACTTTGGAGTAGTATCTATTTAGCGATAGAACCAAGACCTTTGATGAAGTAACTATTTAGAGTTAGAACTAAAAACGTTAGTGTAATAACTATTTAGAATTAGAACCAAGACCTTCGCTGAAGTAGCTATTTAGAGTTAGAACCAAGAACTATGTTGAAGTAACTAATTAGAGATAGAACCAAGACCTTTGGTGAAGTAACTATTTTGAGTTAGAACTAAGAAATGTGGAGCAGTAAATATTTAGAGTTAGAACCAAGAACTTTGGTGAAGTAACTGTTTAGAGTTAGAACGAAGAACTTACGTTAAGTATCTATTTAGAGGTAGAACCAGGAACTTTGGGGATGTAACTATTTACTATAAGAACCATGAACTTTGGTGAAGTAACTATTTAGAATTAGAACCAAGAACCTTGGTGAAGTAACTATTTAGACTTAAAACCAAGAACTATGGTGAAGTAACTATACAGAGCTAGAACCAAGAATGATTGTGTAGTAACTATTTAGAGATAGAACCAAGTCCGTTGGTGAAGTAACTATTTAGAGTTAGAACCAAGAATTTTCGAGTAGTATCTATTTAGCGATAGAAGCAATCTTTTGGAGGAGTAACTACTTTGAGTTAGAACCAAGAACGTTGGTGAAGTAACTATTTAAAGTTAAAAACAAGATAATTTGAGTAATAACTATTTAGAGATAGATCCAAGAAGTTTGGAATAGTAATGATATACAGTTAGAACCAAGAACTTTGGTGAAGTAACTATTTAGAATTAGAACCAAGAACTTTGGTGAAGTAACTATTTATAGCTTAAACCAAGAACTTTGGAGTAGTAACTATTTAGAGATAGAACCAAGACGTTTGATTTAGTAACTATTTAGAGTTAGAACCAAGAACTTTGGTGAAGTAACTATTTAGAGTTAAAACCAATATCATTTGAGTAATAACTATTTAGAGATAGATCCAAGAAGCTTGGAGTAGTAATGATATAGAGTTAGAACCAAGAACCTTGGAGTAGTAACTATTTAGAGATAGAACCAAGACTTTTGGTGAAGTAACTATTTAGAGTTAGAACCAAGAACTATGGTGAAGTAACTATTTAGAGCTAGAACCAAGAACTTTGGAGTACAAAATATTTAGAGATATAACAAAGACTTTTGGTGAAGTAACTATTTAGATTTAGAACCAAGGACTCTGGTGAAGTAACTATTTAGAGTTAGAACCAAGAACTCTGGTGAAGTAACTGTTTAGAATTAGAACCAAGAACTTTGGGGAATCAAATATTTAGAGTCAAAACCAAGAACTTTGGTGAAGTAACTATTTAGAGTTAGAACCAAAAACGTTAGTGTAATAACTATTTAGAGTTAGAACCAAGAACTTTGGTGAAGTAACTATTTAGAATTTGAACCAAGACCTTTGGTGAAGTAGCTATTTAGAGTTAGAACCAAGAACTGTGGTGAAGTAACTATTTAGAGTTAGAACCAAGAACTATGTTGAAGTAACTATTTAGAGTTAGAACCAAGAACTTTGGAGTAGTATCTATTTAGATATAGAACCAAGAACTTTGAAGTAGTAACTATATAGAGTTAGAACCAAGAACTTTGGTGTAATAACTATTTGGTGTAAGAACCAAGAACTTTGGTGAAGTAACTATTTAGAGCTAGACCCAAAAACTCTGGAGTAGTAACTATTTAGATTTAGAACCAAGAACTTTGGTGAAGTAACTATTTAGAGTTAGAACAAAAAACGTTAGTGTAATAACTATTTAGAGCAAGAACCAAGAACTTTGGTAAAGTAACTATTTACAATTAGAACCAAGAACTTTGGTGAAGTAGTTATTCAGCGTTAGAACTAAGAACTTCCGAGTAGTAACTATTTTGAGATAGAACCAAGTCCTTTGGTGAAGTAACTATTTAGAGTTAGAACCAAGAACTTTTGTGAAGTAACTATTTAGAGTTAGAACCAGGAACTTTGGGGAAGTAAGTATTTAGAGTTAGAACCACTAACTTTGGTGAAGTAACTATTTAGAGTTAGAACCACGAACTTTGGTGGAGTAACTATTTAGAGCTAGAACCAAGAACTTTGGAGTACTAAATATTTAGAGATAGAACAAAGACTTTTGGTGAAGTAACTATTTAAATTTAGAACCAAGAACTCTGGTGAAGTAACTATTTAGAATTAGAACCAAGAACTTTGGGGAATCAAATATTTAGAGACAAAACCAAGAACATTGGAGTAATAACTATTTAGAGATAGAAGCAAGAACTTTGGTGAAGTAATTATTTAGTATTAGAACCAAGAAATTTGGTGAAGTAACTATTTAGAGCTAGAACCAAGAACTTTTTAGTAGTAACTATATAGATTTAGAACAAAGAACTTTTGTGGAGTAACTATTTAGAGTTAGAACAAAAAACGTTAGTGTAATAACTATTTAGTGTAAGAACCAAGAACTTTGGTGAAGTAACTATTTAGAGTTAGAACCAAAAACGTTAGTGTAATAAATATTTAGAGTTAGAACCAAGAATTTTGGTGAAGTAACTATTTAGAATTTGAACCAAGACCTTTGGTGAAGTAGCTATTTAGAGTTAGAACCAAGAACTGTGGTGAAGTAACTATTTAGAGTTAGAACCAAGAACTATGTTGAAGTAACTATTTATAGTTAGAACCAAGAACTTTGGAGTAGTAACTATTTAGATATAGAACCAAGAACTTTGAAGTAGTAACTATATAGAGTTAGAACCAAGAACTTTGGTGTAATAACTATTTGGTGTAAGAACCAAGAACTTTGGTGAAGTAACTATTTAGAGCTAGACCCAAAAACTCTGGAGTAGTAACTATTTAGATTTAGAACCAAGAACTTTGGTGAAGTAACTATTTAGAGTTAGAACAAAAAACGTTAGTGTAATAACTATTTAGAGCAAGAACCAAGAACTTTGGTAAAGTAACTATTTACAATTAGAACCCAGAACTTTGGTGAAGTAGTTATTCAGCGTTAGAACTAAGAACTTCCGAGTAGTAACTATTTTGAGATAGAACCAAGTCCTTTGGTGAAGTAACTATTTAGAGTTAGAACCAAGAACTTTTGTGAAGTAACTATTTAGAGTTAGAACCAGGAACTTTGGGGAAGTAAGTATTTAGAGTTAGAACCACTAACTTTGGTGAAGTAACTATTTAGAGTTAGAACCACGAACTTTGGTGAAGTAACCATTTAGAGTTAAAAGAATGAACTTTGGAGTAGTAAATATTTAGAGTTAGAACCAAGAACGTTGGTAATGTAACCATTTAGAGTAAGAACCAAGAAGTGAGGAGTAATAACTATTTAGAGATAGAAACAAGAACTTTGGAGTAGTAACTATTTAGAATTAGAACCAAGGACTTTGGTGAAGTAACTACTTAGAGTTAGAACCAGGAACTCTGGGGAGCAACTATTTAGAGTTAGAACCAAGAACGTTGCTGTAATAACTATTTGGTGCAATAACCAAGAATTTTGGTGAAGTAACTATTTAGAGTTAGAACCAAGAACCTTTGTTAAGTAACTATTTAGTGTTAGAACCAGGAACTTTGGGGAAGTAACTATGTAGTGTTAGATTCAAGAACATTGGTGAAGTAACTATTTAGATTTAGAACCAAGAACTTTGGTGAAGTAACTATTTAGAGTTAGAACCAAAAATTTTGTAGTACTAACTACTTAGAGTTAGAACCAAGTAAGTTGGTGAAGTAACTATTTAGAATTAGAACCAAGAACTTTGGTGAAGTAACTATTTAGAATTAGAACCAAGAATTTTGGTGAAGTAACTATTTAGAGTAAGAAGCAAGGACTTTGGTGAAGTAACTATTTAGAGTAAGAACCAAGAAGTTTGGAGTAATAACTATTTAGAGATAGAAACAAGAACTTTGGAGTAGTAACTATATAGAGTTAGAAATAAGACCTTTAGAGTTAGAACCAAGAACTTTGATTAAGTAACTAATTAGCGTTAGAACCAAGAACTTTTTGAAACAGTTCCATGCTGTTCTCTCCATCCTATTGAGCTTATTGGAGAACTCGGTAGGCACAAATACCTTTGTCTGAGGTCCTACAAAAATTCCACCTTTGATTTAGGCTTCAGATAACTTGGGGAAGAACACAAGAATGTACTTAAAAGCGGCTGATTCTTGGTTGAGGTGCCTTCACAAACTGCTTCATCAACCCAAACTTAATGTGCAGTGGCGGCATGAGCACAATCCTGGGATCAACCAGTGGCTCCATCATGACGTTCCGGGTCCCAACTACAAATTCTCTTCGCTGCTCCCAGTTCTTTCTTTTGTAGTGTCAGAGGTGGCTCTGCTGTCCCAAAGGCAGAGGAAGCATTAGAATTTGATAAAGCCTCCTTGGAGTCCAAGCAGCAAAGCCACCATCTTGGAGTCTCCAATGATTTCCCAATTGTACTTGTTGTATTGCAGAGCTTCCAAGAGAACTTTCACACTGTAGTAATCTTCCTTCAGGCAGACTGAATGTGCTAGGGGCTGTGTCAGGAACTTGTTTCCATTGTGGAGGAGGGCAGACTTCAAACTTGTGGTGGAGCTGTCCATAAATATCCGCCACTCCTTGGGCACAAACCGCACCCAATAACTTCAAACAGTACAGGCACGTTATGGCAGAAGCTGAGGCCACCCCTAAGAGTGTAAAAGCCTGAGAAAGGTTCGTGTCGACTTCTCTGACTTGTCACCTGCACTTCCTCCTTGACCAAGTTCCAGTGCTTCATCCTGGAGAAGAATGCTTTAACACAACTTACCCTTTATTCAGGGTGCAAAAATCCAGTATCAATAAATCTCTTTAATCCACTTTTTAACAATTTTATACTTTATTGCACTTGTATAATTTTCTTTAGGTATTATTTTAATTTTATAATTTTAATTTAACGTGAAACATATACAAAAAAAAAATCATTTAACATAAGCAAATTAAACTTACAAACAACGTAAAATGCAGCATACAAATAATTCTAGTGAATAGCTTAGAATTTTTACAAACTCAAACTTTTAACTGTTTAATAGCACTTTTTTTTAAAATTTATTTGGAACTTAAACAACACAAAGAAAGTGATTACAAGTCAGGAACAGAGAAAGAAGATTTTTTTGTTACACGGTGGAATCACAGGCATAAATCTGGAGGTGTAATCAGGGTGGAGTATCTGCAGAAATCTCATCAGTTCTGCATAAATATTCTCCCTTTCGCTAATCTTTGATATCATATTGGCATCTGCTGGGCAGCTAATTTCCACTACTGTGCATGCTTTCTTCTCCCTGTCCAATGTCATAATATCTGGTCTGTTATGTCTGCATTTTATTGGGGTTTTTACTGGAACATTCCACCAGTACTCTTTCATATTATGTACGTGGATGTCTTCCACATTGCTATAGCTTTTAATGTGTTTATTATCGGGGCTATCCTTTTTACGAACTGCATTGTACAGTGATTTGGCCACTACATCATGCCTCATAGGTAGATAGTACCGCATCTTTGGACAGCTGCTGATGACATGGGTGATATCCTAGATGTTAGTTCTGCAGAGTCTGCACTTGTTATCACATCTAGGTGTTTTGCCTGCATCCCTATCTCTTTTGTGAATCAGGTATTTCGTGTTAATCTCCTTTTCTTGGATTGCAAAAGCGTATCCTCCAAAGTGGGAGCCAATATAGCAGTTGTTGGTCCAAGATACACTACTTTCCTTATTACTCTCACTCTGGAGCTTCCTGGCAACATATCCATGCATGATGTTTTGGTGATAAGCATGCAGTTTTTCATCCATGGATTCACTGCGATACTGCTGAGCGACTTCCCTGGGTTTGAGATTTTGATTATCACACAGGGAATATCTCTCGAGGAGTTCCTTCCCAACTCTCATGATCTTATCTGTTTCATGCAGATATACTTGCTCGAGAGACGGGCTCCTACGCTTCGAGATTCGTACTTGTCGGAGGGATATGATGCGATATTCAAATGCTGTCTGGACTGATGTTAGGCCTCTGCCTACCTGCTTACGTTTCAAGTAAAGGCGGTCTATGTCACTGTTGGTGTGGTGTGGTGTGTTGTTTAGTATTTTTCGAGTTCCAACATCAACTGCTCTGATTTCGTCTATCGTCCAATTGAGTATTCCAAAGTTGGTGTTAGGAGAGGCACAGCAAACACATTGTGAGCCACTGTTTTGTTTTGCGCAGAGAGTTCTGATGACCAAAAATTTTCTTAATCGGGTGTAGTATTCCCTGGTTACGCGTTCCTTATTACAGATACCATTATAGGATATGTTCTGATCTATCCCCAGGTATCTGTAGCATCCTCATCAGATATCGGTGAAACAGTTAGGCCATTGATGACAATGTTGCTAGATTGGGTTGTTATTTTTCCCCGCTTTACAGTCATGTATGAGCATTTATCTTGGCCAAACTCCATTCCTATATCCTTCGAGAACGTTGTAACCAGGTCAAGATTTTTCTTCATCCCATCCATGTTCTTGGCATAGAGTTTCAGATCGTCCACAAAGAAATTATGGGTTAGGTTCGTATTTCTGTCCTCCTGTGAGCCAATGATGTATCCCTCACATTTCTTGAGCAGAAAGGACAAGGGGTTTAATGACAAGATGAATAATATCACAGAGAGACTGTCCCCCTGAAATATACCCCTGCGATATTTTATTTTATCAGTGAAAATAGAGTCCCCCCTCTCTGTCTTTAACCTTAGGATAGTAGCCCAAGAAGAAGACAGCCTCTCTATGGCTCTGACAATAATGTCTGGGACTTTAGTAAGTTGGAGGGCCTCTATCATCCAAGAGTGGGGAACAGAATCGAAAACTTTCCTCTAGTCCAGCCAGACTGTAGCCATATTCATCCTAAGTTGTCGCACCTCCAACATCGCAGTTTTGTTGATTAGGAGTTGTTCAGCACATCCCCAAGCCCCTTTCTTTCCAGCTGCTTGTTCATCTGTGATGATGTTATTATTTTCACAGTGATCTTGGAGGAATAGGTTCAGGCAGGCTGTATACATCTTATACATCAGATACCCTCTTGGCAAAAAACTACCGAGCCATTGCATGCCAGAACCTGATGTATAAGATGTATACATCAGGTTCTGACATGCAATGGGTCGGTAGCTTTTTGCCAAGAGGGTGTCTTTGTTCTTGGGGACCAGTATTATTTGTGCTAATGTCAACCATTCTGGTATAAGTGTATCTCCCTTAAGAACTTGTTGGTAGAGGAGGTCAGTAAGATACCTCCGATAGAATATCAGTTTTTTTGTACCAGTAGCCGACAATCATGTCTCTTCCTGGTGTTTTTTTTATCTTGGAGTTTTCCTATCACAGTCTCAAGGGTACCCGCACTTATTTCGTATGTTTTTGTTGTAGTGTAGGAGCAAGAGTTCTTTCGGATTTCTCTTGGCCACACTGCATCTTGGTTAAAATTATTCTCCCCTCCTCCCCCATATTTTGCTCCAAAAGGAATCTATGTCTTTCTGGGATGGGGCCTCAGTGACACTTATTATTTTGCCCTTCATATCTCTATAGACTGATGTTTGGTTTCGTCTGAATCTTTTATTAATCACTTTGCTCTCGTCTACCTTCTTCAGGTATCGGCGTTTTTCTCTAACAGCTCTCAATTCTTGTTTGAGGGTGATCAGCTTATATTGAAGAGTTCTGGTTCTACTGTTACCAAACATCATCTCTATTTTATTTTTCACTCTTTGTTGGTGAGGAGTGAGGTTTTTTGTGTTTGTTTGTATGTAAGGAGCATTGTCACATATTCTATGTTTTTTCGTAGGTCAGCAATCTTTTTTTCTATTTTAGTTATATATGATGGTATTTTTGGTGGTGTTCTGTTCTTGTTAATATCTCTGTTATCACCAAGATAATGCTTCACTGTCGTTGCTAAGGCATATAAACAGGCGTTGATTTGCCAAAATGTTGGGGTTTTTATCCGTCGTAAATATTCATCCCTATTTCGTCAATAACACGTAGTATTTCATTATTTGGTTTTTTATTAAACATTGTCGTTTTAATACGTTCAGCAAGAGAGATATTCATACATGAATTAATTTCTCTCTGGAAGATTTCGTTGATGGAAATTTTCAATTGTTTATACGTACTTTTGATTATTATCATTATCAATAGTATTTTCCACAACAGTCGAGGTAGACTTGGATGGTACACGTGGTGTCAAATTTCTTCGATTATTATTATTATTTCTTCGATTATTAGTGGATTGGCAGTATAGGTAGAGAGTCGGATGCCATGCTTTCCAGCATAGTTACGACCCTTTAGGATCTGAGTTCAAATCCCGCCGAGGTTAACTTTGCCTTTCATCCTTACGGGGTCGATAAAATAAAGTACCAGTAATGTACTGGGTAATTGCTGGCCTTGTGCCAAATGTAGAAACAATTATTATTATTATTATCGATAGTGTTTTCCCCAGCATTCGAGGTAGACTTAGATGGTACAGGTGGTGTCAAATTTCTTACAGGCATAGTTGTTTCAAGGCGCTGTTCGACCTGGCTGCTAGGAAGTCTAGTAGCATGGCGACCTGTAGCACGTGTTGTTGATAACATGTTTGTTGTGGGAGACTTACAATTAATACTATTTATCTTATTTTTACGTTCAACAAACGTCGCTTGTTGGCGTAATTGTTTCGCTGTGAAATAATTTAGCTCTGGGTGCATTTCGTTCCAGGGTAGCTTAATTCTGTTCACATAGCCAATGGAGGGATTGTTTTTTGCCATTTTATAACAATTAAATTATTCATTATTAAGTTCGCAACTCCAAGAGAAATGCGATTTATAATTTCGGTTTCTTCTGTAGCTACAACTGAATAAAGTTTGTTTACCTTTCTTGTTGGTTGTCTTCGGTACTTCATTAATTTTGTTGTTGATGTTGTGTTCAGCCATGCTGTTTGTAGCAATCCTTGTAAAATGAATTATGTATTTAGTCGGATATCTCTACGAATTCGAATATAAAGTGTCTTCAGAAGATATAGTTAGAAGAATAACCAGTTATTCAACATGACTGTTGTTGTGGCATTACTGTCGGAGATAGTATTCATCTTAAATTTAATAAATTGTCTCCCACGCCAAAATATGCGACTGATCGCGTTGACTGTATAGTATATGTATGTATGTACGTGTATGTATGTACGTGTGTATGTATGTATGTATGTGTGTATGTATGTATGTGTGTATGTATGTATGTTTGTGTGTGTGTATGTGTGCATGTATGTATGTATGTATGTGTGTATGTATGTATGTGTGTATGTATATATGTATGTATGTGTGTATGTATGTATGTTTTCTCTTTCTCTTAATTTCGAGTATATTTTTTTGACCGGCCACCTTCCTGGTGGCAAGGTTGTAAAAGAAAAGAAATTGTCATCCCTTGAATCGCAAGAATGTTTTGCATATTTTGAAGGTGCCAGCTATCGCAGCCATTTGTAGACTATGAATTAGGGAGCTGCGCCTTTTGTCCGCAAATCCAAGTTCGGTCATACTTTGGTCCAAGCAGGTTGGTATATAACCCGTAGCACCAATAATGATGGGTATGAAGCTAAAGGTGTATCTTGGATACTGGATTTGTAAGCTCCTCATCAATGGTCCGTAGATGTCCTCCTTCTCCTGTATTTTTCTGACAACGTTTACATCAAGTGGGCAGCTGATCTCCACAACAGAACACGTTTTCAATGTGTGGTCCCAAACTACAATATCAGGCCGGTTGTGCTTTAATTTGGTGGCAGTTTTTATTTTCAGGTTCCACCAGTATTCCTTAGTGCCATCTGTCTCAATATATTCTATGTATGTATGTATGTATGTATGTATGTATGTATGTATGTATGTATGTATGTATGTATGTATGTATGTATGTATGTGTGTGTATGTATGTATGTATGTATGTATGTATGTATGTATGTATGTATGTGTGTATGTATGTGTATAATCTGCAAACATATGTATGTATGTATGTATGTATGTATATAATCTGCAAACATATATATATATATATATATATATATATATATATAACTTCATTGCTGTAGTGGAGTCTGTGCTGCTGTACGGGTCTGAGACTTGGACACTGACCAAGAAACTCACTCAGATGGTGGACGGGTGCTACACGAGAATGCTGAGGATGGCTCTGAACATTAATCAGTATACACTGAGGATGAAAAACTCAGAGCTGTATGGGAGCCTCCCAAAAGTCAGCTCAAAAGTGACACAGAGGAGATTGAGGTTAGCTGGACATGCTCACCGACATCCAGAGTTGACATTGCACTCAGTGGTCCTGTGGGAGCCTCTACATGGACACACTGGAAGAGGAAGACCAAGTTTAACGTCTGTTGGAGACGCGGGACATGGCAGCGATAATGAGGGACAGAGACCGCTGGAGAGAACTCGTTCATGGATCTCGGGAATTTTACCAGCCCTATATATATATATATATATATATATATATATATATATCCATACATAGATAGATATATAGATATATTTCTTGGGTAAAGTTTTATGTGTGTGAATGTTCCTTCATATTTCTACGACTTCCAAACAAATCGATTTTCTATTCCTACTAACTAATCCAATTGGTTGACATCGAAATTAAGTCAACTTGTCTGATGCATCTTACAAGTGCATTTCATAAGTGCATCTTAGAAACTGACGTCAACTGTAAAATAAGATCGATATGTAAACCTGGACGAAATCAATTATCTGCCAAATCAATGGCTTGAGGGCGGTTTTACTGCAATCGCTAAAGTTAATCCGATTCAGCGCAGCTTCCTGCAGGTCACTGCACTAACACAGGTACAATAATTGGCTGACATTGGTTATGATTACGTTAAGATGAAAACTCAAGACATTTAATTCACACACACTCACTTGTATATATGTATATATGTATGTATATATAAATATATATATATATATATATATATATATATAGTAATAATAATAAATGTGAAGACTAAAATTCAATGTTTATATAATAAATATATATATATATATATATATATATATATATATATATACACATCCATACCCCCCCCCCATATATATATATTGCAAGTTTGAAGAATTATTAGATAAAATATACCAAATTTTTCTTCACCCTAGTCCGTAGAAATCAACCAGATAAATAATCAATATATATATATGTTTATTATATATATATACATGTGTGTGTGCGTGAATATATATATAGTAGAATATATATAGTAGTAACACAACAGTTAGTTCACCATACCGAGAACAATTGTTTCACCTTAAGCGGATCTTCAGCTCGGACTGAATATATAAATATGAAGTATTTCCGTAGGAAGGGTGAAGGAAAGGAGAGTGTTCTATGTATGCTACAGAGCTGTTTAATTATGTAATAAACAACATAAGACAATTATTCCATTTACCAGGGGTTTCACGAAGACAGACGAGCTCAACAGAGACGTCTGAAATCGCACGTCAGAATAAACATTTAATATAGACGTCTATATATATATATATATATATATATATATATATATGTGTGTGTGTGTGTGTGTGTGTGTGTGTATGTGTGTGTGTGTGTGTGTGTGTATATATGTCTATATATATATATGTATATGTGTATGTAGTAATATCCGTAGATGTGAAAAGGTAGGAAAAAAGTAGTGCTCAATCGGGAAGAGAGAAGAAATATATTATTTATGTTCATACATGGAAGAACGGTCCTAGCCAGGGTTTCAAGTCCCAATGTTGACTAGAATACCAGAGGTATCAAACTAGTGACCTTTCTTCAGGCACTTATACAAATTTATAAAATACCGTTAAAAGGAAATTTGGCTATAAACGCGTCTTTACGAAAAAAACGTAATATAACAAAGGGAAATAACTCATGGAGAAAAGTAACTAATTTGATGCGTCCTGTATTCTGGACTTGAAACCTTGGGTAGCTTCTTTTGCTCTGTGTATGAAAATAAATAATATATATATATATATATATATATATATATATATATATATATATATATATATATATATATATATATATATACTATATATATACTATATATATACTATATATATATACTATATATATTTTATATATATATATATATATATATATATATACTAGCTAAACTACCCGTCCTTTGGACGGTTCAAGTAGCTTTCGATGTAGCTCATTAAACTAAACAAAGTAAATTTGAATACATAGAAGAAAAACGTACTTTATGTAAACATGAAAACCTTAGGCACTATTCCAGCGAAATAATTAATATGAGAGCTCGGTGTCATCCGATATACCGTGTAACAACAGAAATCCAGTCTAGGTATAAATTTTTTTGACAACAGTAAAAGCGCATCATGAAATAGAGAAGTGAAGTGAATAATAGACACTATTATGTACAAAGCATAATATTGTAAAAGTTATGACATCACATAATGTATGAACATCAAGCTTGAAACGATAAATTATACAATGTCAAATCTATAACTTAACTTAATAATCTGTTAGAAATTGCTGGTTGTGAAATATACAAAATGATATTGTTAGTCTCAAGGAAGCGTACCTTTTGTTTCAAGTACAAAGAGTAAATTAGAATCCGAATGAGCCGAATTACGAAAGATAACTCTTGTCTTACTTAATCACGAAAATTGACACATATAACCGAAACTTTTTTAATGTCTTCAAAGGCCCCAATATCGATTTTTGAAAGCCGTTGTAGATCATGTACAGGTTTTGTGCAAGAAGAAGCTCTGTAAAAAATTTCAAAGAAATTGCATGAATGGTTTAGAATATATGAGCCCTCATTGAAAATCGTCCACACACACATACAGAAAACTTCGTCTTTATATATATATATATATATATATATATATATATATATATATATATATATATATATATATATATATATATATATATATATATATATATATATCATCATCATCATCATCATCATCACCGTTTTACGTCCGTTCTTCCACGCTAGCATGGGTTAGAAGGGTTGTCCTGTTGTGGGCAGTGTCTGGTCGGCTGACCATGCCTTGCTCATACAGGAACTGATTTGGCTTGATTTCTACAGCTGGATGCCCTTCCTAACACCAACCTCATTTACAGTGAGTGCTGGGTGCTTTTTCGTGGCGCCTACACGTCCACTTTACAGTGTGGGCTGGGTGCTTTTTTGCCGTGGCACCTCCACGACCACTTTGCAGTGGGAGGGTGTGGGGCATATTGTCTATATGCTTCAGCTTGTACCCATGGGAGGTCGGGTACTCTGTATTACTGCGTGACGTCAGAGGTCAAGGTCGTGTGTCATCGCCTTTGAGAGGTGTAATTGGGTAAGGTCAGCTTTTATCACCTCATCCCAGGTCATCTCGAGTCTCCCCACTCCGCGGTTTCCATCGACTTCTAGTGCTCTGCACCTTTTTATGCAGCTGTCATCCTTCACACGCATCACATGACCATACCAACGCAACCGCCTCTCCTGCACACAGCATTTGATTCCTCTTATGCTCAGTCTCTCTCTCAATTCATTTATGCTTTGTCGTTGGCGTATATTACTATTACACCTCCATCGGAGCATGCAGGCTTCGTTTCTCTCTAATCTACATAAGTCTTCCACCTTCAGCGCCCAGGTCTCACTACCATGCAACATTGCTGTTCGGATACACGCATCATACAGTCTGCCTTTCATTTTGCAGCTAGCAGTGGTAGTAGTTCCCTGAACTTCTTCCATCCCGTTCTTACCCTAGTTATTGTACTTTCTGAACACCCACCTCCGCTGCTAATTCGGTCACCTAGGTATCAGAAGCTGTCTACTGTCTCTACAGAGCCCTCCCAGAGATTGGTGGTACTTGTTTCCTGTGACTGTTTGCTGCTTGCTGTCCCAGTACAGCTGCTGCATGTGAAGCTTACATTCTTAATTAAGCTTCCTGAGATCCCGCTACATCTCTTGTGTACCCATTGTTTGCATTTGGGGAAGAGAATGGAGTTCCTACCTACACCTTTCCTACATACTGAGCAAGGCCATTTCCCTGAGGGGATCTGGGTTCTGTTTTCTCGACTACTTACAATGACCTTAGTCTTTGTCATGTTGACTTTGAGACCCTTTCTTTCTAGTCCCTGCTTCCAAGTTAGGAATTTCTTCTCTAGTTCTACCATAGACTCAGTTATAAGTGCGAGGTCATCAGCATAAGGAGTTCCATTGGGCATCCGGTCTTAAACTTCTCCGTTATTGCCTGCAGGACTATGATGAACAGGAGAGGGCTAAGAACAGAGCCCTGGTGGACCCCAACCTGTTAGCTAAATTCCTCGCTATACTCATTGCTAATCCTAACTTTGCTGACTGCTCCCCTATACATGGCTTGTACAGCTTTCACAAGCCATTCATCTACTCCTATTTTTCTAAGAGCCCACCAGATTACAGCACGTGGAACTCTGTCAAAGGCTTTCTCGAGATCGACGAATGCCAGGTAGAGTGGCTTACTTTTAGCTAGGTACTTTTCCTGTAACTGCCTCACAAGGAAGAGGGCATCAGTGGTGCCTCTTCCTGGTACAAACCCAAATTGCATCTCATCTAGTTTCACCCGGTCCCTAATCAACTGTGCTATAACTCTTTCTGTTACTTTCATGACCTGGTCCATCAGCTTTATACCTCTATAGTTTCCTCTATCGAGTGCATCACCTTTACCTTTGTAGCAGTTGACAATGATGCTACTGCACCAATCTTTTGGTATGACACCTTCTAGTATTACCTGGTTAACAATATGTGTGGTTATAGTGTGACCTACAGACCCAGATGCCTTCAGCATCTCGGCAGCTATACCCGATGGACCGGTTGCCTTCCCCATCTTCATATCTTTGTTTGCCTTACTTACTACGCTGCTGCTGACTTGTACTGCTGGCCCCTCTATAGGGTCTACTTGGGGTAGGGTCTCTTCTTCCCATGCATTCTCCTCATTTAGTAATCTATCATAATGACTCTTCCATGCATCATTCTTCTCAGCACTTGTGAGGGCAAGCTCACCTTTATCATTCCGGATACACTTCTCTCCAATGACATCACAATTTTCTCTAACACACTGCCTCGCAATCTTGAACACCTCCTGTTTCTGGTTCGCACGTTGCAAAACATGCTTGAATTTTCTATCCTCTGCTTCCCTCCTAGCTAAGTATACTGGTCGCCTAGCTTCCATCTTGGTCTCTATGTAATGTACCCTGCTCCCCCCGTTCTTCCATTCTTTCCATGCCTGTCTCTTCGCCTTAACTGCCTCATCTACCTTATTGTTCCACCACCAAGTCACTCTCCTCCTTCTTGTGGTCTTACTCCAGCCACAGACCTCATCTGTCGCCTCTAGTAAGTTATTTTTTAGGAACTCCCAGTGCTCTTCTACATTGAATGTCTCTATCTGTTCTTCTTTACTGTCGTAGGCGTTGAGTAAAATATCTTTAAATCTGTTACTGGCTGAGGGGTCTTTCAGCTTCCAGATCTTTCTTCTCCAGGTTGGCCTCTGTTTCCAGGTCCGTCTAGTTCTGACTGTGAGGTCGCTGACAACTAAGCTATGTTGGGAGGTACATTCCTCACTAGGGAAGGCTTTTGTATTTACGACGGTCCTTCTGTCACGTCCTCTGATGAGGATAAAATCTATCTGACTAGAATGCTCCCCTGATCTATAGGTGATCAGGTGGTTGTCGGGTTTTTTGAAGTTTGTGTTACATATTGACATGTCATTGGCGTCGCAGAATTCTAGAAGTCTGAATCCTTCTTCATTTCTTGTGCCAACCCCATGGCCTCCATGGACTCTATTGAAACCGTCACAGTGTTTACCCACGTGTCCGTTAAAATCTCCTGCGACGATTAGGAAGTCATTGTCGTTTGTTAGAGCAGTAGTGTGCATTAGGGACTCGTAAAATCTATCCTTAAGTTCGTCTGGCAGCCCCGATTGGGGTGCGTAACCTGATATTATTGTGGTAATTGTTTTATTCAGGACTAGTCTGAGTTTAATGATTCTTGCATTTACCCTGTACACTGAGATTACTTTATCTACCCACCTGTCAGCTAGTAGTATACCCACACCACCCATCCCATCGTCATTTCCCACCCAGAAAAATTTGTAGCACCGACTTTTTCCTACAAGGACTCTAGCAGACTCTCCTCTCCATCTAGTCTCTTGCACACAGCATACATCAATTTCCTTTCGCTCTAGCATCTCTACGATTTCTCCTGCTCTACCTTTCATCGTGCTTACATTGATGGTACCAACTCGGAATTTTGGGCATTTGTCATATATATAGTAGAATGATGTGAGAAAAACCACATTTAATTGTAAGAGACTACCCTGAGTTCTTAACTCAATATATATATATATATATATATATATATATATATATATATATATATATATATTTAATATAGAAAAGGCTTCCATAGGACTAGAACTGTTTCATTCGGGAGAAATCATATATATATATATATATATATATATATATATATAAATACAAATATAAATTATCGAGAATCGCATTTCGGCCCACGAAATAACGAAAAACAACCTCCGAGATGTGTGGCAAGTGCTCAATGAGTCAGATGAACCAGAGTTATAACAAACGTTAAAGGCCAAACACACTGAGACGATGGTTAAACAATCATTCGCATAGCCAGAAAAACGATCAAGTAATTCGGGTCAAACAAATAAAAAAAAAAATATATATATATATATATAGATATCTATATCTATTTCTCTCAACATAAATAATATATATATATATCATTGCCCCCGATTAACTTCTTCAGAAAACCTCTCATATAATCCCTACCCATTAGAATATACAGCATACTCTGTCAAGGCTTCTCAAACCTTTTAACTATTTGATGACCAGACTTTCATTCACACGTATGTGTAAGGTCAATTTCTGACACTTGACATACCATAGGTTCCACCCACGCCCACCCAGAGGGATAGATAATCTAACCCAACAGGTTTGATTATTTACCAAACAGCCAACACTCACCTTTTTATTCACTAAGCAAAGATACTGTTTAACCTCGTTCATCTGACGTCAACTGGTATGTATGGTGTTCATTAGTTATTTTATTATCTAATTATATGGAACCCTGTCTAGTATGTTTGCTGCTCTGACACCCGAAAAACGTGTTGGCAAACCACAAATACTGATACCTGTTTGTTTGCTGAATACGTGCGTAAATCATATTTACGTAATCTTGTTTTATGTCATAGTTACATTAACATTTCTTTTCCCCAAATTAAAGAAGAAAAAAAAACGATGTGAAAGGACATCATGATAATAATTGTTACTACTTTTGGCACCAGGCCAGCAATTACCCAGTGCAAAGTTAACCTCGACGGGATTTGAACTCAGATCATAAAGGGGCGTAACTCTATGCTACACATATATATTGCTAATAATTGTTTCGACTTTTGGCACAAGGCCAGCAATTATCCCAGTGCATTACTGGTACTTTATTTTATCGACCCCGTAAGGATGAAAGGCAAAGTTAACCTCGGCGGGATTTGAACTCAGTCCGTAAAGGGACATAACTGAGCTGCAACGCATGGTGTCCGACCCTCTACCGATAACACCGTCTAACAAAAAAAAAATGTTCTCTGTTCCTGGCTTGTAATCACTTTTTTTGTGTTGCTTAGGTCCCAAATAAATAAAAAAGTGCTATTAAACAGTTAAAAGTTTGGGTTTGTAAAAATTCTAAGCTATTCACTAGAATTATTTGTATGCTGCATTTTACGTTGTATGTAAGTTTAATTTGCTTATGTTAAATGACTTTTTTTATATATGTTTCAGGTTAAATTAAAATTATAAAATAAAGAGTTATACCTAAAGAAAATTATAAAAGTGCAATAAAGTATAAAATTGTTAAAAAGTGGATTAAAGAGATTTATTGATACTGGATTTTCGCACCCTGAATAAAGGGTAAGTTGTGTTTTAAGCATTCGTCTCCAGGATGAAGTAGTGGAACTTGGTCAAGGAGGAAGTGCAGGCGACAAGTCAGAGCAGTCGACACGAACCTTTCTCAGGCTTTTACACTCTTAGGGATGGCCTCTGCTTCTACCATGACGTGCCTGGACTGTTTGAAGTTATTGGGGTGCCGTTTGTGCCCAAGGAGTGGCGGCTATTTATAGACAGCTCCACCACAAGTTTGAAGGCTGTCCTCTTCCACAATGGAAACAAGTTCCTGACACTGCCTCTAGCTCATTCAGTCTGCCTGAAGAAGATTACTACAGTGTGAAAGTCCTCTTGGAAGCTCTGCAATACAACAAGTACAATTGGGAAATCATTGGAGACTTCAAGATGGTGGCTTTGCTGCTTGGACTCCAAGGAGGCTTTATCAAATTCTAATGCTTCCTCTGCCTTTGGGACAGCAGAGACACCTCTGACCACTACAAAAGAAAGAACTGGGAGCAGCGAACAGAATTTGTAGTTGGGACCCGGAACGTCATGTGGGAGCCACTGGTTGATCCCAGGATTGTGCTCATGCCGCCACTGCACATTAAGTTTGTATTGATGAAGCAGTTTGTGAAGGCTCTTAACCAAGAATCAGCCGCTTTTAAGTACCTTCTTATGTTCTTCCCCAAGTTATCTGAGGCCAAAATCAAAGGTGGAATTTTTGTTGGACCTCAGATGAAGAAGGTGTTTGAGTCTACCAAGTTCTCCAATAAGCTCAATAGGATTGAGAGAACAGCATGTAACTGTTTCAAGGCAGTTGTTAAGGGCTTCCTGGGCAACTACAGAGCTGAAAACTACCAGCAACTGGTGCAGGATCTGATAAAGGCTTTTGGCGCCATGGGATGCAGGATGTCGCTTAAACTCCATATGCTGGACGCTCACCTGGAAAAATTCAAGGACAATATGGGCGCCTACTCAGAAAAACAAGGCGAACGATTCCACCAAGATATGAAAGAGATAGAGCGGAGGTACCAGGGCCACTACAATGAAAAAATGATGGGGCACTATATCTGGGGGCTAGTGCTGGAATGCGACCTGGACTACAAATCCAGGAAATCCAGTCATTTCTGACGTGTATAAGTTGCTTTATAAGTGTTATTTGTTTTTACTTGTTTGCTTTTGATAAGCTTGTGTAATAAAATAAATATACAACTCTGTTGATTTAATTATATGAACTGATAAATTAAAAAAAAATGAGTTTTTCTTGAAAAATATGAAAATTTAGAAATATCAAACTCCTGACTACAAACCCAAATTTCTGATTAAATAATAGTGTTTTTTTTTAATAATAATAGGATATAACAAACCATGAAATAACACTTAGAACCGTGGAACAAAAAATATGTTACACGGTGTAATGTTTTCTAATTTAGGTACATGACCGGCAACTTTATTAGGGGGTGGTGGGAGTCAATTAAATCTACCTTAGCACTTCATTAATACATTATTTTATCGACCCCATTTATGGTGGTGGATTGGTAGTATCGGTAGAGGGTCGGACGCCATTCTTTGGCGCATAGAGTTAGGGCCCTTGCCATTCTGAGTTCAAATCCCGCCAAGGTTAACTTTGCCTTTCAACCTTGCGGGGTCGATAAAATAAAGTACCAATAATACGCTGGGATAATTGCTGGCCTTATGCCAAAAGTAGAAACAATTATAATCTATATAGTTGATTTTTCCCATGAAGTAATTTCCCCGTTAAATTCTCTCATCCCTTTCTGTTCAAACCGGCTCTAACCGGCCGTTCATACTCATCTTTAAGATAGGGCTCTCAAAATAAATAACATCGATATTATGTGAGATATTATGTGATGTAAAGCCTTTACCGTGAAAATACAATAGTAAATACAAAGTAATGTAAATGTTATGTGAGATATTATGTGAGTTAAAGCCTTTACTGTGAAAATACAACAGTATATATAGAGTAATGTAAATGTTATGTGAGGTATTATGTGAGGTAAAGTATTTATTGTGAAAATACAATAGTATATATAGAGTAATGTAAATGTTAAATGAGATATTATGTGAGGTAAAGCCTTTACTGTGAAAATACAATAGTATATATAGAGTAATGTAAATGTTATGTGAGATATTATGTCAGGTAAAGCCTTTACCATGGAAATACAATAGTATATATAGAGTAATGTAAATGTTATGTGAAATATTATGTGAGGTAAAGTCTTTATTGTGAAAATACAATAGTATATATAGAGTAATATAAATGTTATGTGAGATATTATGTGAGGTAAATCCTTTACCATGAAAATACAATAGTATATATAGAGTAATGTAAATGTTATGTGAGATATTATGTGAGGTAAAGCCTTAACTGTGAAAATACAATAGTATATATAGAGTAATGTAAATGTTATGTGAGGTATTATGTGAGGTAAAGCCTTTACTGTGAAAATACAATAGTATATATTGAGTAATGTAAATGTTATGTGAGATATTATGTGAGGTAAAGCCTTAACTGTGAAAATACAATAGTATATATAGAATAGTGTAAATGTTATGTAAGATATTATGTGAGGTAAAGCCTTTACTGTGAAAATACAATAGTATATATAGAGTAATGTAAATGTTATGTGAGATATTATGTCAGGTAAAGCCTTTACCATGGAAATACAATAGTATATATAGAGTAATGTAAATGTTATGTGAAATATTATGTGAGGTAAAGTCTTTATTGTGAAAATACAATAGTATATACAGAGTAATGTAAATGTTATGTGAGATATTATGTGAGGTAAAGCCTTAACTGTGAAAATACAATAGTATATATAGAGTAATGTAAATGTTATGTGAGGTATTATGTGAGGTAAAGCCTTTACTGTGAAAATACAATAGTATATATTGAGTAATGTAAATGTTATGTGAGATATTATGTGAGGTAAAACCTTTACTGTGAAAATACAATAGTATATATAGAGTAATGTAAATGTTATGTGAGGTATTATGTGAGGTAAAGCCTTTACTGTGAAAATACAATAGTATATATTGAGTAATGTAAATGTTATGTGAGATATTATGTGAGGTAAAGCCTTAACTGTGAAAATACAATAGTATATATAGAGTAGTGTAAATGTTATGTGAGAAATGTCTTTCGCTCCAACACATTCGGAATATATATCCGGATATATCCCAAATATGATTTTGAAAGAAGAAAGTTTTCCATTTGATAATCCACGTCATATTTTGCTCAAATCTTCTACAATGACGTTCAGGAAAATGTAGGTCGTAGTCAAACGTACACACACACACAGAGACACACAGACACACAGACACACACGCACACACACAGACACACACACACCGAGCGGTATGATTCAATATACAACCCCGATCACATATATATATTTATATATAAATCAGAATGGATGCAGTAAAAACCAATTAGACTTTAGCAGAAAGTTATATTTAGAGAGTGGTAATGTTGCCACGAGGAACCATCTTTGTTAGAAAGATATGATAGGAATATCGACAACGACTTTAGCTTGTTTTTACATTATTTATTAACAAAGGTTAAGAAGTGAATTAAGTTGGCATGCCAAGAATAATGAAATAATTCAATTAAGATTACAAGAGAAAATACGGTCGACTGGCTGAGGCGTTTAGCCAGGTCCGTAGTAAAGTTTTGTCGTTACATATTGTTTGTGCTTACGGAGCAAAAGAACAAGTGGTGTTTACCTTAGCATGGTCAAGCTGCAAGAGTGAGATTCCTTAAATCTTCGCGGGCTATTTCTCCCTCAGGACGCGTAGGGATACATCCTCTTCTCCTGGCGCTGATTGGCTGAGCTGAGCCAAATCACGCACAGAGAATGTATGTGAGCCCGCGGATTGTAGGTCACTACAATACCCCCCTTCTAGACGGAAGTCGATACAGATTATTGAATCAGCAAGAACAAATGCTTAAAGAGCACATCAGTGAAAAAATAATTGAGCAGAAGGAAGCATGTAATAAAAAAAATGAGGCGCTACGGGCCGTGTTGAGCCGCTGTCAAATGACTAGCCGTTTTGTAGTTTATACGTGACCACCAAAGGTCTAACAGAAAACGGATAAAGTCTGACATGGGCGAAGTTGCTGGTCTTGCATTAAATGTTAATGGTAAGTGTTGTACCAGTAGCTGTGGACGAAGTTATTATGGTAGTTTACCAGTGCTGGCAAGAAGATGATGGGTAGGCGAGAAAATGTTGGCCTCCCAGATGTATTGCCGAATGTGCTAGGGAGCTAGGAAAAAATGGCTGGTTGCTTTGATAAGAAAAAAAGCAAGCTGAATCTGTAGGTGGGTTGCAGTCCCACAATTCGGGCGAATCCACAGAAGTGGTGGAAATGCTGACAAGTTCAGTTCTATTTGTTGTTTTCCCGGTGAGTTGGGTAAGATAACAAGATAGAGGTTGTTATGGACGATGAATGTGCAACGAGATGCGAAACTGTTTGAGTTCAGCTGCAATTAGCATTCTCGTGTTGCGGTGCAGGTGAATTAAGCTGCAAGTGTCGATAGCATGTTTTGGTACCTCCAGAAGGTGAAAAGGGATCTCGCAGAATATTACGACGCTTAAATATCACATACCATAGACAACAACATGTTGGTGTGTGTATATATGCAGGCATGTAATACAGCAAAGAAAATGTGTGCGTGCGGTCACATATACAATGATAGAGAGAAACAAATTTTCATATGATACAGTTTAAAAAAAAATAAATGTCCAAAATAAATGCCTGAAAAAAAAAGGAAGAAAGAATTGTTTCTTTTCCTTTAACAAAAAGTTCGCTTCTTTTTTCTTTGGGAACGCTCTTACTAGGGAGCTAGTAGAGTTGTTGTTGTAGTTAAAGCAAAGTCACAATGAATCTTCTGTAGAGTCGAAGTCTAGCGTTGAATAACCTAGAGTCACCAATATGGCAGCCACGTCTGACGCCATAATGGTGAGAAAACTAATATCTTAATTTCTCGAGTCCTTGTGGTAACGAGACAGAAGGTATGGTGGTTGCGTCGGTAAAGTTACAAGCCGTTCCCTGGTGTTGGTTAATAGTTAGCCATGTGTTGCTGCTGATGGCTGGTACTTGGTGGTAGCCGTTTTGAAATTTCCTCGTGGCGTAAAGTTTTTTTCTAAAAATATTCTAAAGAAAATTTGAATAATAAAAAAAATTATTTTCCATGAAAATTATTCGGCAAGAAAATCCCAAGATGGCCGATCGAAAAATGTGTCCGCGATGAAGAAGCCGTCATGTGGCACGATGCAGCCAATCAGATTGCTGGGATTGCAGAAGACAAGCTGTACGCGGGAAAACAAAATTTTTGAGTCTCCAATTTGTAAATTTAACAGAAGTTTGAAAGCAAAATTCTATATCCAGAGAAATCCCTTTTTTTTTCTTTTTTTGTTTCTATCAAACTATGCTTGCAAGGCAAGTTGTTCTTAGTCGGTGGTCACCGTACTCATTTTATCAACTAATTGAAATATACCAAACCACCTCAACCGGATAGAAGACATCGCATAATTTTCAATCCAAAAGAGAAATTTTTTGTTAGTCGTCGAAAAAACTCTTTCTTTCGTGTTGTATTTTTGTGTTCGTCTGTATGCGTGAGTTACTAGTGTTACCATGAAAGTTATGACAGAAATATTGTGCAGGCCGCGTGCTTCAACAAATGGAATATTATGAATTTTATGGACTTACGCTAAGTGAGTCTAGCTACCCGATTCGAACATTCCAAATGTCAAGCCACTCCACATTGCCATTAAAACGAATGGCGAATTCAAATAGGCTGCGTTTTCATACGTAATCGTCGAAGGTCACCAATTTAGCAGAAAGTTATATTTAGAGAGTGGTAATGTTGCCACGAGGAACCATCTTTGGTAGAAAGATATGATAGGAATATCGACAACGACTTTAGTTTGTTTTTACATTATTTATTAACAAAGGTTAAGAAGTGAATTAAGTTGGCATGCCAAGAATAATGAAATAATTCAATTAAGATTACAAGAGAAAATACGGTCGACTGGCTGAGGCGTTTAGCCAGGTCCGTAGTAAAGTTTTGTCGTTACATATTGTTTGTGTTTACGGAGCAAAAGAACAAGTGGTGTTTACCTTAGCATGGTCAAGCTGCAAGAGTGAGATTCCTTAAATCTTCGCGGGCTATTTCTCCCTCAGGACGCGTAGGGATACATCCTCTTCTCCTGGCGCTGATTGGCTGAGCTGAGCCAAATCACGCACAGAGAATGTATGTGAGCCCGCGGATTGTAGGTCACTACAAGACCATTACTCACCAGAGTACTCGATAATTGAGCTAGTAGAGTCGGTAATATGAAGGATTCGAGACCGCGACGGCTGAGCTCCTGCTGTTCCAACAGCTAGATCCGAGTACACTGGTGAGCAATGGTCTAACTTGATTTTTACTGCATCCATTCTGAGCTAGATCCGAACTCGGATCTAGCTGTTGAAACGGCAGGAGCTCAGCCGTCGGGATCCCGAATCCTTCACATATATATATATATATATATAGATGGAAACTATATTTATAAAACCATATTTATTTTATTATACATATTTCAAGGGCAACCAAGGCAAATTATGGTGCGCTTTCATCAGATAAAATACAGATTTGTTTTATAAATAAATATTGACATACCCGGAAAAAAAGACAACCTTAACGGTTGGAACTTCCTGAATATTTATTTATAAAACAAATCTGTATTTTATCTGATGAAAGCGCACCATAATTTGCCTTGGTTGCCCTTGAAATATGTATAATAAAATAAATATGGTTTGATAAATATAGTTTCTATTTATTAATATATTGTATATTTACTCCACTAATCTGTTGAGTGCTTTATATCAGTTATATATATATATATATATTTTTTTTTTTGCAAGGTTTTTGATATGAAATCGTGTGTCAAAACAACTATTGTTAGACTATATATATATATTTATATCTGTATTTTTAACCGTTGATAAACATTGATTGCCAAATAAATTAATAATGGAGATATAAAAGATACAGAAGTGAAAACCAACCAAACAGTGAGTGTGTTCTGTTATTATTTCTGGCAATATTATTACAACAATATGATCCTCCCCAAGTATAACAATATATATATATATATATATATATATATATATATATATATATATATATATATATATATATATATATATATATATATATATATATATATATATATATATATATACATATATATATATATATATATATATTTATTAAAATAACAGATTAAAGTTTAAGCAAAGAATCGCTGCTTTCACCCTTAACGGGATCTTCTGAAACTAAAAAGTCAATCTGTGAACGCAGAAGTAAATATTTCAAAAAACGTTGCAACCGAAGGATTTTGACGTCACTTTCAGCTTATATCTGGAGTCTAAAAGACAACCACATCCAATATAAGTTACACTGGGAGATCCTAGCTAGGGCTAGATCGTATAACGGAAATAAAAGACCATGTGACCTCTGCGCCGCTGAGGCCCTGGAAATACTCTACGCCAAAGACCACATCTTAAACAAAAAATCTGAGGCTATTTCGGCTTGTAAACATAAATTGCACAACACTTTCCTGTATTACAGCCCCACATTATACCCTAACGAATAGTACGAACTATACGCGGATATTTTACGTCTTGATGTGGTAGCTAAGTATATGTTATGTTAATACTATTACTTATTCGTATAGGTAAGTATATAT
Organism: Eledone cirrhosa; assembly: GCA_964016885.1. Taxonomy (NCBI): domain Eukaryota; kingdom Metazoa; phylum Mollusca; class Cephalopoda; order Octopoda; family Eledonidae; genus Eledone; species Eledone cirrhosa. Next base: position 50,705,539 of record OZ024743.1, on the reverse strand, counting down.
TACTTGTATGTTTTGTGAAGGTACGTATACTTTCTCGTACGTATATTTGCTTGTATATGTTATTGGCGTATATATTATATATACTGGTACATGTGCATTTGGTTATGTGTATACGTGAGTTTTGCGTCTGTGTGAGTATGCGGGTTCGTACGTATGTAGGGTGTGTGTATATGTGTACTTTGTGTTTTGGTTGACGTCATCCGCGAACATATGTGTATTTACATGTAGATGTGTGCGCGCGCGCGTTATATACGTATTTATGTGTGTATATACGTTTATTTATTATGTATACACGCACACACACACACACACACATGTATATGTATATATCTTTTTATATATATTTTTATGTGTATTTGGTGTATACGTTCGTATGTGTGCGGGTACAGGCGTTGCGTGGGTTCTGTATGTGCATGCGTGTTTTTTTTTGTTTTTTTTTGTGTACGTGCTTGTATTTGCGAGTGTTTTCGCGTATGCTTGTGTATGTACGTATATGGATGCTTGTATGTATATATTTAATTTAAATTACCTCTGTATTTTATTTACTTTATTCTTAACTCTGAAGCCGAGAATCATTCGGTTTCCTAAATAGAATTTTAGTCTACGACTTCAGTTATACCATTTACGTGGTTTTGTCTTTGCGTGTAATTGTTCTCATTGCCCCACATAATGACGTATTATATTCGTTTTTTCCGTTCATTGCCAGAGAACGTCTCCATGAACCACCTAATAGAATATTAGTCTACGACTTCATTTATACCATAAACGTGTTTTTGTCTTTGCGTGTAATTGTTTTCACCGCACCAAATAATGACGTATTATCTTCGTTTTTTTCCCGTTCTTTGCCAGGGAACGTTTCCACGAACCAAAGTATCGTCTTCCTGTCTTCCATCGGTGTCAACGTTTTTTGAAATATTTACTTCTGCGTTCACAGATTGACTTTTTTAGTTTCAGAAGATCCCGTTAAGGGTGAAAGCAGCGATTCTTTGCTTAAACTTTAATCTGTTATTTTAATAAATATTTGCTCTACGGTTCTTATATATCCGATATATATTTATCCTTATCGAGCCTTTTTTTGATTTTAGTCTTCAAATTTATTATTATTACTATATATATATATATATTTCGTTGACAAATATATCAATATGCCCAGACATGCAGATATATTGCCCTTGGTATGACAGTGTCGTTTTAGCTCAATGTAGGATAGCTAGTATACTACAGAGCCGTTATAGTTATAGGAATAACCAAAGATTGCTTAGAAATACATTGTTTTATTAGCTAACAGTGTTTCATCCATACACCATGGCAGGAATAATCAGAGCCCATAAACATGAGTATATCAGTAGTTGCATGCTCCATCGAGCTGCGTCACCAGAACAAGGTTAAAGGACCAGCAGGGGGGTCCCGAGGCCAGCGCTATATGGAAAAAGACAGAATCCATGATGCACATAATGTCATAAAATGTCTTAAAAATTAAAAAAATTAAAAAAATACACCAACATTTTATCACTTAGTTGGTGCAATAGATGATAAAGAGGTTGGGAGAGGGTAGCAAGGGATGAGTGAGGGTATTACTCAGCATGATCAGAAACAATAAGAAAATATAAAAAAATAATAAAAAAGTACAAAAATACAGGGATAAGAAAAGAGATAAATATAGAAATACAAAACAATAAAGGAACAAAAAGCCCGGAAACACCCCCATAATGTAAGACAAAGCAAAGCATAGATGCGTCGAAGCACAAGCAGTGCAAAAAGAGGGTGTACAGGCAGATCAAGAGAGTTTGCAAGCATGAGTCTGTGAAAAGAATAGTTGGTTAGCTGTGGTGCAGCCTTACATGTATGATAGTCCATATGAGGGTTGGTGTACTCCAATTATATCGCCTTGTAACAGGTCGATTCTCCTACGATTCTCCACACCATACGACCACATCGATATGTTCCAGTTCCGAAAGTTAAGTGAGATAACACTATTTTTCCAAAACCTATACCCAGGGGATTTATCACCATAGGCGGTCTGGGATATACACCTAAAATCTAAAATAAAAAATAAAAGAAAGTACGACGAGTTAAAGAAATGTATGGTACATATACAGCCGGCACAAATGTGAGGAAATTGAAAACACGCCAGGTCCGCAGAAACTGGCATCCCCCAAAATCCTCACGTTCGGTCGCTCAATCCAACGTGCAAAGTGAAATTCACTGTATGTCTAAGTTGGCGTTCAACCAATCTATCGCACCGCATACAACTGTACCAGAGTAAATACAAATCGTGATGGCTATCCCGTTACATATAGAGAAAAAGTGTATATAGGAAACTCCGCTTCCAGAATCACATATGGCAGAATGAGCATATATTGTTATAATAATAGGCGGGTTTATTATAGTGAGTGCAAATTTCTGTAGAATATATAGATATATATAGAAGGGAGAACTCACAACCAAACCTGTTAATGACAGCTATGTTATTTATATTTCCGCTACGTGGTTTTCGTTTAGATTATTGACTCCGGAGGTTGCAATCCATTCACAGTCGGGTGTGACCCCTCTAGGGTCGGCGGGAGTTCAATATCCAGTGCTGCACTTTGCCTTGAGTGTGGTTCTATAATTCATCAAATCTGGATCACAATTCATATTCAACCAACTCCAACTTTCAAAGAATAGTCTCTCGCTAGTAACACATCTAAGTGATACATTTTTGGTGTAATTTTTAATTTTTAAATTTTGAAGACATTTTATGACATTATGTGCATCATGGATTCTATCTTTTTCCATATAGCGCTGGCCTCGGGTCCCCCCTGCTGGTCCTTTAACCTTGTTCTGGTGACACAGCTCGATGGAGCATGCAACTACTGATATACTCATGTTTATAGGCTCTTATGATTCCTGCCATGGTGTATGGATGAACCACTGTTAGCTAATAAAACAATGTATTTCTAAGCACTCTTTGGTTATTCCTATAACTATATATATATATATTTCGTTTCTGAATTTGTTTAGCAAGATTCTTTATCTGAAAACGTGTGTTGAAAACGATATTGTTATACTTTGGGAGGGTCATATTGCCAATAAGAGACACACGCACCAGTTGCTTTCACTCCAATTTATTATGAATTAAATTATAAATTTAAGAAATTTATAAATTTCCGGTTGGTTGGTTGGTTCCACCACCGGACGGTTGTTCATATATTGTCAAAGTTCTTTAGTCACACATTCTGTGACCTCATCGTTTGTTTTTTGCCTCTCCTTTGCTCTGTCCTACGCCATCTTGTTTTTGTGTGTGTTGTGTGCTTAGTTTGCGCATGTGTTACATCCGGGTGTCTGTGTGTGTTTTTATTTGTTTATTTATTTGTTTATTTACATGTTGGTTGTTTGTTCTATGTGTGTGTGTTTTCATTTTGTCCTTAATTGCAAGTTGTGATGTTGCTATCCCATTCATGTTTTCTATTTAATTTGGTTGGAGTTCATTTATGTTTATTGCCTCTATGATTTGTCTAAACATTGCGTCTTTTCTGTGTGTAGATTTTATTTTTATTTCTATGTTCTCTAATTTGCCCTTATGTTCTATTTTAGCATGTTGGTGGAGTACTGATGAGCCTTTTCTATCTTGAAGCTCTCGCCGGTGTTCATTTAATCGTTCTCCTATACTACGAGCTGTCTCACCTATGTACACTATATTGTTATCTTTACATTATCCCTCAGTACATCTTATGCTATATACTATGTTTCTAGTTTTGTCAATATTATACACCTCAACAACATATGTACTTGTCTATACCATACTAATTCAAACTTCCTGAAGAGATCACAGCCAAAGATGGCTGTCACTGAAATATATATAGCAGTAATAAACGAAGCTAAATTTTAATCATTTGACTTTTATTTAACTTTATTTTACACTACTCCGGAGTAACCAAACCAACCTGCGCACTTCGTCGAGTGCTCCAGCCTGCATACTGAGGTGTTGGTATACAACCAACATAAACTCAAAATCTATTTATCTCTCTCTCTCTCTATATATATATATATATATATATATATACACACACAAAGTGTTAAAACGATCAAATTTTAGTTTAGAATATTTATTTGCTGACAATTGTTTCTTCCAGAGGGAAGTCTGGGATCATAGAGCTGACATATATAAAATTACCGGTATGTTGATCAAAGATTATCTTCCTTTGTCCCTAAAGAACATACCTATCCCATCTAAGGATACATATGAAAAACTACTGATTAATAGTGTCAACTCTTTTATTAAAAGAGTTAGATGGAGGGCTTTCCACTATGCTAGGAACCGCGCTGTTAAAGAACAAGATGCACCTTCGTTTGAAACATACGGCTTCAAAACATATAAAAGCCCTCCACACAATATCTTACTGGACTCATTTGAAAACGATCTTGTGTCACTTGTTAAAGAGATTAAGCACAGGAAATACTACAATAAGAAGATCTTCCCAAATAACCTAAATTCCACCATAAAAAAACTTTAATAAAAATAGGAATATCTTAGTACTAGCTGATAAAACTAAAAACATATATAGCCTTGATTATGATACATATAGAGAATTTATATATAAAGAACTTAATAGGAACTACAAAAAACATCTCATAAAAACCTGGATGACATAAATATTGAAGCCCGTAGTTTAATATGTAAATTAGGACTAGAGAGATATACTCAAGCTTACACCCCTAATGCCCCACGATTCTCTTTGAAAGACCATAAGGATGATTTCAATACCAACCCCTCAATTAGACTTATTTGCCCATCCAGATCCGACATTGGTATTATTAGTAAAAAAAAAATTGTTTAGATAAAGTAATCCCCCAAATTAAACAAAAAATCCATTTTAATCTCTGAGGAAACACTAGCGAAGTAATCGAATGGTTTAATGGTATTAATGAAAATAATAATAAGAAATTCATCCAATTCGATATAAACTCCTACTACACCTCTATTTCACCTATCCTTTTAAATAAAGCATTAATAATGGCCATAAACAACAGTGAACTCACTAGATCCCAGGTAGATATAATCCTTGCGGCCAGGAAAACAATAATTAAATTTGAAGACCAACTATGGACCCGCAAGAATACACCCAACAACTTCGATATCACCATGGGATCTAGCGACTCGGCACAGGTAACCGACTTAGTTGGTCTATTTCTCTTAAACGAAATACATAAGAACCTACCTTACCTTAACGGTGGTCTCTATCGAGACGACGCACTTTTCCTCTTAGACTTAAAAAAATTCAATATAGAAAGAAGTAGAAAACAATTACATAAAATATTTAAAAACTACAACTTAGGTATCACTATAGATAAAAACACCAAAAATGTTAACTTCCTAATAATAATAATAATAAAAATAAAAACCAATGTCGGAGATAACACTAAACCACCACCTTTTAATTTATCCAATTAGATCTTCATAAATATAGGACTACACCTTAATTAAAAGATCACACTAACCTATATACTGTCAATAAACCCCTTGTTTGATCTCTTACCTTATAAAATTAAAATAATTAAATAATATAGACATTCTAATAAACTCTCAATATACAACACCAACTAAATAGCAGACAACTGTGTATATAACACCAATTACTCCAGTAGACATTATGCAACTCCTTATCCTGTCATAAAAAAACTTCAACTCTCTCTGCACAATCTGTATATATATATATATATATATATATAACGAAGGAAATGTGGTAAGGAACCAGATGGACCATAACGCACCAAAGTACTCAATACTTAGGGTAGTAGAGTGGGTAACAGGAACGAGTAGGACCCAGACGGCTGAGCTCAAGCCGTTTCAACGGCTAATTCTGGCCAGAATTAGCCGCCGAAACGGCTTGAGATCAGCCGTCGGTCCTACTCGTTCCTATATATATATATATATATATACACATTCTCACACACATATATATACCTTATATTATATATATATATATATACTAACTATGTAAAAACTATCTAGTTATAATAAAATAATTGAAAAAATGTTCAAGTTTAAAAGATAACAATTATATAATTAATAACCAATAATAATATTTTATATACTCTATAAAGATTAATTTAGAACACTACTACAACAATAAAACAACCCTCAATTTATCAACAACCTTAATTACGTCCCTTTGTTATTAACCCCCTTTACAACTTCCCGTGTAAATTCATAAAATTAAGCAACCTAACGGTTTACCAACAACTTAATAACGGTTAATACAAACCCTAGAAAAGATAATTTGTAGATAAAAATGCATAATATAATATACCTACTACAACATGGCCTGTAATTCGGTGGAATTTACATTTAACAAACAAAGAGCTATTGACTATAAACGACTCAAAATAATCCCATGGTTAATAGCTGTGATATACACATGCATACGAACTACAACACAAAAATACTTGAATGAAAATCACCTATCCAACTCTATCACGTGCTTTGCATTACACCTCACATAACATATACCTACATTATCACCACGTGTCTCTCTAACAAATTGCACGCTATCTTAAACATTTCTAACACTTATAACATGCTTTAACACCCCACACAAAATATGTTTATTTCAACTGCATTATAACTCTTTCCTCATACATGCCTTATTGACTATATTGACTCCTGCATTGTACACCCATAACATTAACTGTTCTCCAATGTTAAGATATCTTATATCTTATGTCTATCCAATCCCACACTCTTCCTTGCTTATAACTTTTTTGCCTGTACTTTTTGCTTATACCTCTTACACTTTCAACCAGTGCTGCCTGTAATTGTGTTCTCTCAAGCATAACATATTGTTAACTCCTGACTCTCCACATGATGTCTATGACACTAACAACAATTATGTACCCTAAATGTTCTGAATGATTAGGATTTTAGTCACATGTTTCGACATTCCCTATGATGATTCCAGACTTCCCTCTGGAAGAAACAATTGTCAGCAAATAAATGTTCTAAACTAAAATTTGATCGTTTTAACACTTTATATCTCGGGTCTGTAAAACACTTGAACATTTGCATTGAGCCTTTTGTCATACCGGTAACCGGCTAGTACTTAGTACTACCCTCCATATTTATAGTTGTATTAAACATATATAAATATAAACACAGAGATATCCACGATAAGTTGTGGGGGTCCAGTCTGCATGAAGAACTCAATGTAATCCATATGTTGAAAATGTTGTAGGTTAAAATAAATCCCGGAAAACAATAAAACATTAAAAGGAAAACAGAGTCATGATATAAGTTAAAACAATGAAATAAAAATTCAAGTCATTAGAAGTATACTTCACTGCTTTACGATCGTTTCTAGGTGATGATAATACATCGTAACCATACTTCGTTATTGATCTATGTAAGGTTAGTTACAAAATATCATATTAAGGAAAATATTTACTTACATGTATATCACCAGCTTTTGACAACAGCTGATGATATACATGTAAGTAAATATTTTCCTTATCTGATATTTTGTAACTAACCTTACATAGATCGATAACGAAGTATGGTTACGATGTATTATCATCGGCTAGAAACGATCGTAAAGCAGTGAAGTATATTTCTAATGACTTGAATTTTTAACTTATATAAATATAAATATTCTTATTACTATATATATATATATATATATATATATATATATATATATATATATATATATATATATATATATATATATATATATATATATATATATATCAGAGCAAATATCACGGACGCTCTATCTCAAAATTATTTTTGAAAAGCATTATAAATGCGCAACCGGTAAAACTTAAAACCAAAACTTAATACTAACCAATACTATTACTAATTATCACTTATTCCTAATTAAACTGTTTTTCACTGTGAACAATTTGTCAGCATTTTCTATTCCGTTTACCAATATATATATATATGTATATGGGGGTTGTCATGTGGGGGCGTTAGAAATACATCAGATCAGACTCCAGATTTAGGTTTTACTGAACTAAAATGACCAGTAATGACACACACACACACACACACATACCCCCCCCCACACATACACATGTATATTAAGCATGCATGGAATAATAACAACCTCACAAGATAGTGACTAAGGACAATATAAAGAGACACAAAAACAAAATTAATGATAGAGAGACCCCCCCCCCACATATATAGAATAAAATAAATCAAAATAACAATTAACTAATGACAATTGAGAAGTAGAGAAGAGAGGGAGTGGGAAAAATAAGTGAATGAAACACACCCGGATGTAACGCATACGCAGTACAGGTACACGGATCACAAAGACAAGATGGTATACGTAAGAACAAGGGACACAAAGTAACAAAAGTAGTCACCGAAGTGGTCACAGATGTGTGACGAAAGAGCTTTGAGAATCAACAACTAAACAACCATCTGGTTTTTAAACTAACCGACGGGAGATTATAATAATAAAATAAAGTGAAATTCAGATAGTGCATGTGTTTTTACTGGCAGCATGACCCTCCCTAAGTTATATATATATATATATATATATATATATATATATATATATATATATATATATATATATATATATACATATACATATGTATATACTGTCGAGTCACAAAAAACAGGGGGTTTGGACATTTGCTTAAATTCTTATAAGCGGGGGGAGGGGTGTGTAGAATAAACGAGGGGGGGGGGGGTCTGTAATTGTATAGCATATGTGGAAGCACGTGGCCTATTGGTAAGGGTGTTGGACTTACGATCATAATGTCGTGGGTTCGATTCCTGGGTTGTGTGTTGTGTTCTTGAGCAAAACACTTCATTTCACGTTGCTCCAGTATACTCAGCTGAAAATGAGTACAAGTAATAGCTTGGGGTTTAATCCTGCGACGGACTGGTGTCCTGTCCAGGGGGGAGTATTGTACTCTCAGTCGCTTCACACCATGAAACCGAAATAAGCACCGGCCAAATGAGCCTTCTGGCTTACGACAGACTTTAGATGTTCGTAAATATTCTTGTGTTCTTTTTTTGTCATATAATGTTTTTTTAATGTAAAATATAATAATTAGATTCTCCAGGTGTTGTATCTATATGAATCACTTACAATAACATTTCGTCGGAGGTAGATTAGCAAAATATAATAAGCGGAGGGTGGAGGGCATTATTGAAGTCCTGAGAGTATATATATGGGGAGGGGGTTATGGAGGTGTGTGTGTGGGGGGTGGGGAGGGGGGTTAGAAATAGTCAGATGAGATTCCAAACTTTACTGAACTAAAATGACCAATGCTATAAACTGACCAACAATGGTATACAGTAAATACCATATCAATAAAGTGACCAGTAATGCTATACATACATTTAATACGTGTTCCAGTTATTTTACTGTAATACACCCTCCCTGTAATACACCATGTAATATACCCTGTTTTATACCCTGTAATATACCCTGTTTTATACCCTGTTTTATACCCTGTAATATACCCTGTAATATACCCTCCCTGTAATATACCCTGTTTTATACCCTGTTTTATACCCTGTAATATACCCTGTAATATACCCTCCCTGTAATATACCCTGTTTTATACCCTGTTTTATACCCTGTAATATACCCTGTAATATACCCTCCTTGTAATATACCCTGTTTTATACCCTGTAATATACCCTGTAATATACCCTCCCTGTAATATACCCTGTTTTATACCCTGTTTTATACCCTGTAATATACCCTGTAATATACCCTCCCTGTAATATACCCTGTTTTATACCCTGTTTTATACCCTGTAATATACCCTGTAATATACCCTCCCTGTAATATACCCTGTTTTATACCCTGTTTTATACCCTGTAATATACCCTGTAATATACCCTCCCTGTAATATACCCTGTGATATACCCTGTTTTATACCCTGTAATATACCCTGTAATATACCCTCCCTGTAATATACCCTCCCTGTAATATACCCTGTTTTATACCCTGTAATATACCCTGTAATATACCCTGTAATATACCCTCCCTGTAATATACCCTGTTTTATACCCTGTTTTATACCCTGTAATATACCCTGTAATATACCCTCCCTGTAATATACCCTGTAATATACCCTGTTTTATACCCTGTAATATACCCTGTAATATACCCTGTAATATACCCTCCCTGTAATATACCCTGTTTTATACCCTGTAATATACCCTGTAATATACCCTGTAATATACCCTCCCTGTAATATACCCTGTTTTATACCCTGTAATATACCCTGTAATATACCCTCCCTGTAATATACCCTCCCTGTAATGTACCCAGTAATAAACTCTGTAATGTACCAACAACCCGCTGGTTTACTAGTTCAAACTAACATATTTCCTGCACACAAACAATATTGACTTAAGTCAGTAAAAGTCTTAGTAAATATGATTGGTTGTATTGAGTAAAGAAAGTAAACACTTGAACACTGATCCAACGAATGTGTATGTATGTGTGTGTATGTGTGTGTGAGAGAGAGCATAGGTGTGTTTGTATCTGTGTGTGAAGGCGCGTGTGTGTGAAGGCGTGTATGTATGTGTGTGAAGGCGTGTGTGCATGTGTGTATGTATGTGTGTGTGTGTGTATGTGTGTGTTTGTGTGAAGGCGTGTGTGTATGTGTGTATGTGTGTATGTGTGTGTGAAGGCGTGTGTGTATGTGTGTGTGTATGTGTGTGAAGGCGTGTGTGTATGTGAAGGCGTATGTGTGTGTGTGTGTGTGTGTGCGTGAGCATGTGTGTATGTGTATGTGTATATGTGAAGGCGTGTGTGTATGTGTGTGTGTGTGTGTGTGAGGATGTGTGTATGTGTGTATGAGTGTGTGTGAAGGCGTAAGGAAGAGGTTAGGGTGTTTGCCTCACGATCGTGAGTTCGATTCTCTGGCCGAGCTTGAATGAAACAGTTCTAGTCCTGTAGAAGTTTTTTTCTATATTAAACTTAATGTCGATACTCTATAGATGTATTGAGTACTCTATTTACTGTGGTTACCCCTAATTGAACCCGAGACTCTCTCTCACTCACTCTCTCATTCTCTCTCTCACACACACACACACATATACATACGTATGTGTGTGTGTGTGTGTGTGTGTGTGTGTGTGTGTGTGTGTGTGTGTGTGTACAAGGTTCAGCTGAAAAGTTCATAGGCTGACTATGAAGGAGAAAGAACTGAAATCTTGCATTAATATTTCAACTCTTCTTATTAATAACTACATTGTTTCTTTCCAGGCACTATGTTGAAAAATAAACCTCATTTGGTCATTCCATGAGAGTATCTTGGTCAGCCTATGATCTTCGCAGTCGACCATCGTATATATATATGTATGTATATGTATATGTATATATATATGTATATGTATATATATGTATATGCATGTATGTATGTATGAAATGTAAGGTATTATATATATGTATATGCATGTATGTATATAATGTAATGTATTATATGTATATATATGTATATGCATGTGTCTATGTAATGTAAGGTATTATATGTATATATATATGGCAAATCACTGACGAAGGACTAATTTTATCATATGTAACCCATGTGCAACCACGCAGTATTCTTCTTTCTTATGTTTTTTTATATATATTTACCTCGGCTGCGTTTGTCTGTTTCTCTCTTACTGCTTCCCCGTTCTCTCTGTTTCTCTCACCTTCTTTCGCCCCCTCTGTCAGTTACACTTTCTCTCGACTGACCTCTTTCTCGCACTTCCACTCACTCACTCTCTGTTTCTCCCCTTCTCACTTCCTCCCGTTTGGCTAGTAGTGGGTTCTCTTCTTGCTCACATCTCACTCACGTCGGACGGTGTGTATCTTGATGGCTCATGAAATCCACCCAGCTTATGCTGACTGGACAACCATGTTGCTTGTTTATTTTCCTATCTTTGGTTTGCTTTCATCCTTCTATGTTGTTTACTTGTCCCCCTCGCTTTACGCGATTTACTTGTCCCAATAACTTTTTTTAGTTTATTGCTCGCACCAACCTGAGGTATATGATTTTTAATGCGATGAAATACCAATGATGGTTGGCAAATCACTGACGAAGGACTATTTTTATCATATGTAACCCATGTGCAACCACGCAGTATTCTTCTTTCTTCTCATGTTTTATATATATATATATATATATACATATAATACATATATAATATGTACATATGTACATATAATATATATACATATAATACATTACATTACATGTGTATATATGTATATGCATGTATGTATGTAATGTAATGTATTATATGTATATATATGTATATGTATATATTTGTATATGCATGTATGTATGTAATGTAATTTGTGTATATGTATATATATATATATGCATGTGTTTATGTAATGTAATGTATTAGAGATATATATATATGTATATATATATGTAATACATATATATATATATATATATATATATATATGTAATACATATATATATATGTAATACATATATATATATGTAATACATATACATATATATATATATGTAATACATATATATATATCAATGGCGAAGGGTAACCTGGAAAGCAGGGCATGCAGTCCAATCGCCATGGCGGAAAGTGGGGCTGTGCAGCCCCCCCCCCCCCCCCCCGCCCCAATTCCCTCTAAATGACCCTCCCGGTCAAAGCCGCATGTAGTGTTATCTAGTGTGTGTGTATGTGTGTTATCTTTTTATGTGTCTACGATTTAGTAAGCAGTAAAAATTCTGCTTGCCCAAAGCTGTCGTGTGTTTGTGTGTATGTGTTTGTGTGTATGTGTATGTGTTTGTGTGTATGTGTTTGTGTGTTTGTGTGTATGTGTGTGTGTGTGTGTGTGTGTGTGTGTGTTATCTTTTTATTGGTCTACGATTTAGTAAGCAGCCAAAATTCTGCTTGCTTCAACCGACGCAATTTATCAACTCAAGATTCTATAACGCATGCACTGCATGCGTTGCATGCACGGACCCTTCGCCCCTAATATGTATATGTATGTGTATGTAAGGTAAGGTATCATAGTAATGATTTGGTAATTCAGCTTACGGCATTCAACAACATATATATATACACACACACACACACACACACACACACACACACACACACACACACACACACACACACACACACACACACACACACACATATATATATATATATATATATATATATATATATATATATACATATATATATATATAGAAGGATTTAAATGGATACAGTTTAGTTAAAAGGAATTTATTGACACGTGTTTCAATAACAGTTACATAACCTGAAAACAGCTGCTATCTACAAAGTATTAGTTATGCAGACATTCAATATTTCAATGTTATTATCAACTGTCATTTCATCAGAATAATTTTACTGGGGACCTGTTTGGTTTTTATAGAGAATATTAGGAGGGAGGGGTGAAGTTGTTAGAAGAATAGTTGAGGGAGTGGTTTTTTGATAGCAGTGAGAATTTTTGGTGGCAGTGAGTAATTAGATTCCCATCTGTTGTTTTGACATTTTTATAGAATATATTATTGGTTATTTTTCTAAATCTATAGAAGGATTAGAGATAGTATAGTTATGCATGGTTGGTTTTGTGTTTGCACTTAATTAACATTCAGACTTAAATTTTTCTTTCAAGTGTACGTATCCTTTCGCCCACGCATTCACACACAAACATATATGCACATCTCTACAAAATACATATACTCACATACACATACTTACATGCTCATACTTACATACATATACACATGCACATATATATATATACATATATATACATATATACATGTACATACATACGCATTCATGTGTATACATTTTCATACTCAACTTATCTTTATATACACACGTATAGACACACACATATATACATACACACTCCAGTCTATGTGTATATATATATATATATATATATATAAACACTTTAATACATGAATACACTTACATCTAACTATACACATCAAACATATATATATATTTACTTATTTATATACATTTTCACATATATATATACATACATATGGTCGCTTTTAGACACATTCATTATAGCATATTCGCACCTATTCTCATCAGCATATCTTTTCATTATTAGTGTGGTAATTTAAGGTTATTAATATACATATATATGTTGAGAAGAGATTGTTTTTATATTTTTCTAACTAGATTGAGGTTTATATAGTTGGGGGGATGTCCCTCTTTTATGTAATATTCAGCTTGTAGTGGGAAAAAAGGGTTTTAGTTCGGTGACGGCAGAATAATGTTCGTTCAATTCTGTTAATATTCTCTATAAAAACCAAACAGGTCCTCAGTAAAATTATTCTGATGAAATGACAGTTGATAATAACATTGAAATATTGAATGTCTGCATAACTAATACTTTGTAGATAGCAGCTGTTTTCAGGTTATGTAACTGTTATTGAAACACGTGTCAATAAATTCCTTTTAACTAAACTGTATCCATTTAAATCCTTCTATTTTTCTCCGGATTACTTTTCGAACTACAACTGGAACCGTCGAGCAAACTCTACGTGAGCTGTCCATCTACTGTGTGTAATATTTATATTACAACACTACGGAAAATACTGTATATATATATATATATATAACGTGGAGAAGTATATAAAGGAGAACAAACCGTTAAAATATGTTTATTTAAAACAGCACCCACGTACGTTTCGCCCTAATGGGCTTCTCAAGGGCATAAAAAACTAAAATGCGTTCCTTACATGACCCATATATATATATATATATATATATATATATATATATATATATATATATATATATATATATATATATATATATATATATATATATATATATATATGTAGATAAATCTACCAAGAGTTTACGGTAGTGTCCAATCCGTATGAAGAAC
>OZ024743.1:50685684-50688184 GCA_964016885.1 Eledone cirrhosa | reverse complement strand
CCTCCTTACCCCCTCACCCCTAACTCTCTACCTCCTTACCTCCCCTACCTCTGTACCTCCTTACATACCTCCCCTCACACTACCTCTGTACCTCCTTACCTCCCCTCACCCCTACCTCTCTACCTTGTTACCCCCCTATCCCTGTACCTTCTTACCTCTCCCACCCACCCTCACTCACCCAAACTACCCCCTCGCCCCCTACCCCACTTACCTCACCCCACCTCCCTCAGCCTTACCTCTGTCCCCCACCTTACCTCATTCCATCACTACCTCTGCCCCTTCTTACCTACCTCCCTTCCCTATCTGTCTACCTAGAGACTCATCTCCCACCCCCGATTCTCACCCGCATACTTTACCCACCTACGCATCTACCCAGCTATCTACCCACACATCTACCTACCCACCTACCTACACACCTACCTAACCACCCACCAATCTACCAACCTACCTACACATTTACCTACCCACCTACTCACCTACCTACCAGCCCACCTACCTACCTACTTACCTACCTACAAACCTACCTACCTACCTAACTACCTACCTAACTACCTACTTACCTACCCACCAACCTACATACCCACATACCTACACACCTACCTACCCACCTATCTACCTACCTACCTATCTACCTACCCTACAACGCACCTACATACGCAACTACCCACCTACCCACCTACCCAGCTACCCACCCAGCTACCCACCTACCTACCAACCCACCTACACACCTATCTATCCACCCATCTACGTACTCACCTACCTAACCACCTTCCTACCCACCCACCCACCTACCTACCAACCTACCTACCCACCTAAACACCTACCTACATACTCACCTAAACACCTACCTACCAACCCACCTTCCTACCCACCTAAACACCTACCTACCAACGCACCTACCTACGTACCTACCCACCTAACCACCATCCTACCAACCCACCTACCTACGTACCTACCCACCCTAACTACCTACTTACCTACCCACCTACCTACCCACCTACCTACCCACCCATTTAACCACCCACCTACCTACCTACTTACCTAGCTACCCACGTTAACTACCTACCTACCCACATACCTACCCACCTACCGACCTACCCACCTACCCAACTACCTACCTACCTATCTACCTACCTACCTACCTATCTACCTGCCCACCCTAACGACACAACTACCTACGCACCTACCCACCTATCCACCTACCTACCCATCCTCCTACCTACCCACCCTAACAACCCACCTATCTACACGGTAGTAATGGTAGTAGTAGTAGTGGTAGTAGTAGTATTAGTAGTAGTAGTAGTAGTGGCAGTAGTAGAAGTAGAAGTAGTAGTAGTAGTAGTAGTTGTAGTAGTAGTAGTATTGGAAGTAGTAGTAGCCATAGTAGTAGTAGTAGTATTAGTAGTAGTAGAAGTAGTTGTAGTGGAAGTGGTAGTGATAGTAGTAGTAGTAGTATAGAAGTAGTTGTAGTGGAAGTGGTAGTGGTAGTAGTAGTAGTAGTAGTAGTAGTAGTAGTAGTTATGGTAATTGTAGTAGTAGTAGCAATTGTAGTAGTAGTAGTAGTAGTTATGATAATGGTAGTAGTAGTAGTAGTAGTAGTGTTCGTAGTAGTGGTAGTAGTAGTAGTCATGGTAATGGTAGTAGTAGTAGTAGTAGTAGTAGTAGCAGTAGTAGTACTAGTAGTAGTGGTAGTAGTAGTGGTAGTAGTTGTAGTGGTATTAGTAGGAGTAGTAGTAGTGGTGGTGGTGGTGGTAGTAGTAGTAGTAGTAGTAGTAGTAGTAGTAGTAATAGTAGTTATAATGATAGTAGTAGTAGTAGTAGTAGTGGTAGTGGTAGTAGTAGTAATAGTAGTAGTAGGAGTATTAGTAGTAGTATTAGTAGTAGTACTAGTAGTAGTGGTAGTAGTAGTGGTAGTAGTTGTAGTAGTAGTGGTGGTAGTAGTAGTAGTAGTTGTTGTTGTAGCAGTAGTAGTAGTAGTAGGAGAAGTAGTAGTTGTAGTAGTAGCAGCAGTGGTAGTAGTAGTGGTAGTAGTAGTAGTAGTATGGGTGGTAGTGGTAGTAGTTGTAGTAGTAGTAGAAGTAGTAGTAGTAGTAGTATTGGAAGTAGTAGTAGCGGTAGTAGTAGTAGTAGGAGTAGTACTAGTAGTAGGGGTAGTAGTGGTAGTAGTAGTAGTGGTAGTGGTAGTAGTGGTAGTAGTAGTAGTAGTGGTAGTAATAGTAGTAGTAGTGCTAGTGGTAGTAGTAGTAGTAGTAGTAGTAGAGGTAGTAGGAGAAGTAGTAGTAGTAGTAGTGGTGGTAGTAGTAGTAGTAGTAGTAGTAGTAGTAGTAGTAGTAGTGGCAGTGGTAGAAGTAGTGGATGTGGTAGTAGTAGTAGTTGTAATAGTAGTAGTAGTAGTAGTAGTAGTAGTAGTAGAGTAGTAGTCGTAGTAGTAGTAGTGGTGGTTGTAGTAGTAGTAGTAGTAGTAGTAGTAGTAGTAGTAGTTGTAGTACTAGTAGTTACG